>ML677362.1:1183611-1535434 GCA_007922305.1 Dermatemys mawii | reverse complement strand
TAAAGCACAGTAGGAGAAACAGAGGTACTGGAGCAGGTGTTGAAGGCTGCAGTACTGGAACAACAGAAGTAGATAGCACCAGAGCCAGAGTTACAGTAGTTGGTAACAAGCTCGGTGAGAAAGAAACATTAGATAACTCTGTACTAGACACTGTTTTCACCTGGTGTTTCAGTGCTGAGGCCACATGAGACAGCAAAATCTCTCTTGGGTGGAACAGTGCATTTGAAGCCACTTTCTTTTCTGAGGATAAATTGATTGGAGAGCTGCCTCTCATATTTTCCTTACCATGCCCCTTCTTCACAGCAGGAAAAATATCAGTCTTTCTCAGATTCTGGGCTAAAGAAGCAGCTGATGGGATTTCAGATGTTGTAGCCTTCTTGTTCACTGGGGCATTCCTATAACTTATCAGGTCATAAATAGAGGGGTCAAAGGACCCCTGCTCTGAAGATGGTTTCATGGATCTGCCCATTAAAAATATTTGGAGGTGAGACTCCCTAGATTTTCAGTTCCTATGAGTAAAGGACCTACACATTGTACAGTTGCCAGGGATGTGCAATTCTCCCAAACAAAATAAGCACTTTAGATGCCCATCATTCATCAGCATTACTTAAAACTGAGAAACTTAAAAGAGGCTATCTCAATATCAAGAGTAAAGATAATTTCTTGGTAAAAAATAAAGCTAAGCTAAATACAAATAACATGCCAAATGCGCAACAAGCTAACTACTACTGATTATAAAATTTATATACATAGAGAAAAGGAGATAGCAGTGAACTGAAGTAACAGACTGAGAAGCTCTGTCTTGAAGCCAGGAGACAGTGAGAGTAACTGAATAGTGGTTGGCCTGCTCCAACCATTTATGTTCTCAGTGTGGAGCATCAGGAAACTCGGAGTGGATGCTCAGCCACAAGGAGCACTCATGGTCATAAAGACTCCAATGTCAGATGTACTAGATGCACGTACACCATAAGTGGAAAATGCATATGGATAATCAGTAAAAGGAGAACTCTTGTCTTCTAGTAGCATTGACTTGACAAAGCCACACTGTAGGAGTTGAATACCTTGCCAGGGAATCAATTTTGAAGTAGCAGCTGGCAGCTGGGGGATAGATGCATGTCTCCTAACACCACATCCCAAAGGCAATTATAAATAACCCACACTTTTAACTGTTCCTCTCTGCCTCTTGAAGGCCAATAGAGTTGGGCTCTGAAGACAACGGAAAGGAAAAGCAAGGGTCAGTGTGGCTTACCAAAGGAATACAACCAGCAAACAAGAGTTACTGGAAGTAAGAAACCTTGTTCTCTTTTGCCTGGCATTGCCTCCACAGTTCCATTGTAGCAGACTAAATGGCACTGAACTCACTGAACTTGAGTGAGAAGCACAGCTACTGTAAATCAACAGTGATTTAAACACTTTTCTCCCAAAACCAAGTATCTGCCTTCATACATTATCCTATAGAGTTTTAAAGGCCAAAATTTCCAAACTCGGGTGCCTAAAATGAGGAAACTATCTACATTTAGGCAGCTAAATAAAAGTGGCCTGTTTTTTACAGGCGTAGATTACTCACTGCTTCCACTTCAATCAACAAGAGCTGTGGTTGCTCAGCAACTCTAAAAAATCAGACCACCTTTATTTAGGTGAATAAATGTGGTTGGAGGTGCCTAATTTTAAGACCCATGCTTGAAAATGTTGGCCTGTATTTCTGTTAATTACCATTAATTCCAAATTTTAAAACAAAAGTTGCAGAAACTAAGATTCCCTTCCTCCGCCAAAAATATTTTATAGTTTCAATTAGAGATCAAAAAACATATTATTAAGAATAGAAATTTTGCAACCACAGAGCCTATCAAAGCAATTAACATTAAAATAGAAAATATAGTATTTTAAATGCATTAAAACTAATCCATACAAATTGTGATTGTAATTTTACAAAAGCAAAGCATAATTCATATTAACAGTGCTGAACTGGAAAGTTGAAGTGACTAGGTTTCTGAAGCCCTCTGTCGCTTCATTGCAATGACCCTGCTCACTCATTCCTATGTCAAGAGGCCTGCAAAGGGCTCCCGGTGCTGCTGCAGGAGCCATTCAGCAGCAGAGTGGCGTCTCTTTTAGCCGGTCGGCTCATTCTTTGCCTCCTCACACTGCTATCTGGAGGTCTCTGCTCTATTATCCCAACCTCCACATGCCCTTTACAGCAAGGATCTAACGTATCTCATGCTGGGAGACAACGAAGGGATTTGGATAATGCAGCAGTTCGGATAATAGGGTTTCGGATAAATAGGACTATGCAGTATATAAAAAGCAGAGTTCCTGTGAGTGAGTCAGGAATGAACAGAGCTACAGTCACTTTTCCAGTCTCCAAATAGGTTTGGTAACTATTGCCTTCCTTTCTGTGTTGTACTCTATTAATATTTATCAAAGATTGCTAGTCAAAGATTGATTCAGCCTGATTATTTGACCTCTTATTAATAACAGACTTGAACTCAAATCCTTCATCATAACTTATTTCTTCATTCAAGAGAGAGTATGTTACCACATTTGCAAATATTAGATACTTTTTTAGCACAGCATGGATGAGATATTTTGATCATATCACATACAATATATTTGCATACCCTTTTTAGCTTTTAGTGTTTTCCTCCACAGTGTAGAAAAGATTCCATCTGTCCAGTCATTAGTTGCAGTATCGAGTTTGCCAAACATTTGAGGAGCAGTAATAGCTTTTGGATTCATACGCATTTCTCTATGAGGACTCCCACACTCTGTCATTGACTTCATCAGCATAGTTATAACTGTTGTTTTTCCAGATCCACTGGGTCCAAGTATCATCAACCCATGGCGTACTTTATAAGTTTCATATAACTAATATGAAAAAGAGGAACAATTTAAAAAAAATATCATGTTTATTTCAAAAAGCTATTTTTGCTCAGATTTAATCATATGAGCCAGAGACAATATTTACAGAATTACATTTAAAAAGATACCTACCTATTTGCTAGCAATTAGAAAGCTTTATAGATGAAGTACAAACTTCAGAATTATAACACTTCAAATATATTCATAATTCCTACTCTTTGTATAATGATACTAACTAACCTGTAGCTCCTAAACTGATGAAAACCAAATGTGTTTATTGTGAACCATAGTTTCTTGAGGGGAGTCCTGTCTAATGTCTTCAGAGCAACTCAAAAATAATTTTACTATAACATATTTTTAAAAGAAGTTTAATGCTGTTCACAGAGAAAAATGAATGTGAGAACAAACAAGGTATAGCAAGAGACTGGTTAACCATTGCAGTTCTAAATAATGTGAATTTGTGTAAAGTACACATAAAGAATACCTCCAGTTTTGTATCCTGGTGATCACAAGGATTTCTGTTATCACAGGGAGATTTCAATGGCAAAAACAGTTGGATTTAACCAAAGCTCCCCCACCCCCCAGATTTGGATATACCATGTGATGGTTATACTAGCCCTTATATAGACAGTATTAACTCAATACTTGTTTACCTTTTGATTCTCTATGTGGTAGCATTCATTGTTTGAGACTGAGTTTTAGCCCCAATCTCTCTAAGACAGGACAATGTGTCATCCATCTTGGTACTAAAATAAAACTCTTGCAAAGACCTAGCCAAAATCCTGGCCTGAACTTCAGGGCCAAAGGTCAAACTAAACAACCAGTAAAGGTATTTTATGATAGCCATAGTCTCATTGTAAATACAGTGGACCCCGGTATAACGCACCCTGGTATAATGCGAATCTGGTATAATGCGAATAGCGTGATCATACCTTGGCTCCCAAGTAAACTCTCCCCATGTCCTGGCACTTGGCAGCAGTGGCGGCTTTTCTCCCCTGCTGGGCCCCACGCTTGCAGTCCCGGAATCCTCTGTTTCCTGCAGGCGCGGGGCCGCGGCTTCTCTCCACACTGCCTAGCAGGGGAGAGAAGCCACATCCCGTGCCTGCCGGGGAGAGAGAACTCCGGGGCTGCAGGCTGTGGGCATGCATCTGAGAAGTGTTGGAGATGCTGGGCTGCAGAAAAGGATTTCTTACTTATCTCTGTATAAACCAATTATGGTATAAGTAGATTTAAATTGTGGCTCTGTTGTGAGTACATACTCCTTGTGCTCAACTGTCCAGTTAATGAAAATGTGTCAAGACCCCTTCTCACCTCTGAGACACAGATTCCTATTCTCTGAGAACCCACAGGCTGAGAATCAGAAAGGCACAGTTTAATCCTAGAGCCCTCAGGGGGTTGGATTAGATGACCTCCTGAAGTCCCTTCCAATCCTGATATTCTATGATTCTATGAGAAAAACTATGGTGTACTTCCAAATTCCACAAGGAGGAGGCATATCTCATTCATTATGAACTGCGAAGAATGTGATGTGCAAAAATAGATTACTCACATACAGAATTCAAGAGCATCTATTACGATCTATAGTTTGTCTGAAGGCTTTGAGAGATAAAATGCTGTACCTGAATAAGCTTAAGATTCCAAGGTGGATGATTAATCAATCCTGCCTCTTCAACCTGGTTGGCTACTGCCGCCTGTAGTTCAACATATGTACTACTGTCCAACTGTAGCCCAGGGAAGAGGTCATTAATGAGACTAAGAAATAAGGGCTCATCTTCATCTACCTAAAAAATGAAAAAAAAATTTAAAGTACAACTAGGCATAGTTTAATTTTCTTTTCTCATAGGTCAAAATGAATCATTATGTTACAATAATGAGCATTAAACAATTTAGGGGTTCTGTGACAGGGCAGACCAGCCCCGCACTGGGATAGAGGGGGTTAACCACTCTCTCGTAGCAGAGGAAGCCCCGCTCCGGAAGTCCTACTGGGCATGCTCACGCTGTCAGAGAGGTATAAAAGTCTGCCAGACCGCTCAGTCTGGGCTGGCTGCCGGAGAGGAAGGACACTCTGCGGAGGCTCCAGTCCCCGACCAGGTACAACCTTTACTAGGGAGAGCTGAAGAACCGGGAGTGCAGATCAGAAGCCAGCAGTGAAGGAGATCCCAGCAAGCGGCGGCAGCTGCTGAGGATCCCAGAGACCCTGGAGTTACCGGAGCTACTGAGGACTGGTGGGAAGTGACCCAGGGAAGGTAAGGTCAGCATGTTGCGGTCTGGATCCCCGCTGACCCCGGGCGGGAGCACACCACCTGGACAGGGCCCTGGGTCGGAGCCTGGTGAAGGTGGGAGGGGCCAGGCTCCCCCACCGGGGGTCGTTAACTCCCCCCCTTTTCTGAGACTCAACTTATTCCCAGAGACTCTGACCATTGGGCCACACTGCTGCAGAGGCAGCACGTGTAGTGGCTTTGGCTGGTAAGCCACACGCTCCCATTAGAGGAGGAGCGAGCGAGAGACTCTGGCCTTTGGGTGACACTGCTGCAGAGACAGAGCGCATAGAGACTTCGGCTGGTAAGCCACACACTCCCATTATGGGAGGAGAGAGAAAGGGACTCTGGCCATTGGGCAGCGCTGTCACAGAGGCCTAAGACAGAGAGACTTTGGCCGCTAGGCCGTGCTCACCTGTAGAAGGTGTAGAAAGGGCAGGGTTGCCTCTCGCCGCAGACCCAAGAGGTATAAGCTGTCGAGGTGCAAGCCCCGCCACAGGTTCATTTCAAAATAACATGCTGATTATGCCCCTAAATTCAGGCTACCCAAAAAGGATGAACATAATTAAGTAGGTGCACACCAACTTTTGAGTATGCCTAATTATGTATATTTTAGATGTGTACCCATGTACACAAGGGTGAGTAAGCAGGCTGACTATACAGAGAAATCTAGCTAAGTGAGCACTCAAGTTAATCTGTTCATTTATACCATAGTCATCACCCCACGAACACTTAATTTAGTAAGGAAAATAACATATTGTCCATGCACAGCACAGTAGTGCTTTGTTTAGGACCTCAAGCATTTTAAGCATTGTTTTCAAATATGATCAGCACATTCTGCTCATTGAGCTACTTGCCAGGCTGAATTTTAAAAATGAAGTTTAGAAGTGTTTGAGATTATTTAAAAAAGCATGTAAAAACTGTCAACTGTGAAAAAAGGTAGGACATTCCTTTTACACTACTAAAATCTTAAACTGACAGATTCTCACCAGTTTAGAGAGGTTCATATCCCTTAGTCCTCTCATAACAGTACTCAATTCACTGTCATCTGGTCTGGCCCTCTTTTGAGCTCCAAGGGTCCTTAATACAGAAAGGATATTCCTCAGACCAAAGTCATAATGAACCTAAAAAAGGGGAAAAAATAGCTTACATACCAATAATTGGAAGTCTTCTGATTTATTTCCTCAATAGATCTATACTCAGAGATTTTTGCTAAGCCATGCAGTCCTGGACCTATTAAAAAATTAGTCAAACCAGTTTTTAGAGTAGCAGCCATGTTAGTCTGTATCCATAAAAAGAACAGGAGTACTTGTAGCACCTTAGAGTTAGTCTCTAAGCTGTCACAAGTACCCCTGCTCTTTTTGTCAAACCAGTGTTATTTAACTCAATGAATGCACGAAGACTATAGCATGAGTCTACTCTCACCAACATTAGTGTAAATGAAGAATGATTCAATTTAAATAATTTTAAAAAAGAGAATTAGGTCTTGTCAGCAACACTCTCTTTTGTTGTAAACTGGTACCACGTCAATGATTTCACAAGTGTTCATAACCCCTAAGGCTAGACTATGGTACTTACGTTGTAGACCTGCCTAGTGGACAGGGCAGAACCATGACATTCAAGAGGAGCATCAGTGAGATTATACTTCAGATTGCTCCCTCTTATGCACTGATATCTCCCCAGAGTCTAGAATAGGGGAGTATTGTACTCAAAGAGTAGTTATCAATGGTTTCCTCGCAAACTGGAAGGATATACCTAGTGGGGTCCTGCAGGATCACTCCTCAGTCTGGTACTATTAAATGAGGTTACTCAACCTGTGCAGTAACTGAGGTTCTTCGAGATGTGTCTCCCTCTGGGTGCTCCACTTGAAAGTGCAGCAGTACCCCCTTGCATCTGGGATTGGAGATTTTCATCAGCTGTGCATGTCGCACAATACATGCACACCTCCCCCATCTTGCACAATGCATGTGATGTATATATAGTGCTGTGTGTCCGATAGCCTCCAGTTCCTTCTCTGCCACAGAGAGTATGGTTTTTTTGGGTGTGAAGAAGATGGGACGAGGGCGGGTAGTGGAGCACCCATGGGGGGACACATCTCGAAGAACCTCAGTTACTGCATAGAGTGAGTAACCATCTCTTCTTCTTTGAGTAATGTCCCTATGAGAACCCCTAACTGGAAGACTGGGGCTTCAGAGTGACATTCACTCTAAATGATAGGACAGCATGTCCTAGGAGAGTGTCCGCTGCAACATCATGTGTACTAGCGTAGTGATTGACAAAAGTGTCTGTTGATGTCCTTGTGGTCAGTTTGCAAATTTTAGCAATAGGGGCATTATCGAGAAATGGTGGATAATGAATGTGGAGAAAGGTGGATAATGAATGTGTGAAATGTGATCTAATTATGGTAGGAGGTTGTCTATTGTGGAGTTTGTAAGATAAATGTATTCACTGCCAAATCCACTTTGAAAGATGTTGTTTAGGTATGGCTGTGCTTCTAGATCTTTTGGTGGTGGAGAGAAATATCTGTGATGATTTTCAGAAAGGTTTAGTCCTGTCCAGGTAAAACAGTAATGCCTCTCTCACATTCAGTGTGTACAGAGCTGCCTCTTGCTGGTTACTGTGAGGCTTTGGAAGCAAGGAAGGTGTATTGTTTGGTTGAGATGGAAAGCTGCTGGAAACTTTGATAGACATTTCAGATGTGAAGAGTATGTATGGTGGATATGTCATACGGACCACAATTTCACCAACTTGCCGGGCAGAAATGATGGCGACAAGAAAGGCCATTTTCTTTATAGATGTATGTAAGAACAGATTGCCGTTGGTCAAACGGCGGTCTAGTCACAGAAAGTAGGACGAGGCTGTGGTCGCAGGCAGGGTTTGAGTCTTGTACGTGGAGTAAAGATTTTGGAGACCCTTCAGAAAGCATTTTTTTGAGTGTATGTGTGAAGACAGAATGACTGTCTATGTGGCAGTGAAAAGTAGTGATTACTGTCAAGTGTACTCAGATGGAGCTGGTAGATAACCCTGATTACTAAAGGCGTAGCATATATAGTCCATGATAAGTGGTAGCAGAGCATGTGCTGCATCGACTTGGTAGGAGGCACACCAGCATTGAAATCTAGTTGATTTGTAAGTGTGTCTAGTCATGTCGCTCTTACTATTCAAAAATATCTGTTTGTCTGTATCCGAAAAAGTTATTTCTGAATCCCAGAACCACAGAGGAGCCCAGCTTTGAGATGGAGCATCTGTGGATTGGGATGGAAGATGCATCCTACAAGAAAGAGATCAGTTGGTATACCATCATGTGGAGGAGTATGTATACCAGACTTGTCATGGCCATGTTGGAACAATAAGTATGACATGAGGTTGGCCCTCCTGTATCTTGCAAAGTACTCAGAATAGGAGGGGTAGGGGAGAGGCATAAAGGAGCGGTGCATCCCACATTATGAGGAATGCATCTCCCATAGATCAGTGTCCCAGTCCCACTCTGGTACAGAATTGAGGGCAGCAGACATTGTGCTGTGTGGCAAAGAGGTCTATGGTGGGGTATCCCTACTGGTTAAAGATATGCTGGACTGCTCGCATGTCCAGTTCCCACCTTTGATCATGGGAGAAACTCCTGCTCAATGTGGCTGCAGTGGCATTCTGGTGTCCAGGGAGGTAGACTGCTGAAATGGTGATGATGTGTTGGATACACCAGTTCCATAGTTTGAATGTCTCCAAGCATGAAGAGTGGGACCTCATTTTGCCCTGCCCGTTGATGTAATACTTGCAAACAAGATTGTCCATCATGACTCAGATGGTAATATTTGAGCAAAGAAAGGAAATGTCAGCAGGCATTGAGGACCACTAGTAATTCTAGGAGATTGATGTGTAGGGCAGATTCGGTTAACAACCATCAGCCCAGCACTATGTGATCATGGAGATGCACTCCCCAACTGATTAGGGAGGAACTGGTTGTTAGGATCATGGTCAGTATTGGTTGGAGGAAAGGAACTCTGACACAGATGTTGTTGGGCTGTGTCCACCAAAGCAGTGAGTCCTTGACTTTCATCAGCATGGATAAGAGCTTGTAGAGGCTGTGTTTGTGGGGGAGACATATTGTACAGAGCCATGCCTGGAGACATCATGTGTGTAGTCCTGCGTGTTTGACCACGAAAGTGGCCACTGCCATATGGCTTAAAAGGCATGTTCTTGCAGAGATCTGGGGGCAGACTTGTATGTTGGACACCAGATGTACTATAGCCAAGAATCTGTGAGGTGGTAGGAAGGCTCTGACTCATATGGCATCCAACTGTGCACTGATGAATTTTAGTTGTTGTACCAACATTAAAAGTGGATTTTTCTATGTTCACAAGCAGGCCTAGCTTTGTGAACAGATCTATTGTTATGCGGACAACTCAGAAAACACCAGTCTTAGATGGGGCCTTGACGAGACAGTCATTCAAGTATGGAAAGATGACAACTCCTTGTTTCCTTAGGTAGGCAGCGACTACCTGGAGGCTCTTGAAGAACATCTGAGATGCCACGTTCAGTCCAAAAGGCAGTACCTTATACTGGTAGTGGTAGTCATCCACAACGAATCAGAGAAATCACCCGTGGGCAAGATGTATTGTAGTGTGAAAGTATGCATCTTGGAGATCAAGGGCGAAGAATCAGTCCCCTGTTCCAGTGTTGGGGTAATATTGGAGAGGGTAACCATCTTGAAGTGTTGCAGTTTGATTTTTTTAGATTGCATAGGTCCAAGACTGGTCACCAGCTGCCAGATTTCTTCTGGATCAGGAAACAGTGGTAGTAGAAACCTTGTCCCATGTGCTAGGAAGGAACCAGTTTTATGGCTCCCAGTTGCAGAAGATGATTTATTTTTCCCAGAGAATGAAATAATGAAAGGGGTCCCTAAGAGGGACAGGGAGAGGGGGTGACAGGGCAGAATGGATAGGAAGGGGATAGAGTATCCTTCCCTGACTATCTGTAGAACCCACCTGTCCAAGGTGATTAGTCTCCAAGATGGGAAAAACAGAACTAGTAGGTCGCCGAATGGTTGGACTGTCAAAGATGGTGAGAATGACTGGAATAGAGGGACGCTTCGTGGGTCCTTGATCACACCTTCAAAATTGTTACTTCAGTGAGGGGTGAGAGAGGTAGCCCCTTGAGGAGTGGGCTGTCTATATTTGGTAGGTCACCTTTGTCTTGGGCACTGAATGTCATAGTGCTATCGAGGGGTGTACTGCTGTGGTCAGGATTGTGGGGGGCGGTAATATTTCCCCATGCATCTCTTCAGCACAGATGGATAAATGCCAAGAGATCATAGCGTAGAGAATCATCTGCTATGGTTTGCACCTTTTTAGGAAAACGTTTTTAGGAAAATGATGCTTGCCTCATGACCACAGCAGCCGTGATGGACTGGCAGCAATGTCTGCAGAGTCTAACAAGCCTTGTAGGCCTTTTAGAGCTTGAAGGTGTCCTTCCTATATAAAAGATTGGAATTGCTTTCTTAGCCTTCAACAGGCCATGGCAAAATTCCTCCAGTTTAGAGTAGTTTAAGTAATTATACTTGGTCATGAGAGCTTCGTAGTTGGAGATTCTAAACTGGAGCACTGCTGATGAACATGCTATGTGTCCAAATAAATCTAGGTGTTTCCAATCTCTGTTTGGATGACTAGCACAGGATTAGTATTGATGGCCTCTCTCTTGTACTTCATTGACCACCAAAGAATTTGGGCTGGAGTGCAAGAATAGAAATTCCACATCCTTCGCCAGAACATAATATTTTTTGTCATTGTGTTTTCGGGTTGGAGGGATGGATGCCAGGGTCTACCAGAGCAGCTTCACAGGGTTGAAAAGAGCCTCCTTGCTCAGTAGTATGATCTTGGAAAGAGAGGATATGTGGAGGATGTGACGGTGCACCCCATAGGGTTTTATGGGGAGATGCGTATTAATGTATATATGATATAACTGGAATATGTTTTTGCTACATATGCCATGTAACATATCTCTGTAAAGGTTATTATCTACTGAATATAGTCATCCTATTTGTATGCATGTGTCATTTTTGTTCTCGAAGTTATGAATATTGGCTGTGTACTTAGTTAATTTTAAATAGCCTCAGTGAAGCAGTTGGTCAGCTTTCTGAAAAAAAAACTATTCTCAGTAAGTGCCCTGTCAAGAACCAATCAAGCCAACAATGAACATGGAGATGCCAATCCACATCTGAGCTTTCCCAGGAATGTGGCTTGGCTGGTAAGGAAGTCAGTCTTGCAGGGACATGTGATTTGCCCATGTGACTCCAAAACTCCATTTTGTAATTGGATTCTACACAGAGGGAGGGAGAGGTATCTACCCAGAGGAGAAAGTCTATAAAAACCCCTGGGAGACCTCTCCATTTTGTCTTCAGCTGGATTAAGAGTGAGCTCTCCGCCCTCAAGGATACCGGAAAGAACTGGAACAAAGGACAGTAACTACAGAGGGTATGAGTGATTGCTGGACCCAGGCTAGAGGGAGTCTGGTCTGTAAAAGGAAACTCACTGGGGAGGTTTTCATCTGTATTCAGTTTTTATCACTGTATTAGAGGTAGAGTTGCATGTTTTGTTTTATTTTATTTGGTAATTCACTTTGTTCTGTCTGTTACTACTTGGAACCACTTAAATCCTACTTTCTGTATTTAATAAAATCACTTTTTATGTATTAATTAACCTGGAGTAGGTATTAGGACCTGGTGGGGGAGGCAAATAGGTGTGCAGATCTCTCTATCAGTGTTATAGAGAGTGAATAACCTATGAGTTTACCCCATATAAGATTTATACAGGGGTAAAATGAATTTTTTTAGGGTTGCCCATAGCGGTGCCACTGGCCTGGAGGTATATATTGTCACCATATTTGAAATAATTGTGTGTGAGGACAAAGTCACAGAGCTCAGCAACCACTGGTGCTGCGGCATCATCAGGGATACTGTTCCTGACAGCTTATATTACATCTATGTGTGGGATGTTTGTGTAGACAGCCTTTACATCCATGGTGGCTAGGATGGTGTTTTCTGGAAGATCACCAATGCATTGTAGTTTTCTCAGGAAATCAGTGGTGTCATGGAGATAGCTGGGAGTGCTGGTGGCGTAGGGTCTGAGTAGAGAGTCCACATATCCAGACAGTCCTTCAGTGAGAGTGCCAATGCCTGAAATGATGGGGCATCCAGGATTTCCAGATTTGTGGATCTTGGGTAGTAGATAGAATAATACTGGCTGGGGCTTTAAACATATGTTAATCTGTTCCTGTGTTAGAGTAGACAGTGTCCTGAGTAGATGGTGCAGTTTCTTTGTGTATTAGTCCTGGTATTAGTGTATTAGTCCTGGAGCCATCCAGGCCATGTGAATATGTAATGGCTGGAAACACTCTTGGCTATTTCGCTCTGGACATGTGCATTGCAATTGGTTTGGTTCATGCGTGTTTAGCATGGGCCAGTCAAGACAGGCTAAGTGCAGGGCACTGGACTAGATGATCTATCAAGGTTCCTTCCTATCCTATGATGACAGTCATAGTTTCAGCCACAGGTTTGTGCAAAACAAATTGATAGAATCTGGGAACTTTATGAAACACTATTTTTGGGAGGGCTTTATTTTGGGAACACATTGCTCAATTGATCCAAAATTTAGATCACTAACCCTATTCCATGCCACATAAGGCAGAGCGCATTTCAAAACAATCTGAGTAAGCATGCAGCTTTCAGGGCACTTAGAAGATTTGTCCTTCTAACCAGAAGTACTAGACAACCCTAAACATAGCAGAATATAATACTTGTTTAATGCCTGCACATGGGGTCCAACCTAGCTGAGGCATTTAGGTGTTACTGCAATATATGTTTAAGATTAGCAGGTGTTACTGCAATATATGTTAATCTAAAATAGTAATAATTTCTTGTTGGTTCATGAACAGATCCAGCATCAAATCCATATGTGTGTATCTGCTCAGGCGACTTAAGGACGGTGAAGAACCAACATTATTATAAATTATTACTGATAAACAATTATTACAAAATCTATTTAAAAGGGTGAAAGGTAAGATTGTTGTTTGCTCAAAAGCACTACACACTTTATAAGGCAATTTTTTGTTTGAAATATATTTCAACTTTAAAAGAAACATAACATTGATATTCCAGTAGAGATGTGCACAGATCAAAACCTAAAGGAAAAATTGTACTGTAAATATCATATGACTAGAAAACACACCTGCTTAGTGAGCTGCTCCTCACAAAGTTTGTAAAGAACGAAGAATTTTTGAGCTAAGACCACGTTATCAATAAACCCACAGCTTGCAAGCTTAACTCTCATAATTATCTGAAATATAACATAGCATTAAGAATTCCATTAATTTTTTTGAAAATTTTGGAAGGAAAGGCAAAAAAAATATTTTTAAAATATGTATCTCAAGAAACTCACAATATTTGGTTTCTCTTTAGCTAACTAATTAATTTTACCTGTCTATCTGGAACCATCATGGACACAGTTCTAAATTGAATTTTTAAATTTTCTGGTAACTCCTGACGGCCGGCATATCCAGGATTCTACAAATGAAAACATATATTGTACAATATTCTTACTTACAGTAGTCTAGAATAAATTTTTTTAGTGTTTAGACCAGTTACTTAAGGAATGTTAATGATGACTTAAATATTTAAGACCTGATTCTGATCCAGATTACTGTAGATTATGGTGAGATCAGAATCAGAAAATTGTTTACTGTTTAATTATTAAATATCATGAAAGAAATTTTGACAAATAGCTACAAATGTAATAGCATTGTCGTAGCTATGGCTGAAAACACATTTTCATTTTCAGTTTTCAGATGCTTACACTTTTATGGAATAAAATATCTGTTGGGCCAAACTTTTTTAGTCTTACTCCAAAAGAGAATATTTTAGTTAAGATTAATAAAAACCTATCCAATATTTGAGTTCTATAAATTTGCAATGGTGCTTTTTTCTTAAAGTAAGAAAATATTGATTTTTTCCATTTAGATAATTGAAAAATGGTTATTTAAGTCACCAAAACCACAAATGCCTTTACTTGTTAGGAGAAATTTAATTTTCAAAAAGAGAAGTTGAAAGCATTAGAAACTTACATAGTGTATTTATTTTTCTACTGTTCAGAAACTACAATACTATACTGTGGTGCTCCAAATATATGCAATAAAGCAACATTTGAATTACTAGACATTCATCTAAATTCAGGCTGCCAAACGATTAAAAAATAATCAAAATTTAAAAAATAGTCATTCTAATTGCACTGTTAATACCAATTTAAATATATTATAAATATTTTGGATCTTTTTCTACATTTTAAAATATACCATTTTCAATTGCAACACAGAATAAAAACCATACAGTGCTCACTTTATATTATTATTTTTATTACAAATATTTGCACTGTAACAACAACAGCTGGGTCCTTCTGCAACAAGAGCTGTGCTGGCTCTAAGAGTCCTTCTTTGATTAGCATAGCCAGTCTTGCTGGCATTGAGGAGTGCATGGTATCTAACAATTTGAGAATTTGTCGTGCACCACATCAAATGTTTTTTTCTGATGTCACAGCCCTTCATCAAAGGAGGTCTTCAAATGCACTGTAGCCATCAGGAGGTGATGGAGCAGAACGGACCATAGCCTCATGAAGCGATGATTATGAAATGGCAACAAGAGTGAGTTCAGTAGGCTGATGGAATTCCTCATCCAAAATTTGTAATAATTGAGTATTTGCAATTGACATCTGGGATTGTTGTAGCTGAACCCTAAGGGGAGGCAGATCTAGCCCTGGAAAGGACAGAGGAGGTGGGTTTTCTGGCATATTGAAGACCCTGTAGTGTCCAGTATGGCCAAGCATGGGAGCCAGAAGTGAAATGAACAAGGAACTGTGGTGTAGGATACAAGAGAGGATGTCCCTCATGTATCTCTTGTGTCTACTAGGGTAGACTCATGCTCTGGAACCTCTATGAGATGTACTAAGATCTTGGGGAACATGTGGGAGACCTCTCTCCTCCAACTGTAGTCTAAAGCAGATGTGGAAAAGTAATAATTCTCTACCAGTGGAGGATTTGATTTAGTAGGGGTCCCAGGGCTTGATGAAGAATGCTTGCCAGTACCAAGGATTGTATCTGGTACCAAAGACAATAGTGGTGACTCAGGAAGGGTGGATACTGCTAGATTCACCCACTACTGTGAATCTCAGTGTCAAGACAGCTGGTACTGTGGAACAACATTTTGAGGATGACAGCACTGGGTGGAAGTTGCTGACAATGGTGATACCAATATAGCTGGTACTTTTAGAGTTAGCTCCGATGTCAGTATTGAGAGCTATGGAACTTGTGCCAGAGACAATGGCTAATACTGATGTAGAGCGACTAGAGTCTTTATGAGTGTCTGAATGAATTTATGCCTTGTACTACCCTTGACTAAGGAGGAATGAAGCAAACTCTGCCTCTTTTTATTAGAGACCTCGGCTTCTGCTTTAGAAGTATTCTGTGTCCTACCACTAACAGTCGGTGATGAATACTTAACAACACTTAACAACAGGAGCAGCCAAGGAGTGTTTCATGGGAGCAGGAGTCCAGGAGCTGGCTGCAGGGCATTTCAGGAAGACTGCTCAGATATGGGTTTATCCTGCATATCTGGATCAGAGACAGGCCTCATAAAACGTTTTTCTCAACTGATCTAACGGACAACTTAAATGACCATCACTGAGGGATAGAGATACAGTTGCCTCACATAAGGGACATTATTTGAGGTATTACTCACCCTTAAAGGCTGAAGTCTGGTGGCACATAACCAGAAAAAATTTACCTGTAACAGGAACTTAATAAACCTATACTAATCCTAACTACTAAACCTATTCTAAAGCGTTAATTATATACAATGAGTTTGTTTCAGATATGAATGTCCACAAGACAAAGAAACACTGGCTTGCAGTTCTATCTTGCAGCCATGGGAGGTAAGAGAGAGCTGAGGATTGTTTGGCCCCACTCAGACCTTTATGCCCTCAGCTGTATGTGTGTGAGCAGAAGGAAGAGACATGAGGACACTCAAAACACAGGCACAGCCCAACAGACATTGTTGGCCCAACTATTCCAATCTTGAGTGCTTGGGAATGTATGCATACCAAAAGCAGAATATGTATGGAAAAGCACATCAAGAATATTTTATTGCATACTATTAAAAATTAAGACTTCCCCCCGCAAGATCTGTGGCAATCTTTTTAGAGGACTAGCCATCACTATCATGAAATAAGGAACAAAACTATTAATATATTAATAGGTAATTCACATTCATGATTCATTATACAGAAGGCAGAAGCATTCATTTAGGCAAAAAATATCTTTTTTGTTTTGAAAAAAGTTCAAAAAACATTTTCAGGAGATAGTGTGGTGGTAAGTTATTGCATACTTATTCTTTGCAAAATCAGTCCTATGTACATACCACAATGTAATTAACAGTATGCATTGTTTTCAAGTTACTATGTTATTAACTTGTATAATTTGTCTTTTCTTATCAAGGACTACCAAATCACACTCCTCCATTCATATATTTACCATTGTAAGAAAAATTCCGAACTCCGGATTTAAATCTACAGTATCTCCATCGGAAAATATGAACTGCTTTTTCCTTTCTTTCCTTGCTGTTAAAATAATATAAATTTGTTGTGCAGCAACTGATAAAACAGGTAATTCAATTCTGTTAAATTCATCGAAGCATCCCCAGGAACCTGACTGCGCAAGACCTAAAATGAGAAAAGGAAAATGTGGCTGATTACATGGTTTCTGGAAATGATTCCCCCACAAGTCTAAGCTATTTGCTCTGTACCTCTTTTCCTGCAAATATTGCAGGCAGTTCAGTGTACAAACTTCTTAACAGTGAAACTTAATCAGAATACATTTTTTTAATTCTTCAGGGAATTGCCCGGTCTTGGATACAGGTTTTCCTACAGTTGGACAGATAACTCAGTATGAAGATTAGTCTCTTAATTTTTTAAAAAATAAATAAGATTTGGATTCTTTTTATTTACTTTCTATTTTTTGAGTCTTCGGGTGCACTTGAGTCACACTTTCAAGCTTTCCTCTGCAACCATGAAGTCTAGAAACTTTTACTACTTTTTTTTAAGTTAAAGCTAAGATTCTCATGTAATCACTTGTCTCCAGTAGCTGGGACTTTAAATAGAACACAATCGCAAAATTTATGATAAAACTGTGAGACTAAAAAGGTGGACTGTGTAATCAGGATTACTGGTATGTAATCTATCTTTCTAAAATCACTCAGTCACACTTTCTGCATCTTTTTTTCTGATCAGAACTTCAGAAACTGAACAGTACCTTTTTACAGCTACAAGGCTTCCCTCTTCCTCAGTATCTACCAGTATTCCTGTCCTCTTACTTTCCCTTTCTGTAAGCACAGCTCCCAAATTTCAGACTTTAAATGAAGTTTTTTTAAATTGCATGTTATCTATTTATGGGTTTTATACTGCCTATCACTGCAATATCTAAGTACATTCCATATTAAATTAATACCAATATTGAAATTCCTAGTGGACTTCCTGGAGTCTGACTCTTCTTTTGGGGGTAAAATCTCTACTTTAGCTATGGCATTTTCATTTTATTTTTTTTATTTATCTGTTTGTTTCAGGGTGCTGAGTGGTGTTCTTCCTTGTGAGCAGAGTGTTTTGGTAGATGAGGGTGTAAATGTTGTGAATGTCATTCGTGCTAGAGTAGAAATGGTTTATGGAAGAGGAAAATTTTGCAGTATTTCCTATAGCTGGTAAGACTTTAGATTCACCTAATCTCCTGTGGAATTCATTCTACACCCAGATCCCATCAGCCAAGGATATTTTCTCTCCAGCTCTCACACACTTCCTCCTGGCCTTTGCTATTGTACTTTAAAAAAAATTCACTAATCTCTCTTTCTCCAATATTTATGGAGTTCCAAAATGGCAGTATCTTGACACTTTTCTATTGAATGACAAGAAATATGCATCTCACAAATCCAGATTCACATACCAATCACTTGGTTCTGATGAAGGGATAATAGTTACAAGGAAAACCAAAAGGAACCTCAGGTTATTGATGTATTTGTTCAAGTTCTGAAGATCTAGAATTGGCCTGAGACTTATTTTGTTTTGGATATAGGAAGTAGTGGGAGTAGAAACTCCTGTCCTGGTACTGAGGGGTCAGTTCCATTGTAGCTCCCAAAGAACGAAGAGTTTGCACTTGTCTTGTACACAGTTGGATATAGGTCCCTGAAAGGGGACAGGAAAGTGGAGCCAAAGAGGGGAAAGAAAGAAACCTCATGGTATATCCACATTCCACTGATCTTAGCAGCCACTTGTTTGACGTGATGGACTGCTCTGCTCATAGGAAGTAGAAGAAAAAGATCTGATCTGAGAAGTAAGCTATCCTTGACAGAGAAGTCAAACAAGCTCCTTTGAGGCCCACAGCTGTCTGGATGAAGATGACCATAGAGACAGATGGAGTAGGCCTCCTTCTAAGTTGTCTGTGTTTGTACCTGGTCTGGTCCAGGTGTTTGGGTGGGTAATATTGCTTTTTCAGCTGAAACTGATGCTGAAACATAGTGCTTTCCCAGGCTGGCATATAAAGACCAGTGAGTTTTGCACAGCCCTGAAGACTTTCAGTGTGTGTACTTCCTTATCAGTCTTCAAGAAAAATAAAGCACAGCCTTCAAAGAGGAGTGTAGTGAGCCCAAGTGGCCTCCCTCCGAGCAGGAGAACGAAGGAGGCTGACACGCCTGTTGGAAGGCAGATCCTAGGCCACCCCATTCCCCTCACCGGAAGTACAGGGGCATGGCCGGAACTATAAAAGGCCAGCCCTGCAGCCCAGTCAGGGCAGAACCAGAAGAGGAGAAGGACGCTCCGCCTGGTCTGCAGCAACCAGGATGAGACCTAACCCCGGGCTGTGCTCAGAGCCCTGGTGCTGATGCCAACTGGCTGGGAATACCCGCTGCCGTGTACCCAGAGGAGCCAGAAGATGACTGGAAGGCAGAGGTACCCCCCCACTTGGGGCTCACCCTCTATCCTGAGCAAGGGGGGTGCTGGCTCTGACGAGGAGCTCCTCTGCCGTGCACCCCTTAAGACTGTATTGTTTGCTGGATGCCTGAGCTCCTGCAAGCCCAGGCCTGAGCGTTCCTAGAGACTATTTGTCTGCTAGCTGCCTGAGCCCCGCCCAGGCTACAGCCAGTCCCTTAAGACTGTATTGTTTGCTGGCTGCCTGAACCCTGCAACCCCAGGCCCCAGCGTTCCTAGAGACCATTTTGTTTGCTGGCTGCCTGAGCCCCTGCAAGCCCAGGCCCCAGTCTTCCTGGAGACTGTCTGCTGTCTGACTGAGCCCCGCCCAGGCTACAGCCAGCTGAGAGACTCCGTTTCAGGGTTGCAGAGTTGAACTACTCAGGCCCAGACTGAAACCTCACCGAGTCTGGGTAACCGCCCAACGCTTTTGCAGGACTCTGGCCTGCTTGGCAGGTTCCGGTACTGGCCAGTCCAGCCTGGCCCAAGGGGATCTCCCTCTGAGCGGGAGAATGAGGGAGGCTTACAGGAGGTATTCAAGAGTCTGGTGCACCTCTGTAGGAATCCCCAACAACAGAAGCTACTACAAATAGTGCATGACTATGGCTGTCACCATGACCGTTGCATCTAAGTCTGAAGTATCAAGGCAAGTCTGAAGAGCAGCTTGGAAGATCGAACAACTCTCCATCAGAAGGAACTGAAACTTGTTCCTACAGTCCTCAGGTAGCTTGTTTAGAAATTTGAACATAGCATCCAAATTTGAATAGTCGTATCAGGATAAGAGAGTCTGATGGGTAGCTATATGCAGATGTACCCCTGCAACTGAATACCTTTTATAAAAAAAAATAATTTTTGTGTGTCCTTTTCTTTTGAGGGCAGCTTTTGCTCTACCTTGGCAGTGGTCTTTCATTTACTACCTACCATTATCAGAGAGCCTGGCATGCAGGTGTTGATAGAAGTGCCTATATGTCTTGGACAGAAGATGGCATTCATGTCCTATGCACTTTGCCACAAGCATGACTGATGAAGGGGTTTGCCGTAGGGACTTAATGACATGCATTATAGCCTTCCTTTCAGGAAGGGCATCTTTCCCTGATATAGCTGGATGTAAAATGTCCATGAGATTATGAGGATTCTGTTCCATGAGCTTCATTTGAATACCAACTGATGTTGACATCCTTTTCAGGAACTTTCGGTAGAGCTTAATAGCATCAGGTACCATAGAAGACACTTCAGTACCAGAGCCATCCAGTGACAAGGATGAGATATTCAAAGAAGGAAGGGTAGAAACCTCCAGCGGCTGGTATTGCATCACAAATATAAATGGCAGGTCTGAAGCAGGTTGTGGAAAGTCCTGCTCTTATGTGCGTGGCAGCTGCTTTGTACTGATCACAAGCGACTTCTCTTTATGAGGTAGGGAAACCCTCCCTTCTTGATGATTTGTTTCTGGAGAGTAATGAGGAAGCAGACCTGATCACTGGAGGCACTCCTCAAGGCACCTATTAGGGCCAATAATGGGGCTGATATGGTATCAGACTCCAGTTGTGTCACATTCCAACAAATATCAAAATGCTCCAAAGGCAAGGGTAGTGTGGCATCAGAACGTGTCATCAGAGATCAGGACAATGATCTATGACAGACTGAGATACCAGTGGCAACATCATGGGCTTCCTTGCTACTGGTACCATGCACTGAGGCAAAACAGAACCTGTAGTCCGCATGAAGTCATAGAGGAAACTGAGGAAGGTGGTTTCTGACCTGTGGTCACAGTTGCTGTAACAGACCCCAGTGTCAGTGCTGATGTCTGTACTGCATGTCACAGTCCTGACAAGGTGCTGTTAGTTTGGAGCAGTGAAGTGGTATCAAGAGGAAGAGCAGATCTTTTGCAACTACATAAGCCTCTGGCATGGTCAGTACCAATAATGTCCACTGCCCTACCAACAGCAGCAATGGTGGATCCACTGTTGCCACTGATGAAGTAGCCAATCTTGATCATCCTGGAATGGATACAGAAGTCAAAGATCATGCTCTATGAGAGCCAGTATGGTACCAGGCAGTGGCAAGCCAAAAGGTATGCTCTGCCTTTGATATTGGAGTAGCTAATCTCTGGGCAGAAAAATCCCACACTGAGGACTTGAGGAAGTTGAAGCAGTTTTCTTTCTCGGCTTTGGAGGTCAAGAGAGTGCAGGTGACTCTAAAGAGCATTTATGCTTGTTAGAGAACTGCCCTAGCAAAGAGGATAAAATGATTACTCACCTGTATTACAACTGTTGTTCTTTGAGATGTGGTTCATTTATGTATTCCACAGAGGAATGTGTGCATGCCCAGCAAGCTGGAGCTAGAGAGCTTTCTGTTACAGTATCCATCAAGGTGGCACAGGCACCCTGCACCTCCTTATGGCCACTTCTAAGGCTATATAAGTGTGGTGCTACCCCAACCTTTTCCTCTCCCCCTCCACCCTCAGTTCCTTCACCATGGAAATGTGTCTGAAGACTCCAGTGCAGAGGGGAGATAGGGCAGGTGGTGGAATACACATGTGAGCTATAATTCAAAGTACTACTAAAATATGGCTAAGTAATCATGTTTTCTTCTTAGAGTGGTTGATGGATGAAGCTACAGAAAATACACAAACATTGGGACAGAGGAGCTGAGCAGATGCATATGAAGATAGGCATCTTCCAGTCAAGAGTCAAAATATGGGTAGATGGCACAGAGGATTAATGCTCAGGTGACTAATGGGAAGGGATTGGAAGATTAACATGTACAGATATTTCAGATTGGCTGTGACTGCATGGTTTCACTGCAGTTATCTCAGATCACCAATAACTGGGATAAGCTAACTTGTGATCATGTAATTAAAGAGTACATTATAAAGCACGCTCAATGAGCTGAACACAGGCAATTCTGGCAATTCTTAGCTTTGATTTCTTGACTTTGCAACCCTGATAATGTTCTTTTAACTTTGTGTGCAATACATCTATTACTGAAAAAGACTAAATGACTATTTACCTCAGGAAAGATTATATGTATGGATATGCATTACTATTTAAAATGACTAAGAAAGTGAAAATGAGAATACAAACATAAGGTTGATTTTATAGCCTGACAGAGCAGTCACCCAGGATCCAATCCCCCTGCTTCAATGATAGTTATCTTATTTACCCACAACGCAACAGCTTCAACAGGAGAGACTGAAGGACTCCCTCTATTAGGATTTATAGCTCAATGGTTAGTGCAGTCACCTGACAAGTAGCAGATCCTGGTTCAAGAGAAGACTTGAACCAGGGCTTTCCCATCTCCCAAGTGAGCACCTAACCACTGAGCTAAAAGTTATGAGGGAGGTCCTATCCTTCCAGCTATTTTGGGTAAACTCATCTATTGGGGTCTGATCCAGTAGGCAGGCTCTGAACATATCTGTTGGATCTGGCTCCTCAGAAGAGTTAGGCTGCTGAATGCCCATCTTCCCCTGGTTTGTGAATCACTTCAGGGCTTAGGCAGGAGATAGGATTTGGATGCCCACAGGGAGGCAGCAATTCCTATGCTCAGAGGCAGTCACAGGTTAGTACTAAACTTCTATTCATTTTCAAAAGTGATTTAGGCTCTTAGGAGCAAGTAGGAGGACTCCTAAGTGTCTTAGTCACTACTGAAAATGGGGGTTAAGTGCTTGTGAAAATTTTATCCTATTTGACTATTATAATTTAATAAAAAAGCAATTTGTTCTTTGTTTCTCAGTAAATGCAACATAGAAAATCTTACCTTTGAAAATCCTACCCAAGCCTCTGAAGTCCATTTGATCAGAACAGTTAAATACTACTACATATTTTCCCAGAGCCTTTCCCATGTCTTTTGTAGTTTCTGTTTTACCAGTTCCAGCTGGTCCTGCTGGAGCTCCTCCCATGTTCATTCCCAAAGCCTGAGCTAAGGTTATATAGCATCTGTAAATGTTAATACAAATTTATAAGTAACTATAGATGAAAGTGAAAAATAAAACCTACATATATATACTAAAGAAATAAGTATTGGCTATAATCCTCACATTGAATTTTACCTTACTCTGAGAGCAGTCCCAATGATAACGGTAGTACTACCCACAGGATCAAGTGCTACTCAACATGAGTGAGAGTGGCAGAATATAGCCTTTAAATGTCCATGTCATAAATAAATCTTAACCTGATTCACCTAGAGATTATATATATTAGGCGAGGTACAATACATGCTACCTACAAAAGAAGCAGTAAACAAACTGCAGTATCACAATAAAGAATGTTCATTATCAATTATCATTGCAGATAGTTTTTGAAGAGCAGATTCTGTCATATTTCTTCATGTTAAGCAGTACCTCACAAGTATATAGTCCCATTAGACTAGATGCCCATGCAGAGGAGAAAAGGGGATTAAGAACCACCTCCAAAGCAGGAGGGCGAGGAATGGAAAGTCTTGGTTCAGCCCCCTCAATATGCCAGCCAGCATATCTGAGCCAACACAATTCAGGAGTGTTGTAATTTGTGGCTAGTACAGGACAACAGTAAATTATTATCCTCCTACTCCTCCCCCACCACCAGGAAAACGGGGAGCAGGGAGACAATTGAGCCTCAGAGATATTTCATAGGTCCATACACAAGTCCATACACAAGAAATAAATATGATGCATCTTTTCAACGGTTGCAGTAATTTACTTGGGGGGGGGGGGATCGCTCAGTGGTATGCACATTGGCCTGCTAAACCCAGGGTTGCGAGTTCAATCCTTAAGGGGGCCATTTAGGGATCTGGAGCAAAAAAAAATCTGTCAGGGGACAGTACTTGGTCCTGCTACTGTAGGCAGGGGACGGGACTTGATGATCTTCAAGTTCTATGAGATAGTATATCTCCATGTATTTTTACTCATAGGCCAGGGAATGACTGTGCCTCTCTGAGTCACAATTGCTTTGTAAAACACAAGTCCATGGGACCGGATGCACTGCATCTGAGGTGCTAAAAGAGTTGGCAGATGTGATTGCAGAGCCATTGGCCATTATCTTAGAAGGCTAAAGACATTTTGGGTTGTATAAGTAGGGGCATTGCCTGCAGATCAAGGGACAAGATCATTCCCCTCTATTCAGCACTGGTGAGGCTTCATCTGGAGTACTGTGTCCAGTTTTGGGCCACACACTACAAGAAGGATGTGGAAAAATTGGAAAGAGTCCAGCAGAGGGCAACAAAAATGATTAGGGGGCTGGAGCACATGAGTTACGAGGAGAGGCTGGGAACTGGGATTGTTTAGTCTGCAAAAGAGAAGAATAAGGGGGAATTTGATAGCTGCTTTCAACTACCTGAAAGGGGGTTCCAAAGAGGATGGATCTAGGCTGTTCTCAGTGGTACCAGATGACAGAACAAAGAGTAATGGTCTCAAGTTGCAGTGGGGGAGGTTTAGGTTGGATATTAGGAAAAACTTTTTCACTAGGAAGGTGATGAAGTACTGGAATAGGTTACCTAGGGAAGGTGGATCTCCTTCCTTAGAGGTTTTTAAGGTTAGGCTTGACAAAGCTGTGGCTGGGATGACTTAGTTGGGGATTGGTCCTGCTTTGAGCAGGGGGTTAGACTAGATGACCTCCAGAGGTTCCTTCCAACCCTGATATTCTATGATTCTACAACTTTGGCATACGATAACAGCAACAGACTTGAGGAGACACACTCTGTGGTTCAGGGACATCAAAGATTAAATGCTATTGCAATGCAGCCTCAGATATGAACTACTGGATAAGCCAAGAAGGCTCCACATGCAGAGAAAGTAAAAAAACACAGCATCACTCTGCCACCATTACTGCTTACTCTTTACAATGCTGGTAACTGAGTTGGCCCCTCTAGATGGAACCAGCAGCGGTACACTATGAAGAGGCCATTCACAATGCTCAAGTTAAGAATGAAGTATGGTCTCTGCTCAGGCAAACAGATGTAAATAACCAATCAGCTCCTGGATTGACTTCAACATCCAAGCATGCAACAAGGTCAGTATGACTCAGAACAAGGTTGGGTATTGGGGGACCTCTCCCAATCGCCATAAATTTTCAAAGATAACGGGTAATGGCTCTGCAATCACATCCACCAACTCCTTTAGAACTCTCGGATGTAGTGCATTCAGTCCCATGAACTTGTGCTTGTCCCTGTTTTCTAAATAGTCCTGAACCACTTCTTTATCTACAGAGTGCAGTGCAGTAGTCTGGGAGCTGACCTTGTTCGTGAAGACTGAAGCAAAAAAGCATTGAATACATTAGCTTTTTCCACATCCTCTGTCACTAGGTTGCCTCCTCCATTCAGTAAGTGGCCCAGACTTTCCTTGACCTTCTTCTTGTTGCTAACATACCTGAAGAAACCCTTCTTGTTACTCTTAACATCCCTTGTTAGCTGCAACTTCAAGTGTGATTTGGCCTTTCTGATTTCACTCCTACCCTGAGCAATATTTTTATATTCCTCCCTGGTCATTTGTCCAATCTTCCACTTCTTCTAAGCTTCTTTTTTGTGCTTAATATCAGCAAGGATTTCACTGTTAAGCCAAGCTGGTCGCCTGCCATACTTACTATTCTTTCTACACATCGGCATGATTTGTTCCTGCAACCTCAGTAGGGATTCTTTAAAATACAACAAGCTCTTCTGGACTTCTTTCCCCGTCACATTATCCTCCAAGAGTATCCTACCCATCAGTTCCCTGAGTCAAAGTCTGCTTTTCTGAAGTCCAGCGTCTGTATTCTGCTGCTCTCCTTTCTTCCTTATGTCAGGATCCTGAACTTGACCATGTCATGGTTACTGCCTCATGTAGAAGGGTGAGCTGACAACAGAATGGAATGAAGGCTGTCCTGTCCCTTAGGTAGTCTTGCAGCTGAGAACTTGTAAATGCATCAAAGAATGCAAATTACCTGATTGTCCATGCCTTACAAATGGACTCCAATGCTCTCTAGCACATACTTTGCAAATGTGTGAGAACATAGATGAGGAGGATATGACAGTATGGAGGATAGTTCAGATAATGAAGATGAGGGGTACGTCTACAGTACGAAATAAGGTTCAATTTATAGACGTCAATTTTTTGGAAGAGATTTTATACAGTGGATTGTGTGTGTCCCCAGAAAGCGTGGTAAGTCGGCAGAGTGCATCCACAGTACCGTGGCTAGCATCGACTCTCGGAGCAGTGCACTATGGATAGCTATCCCACAGTCCCTGCTGCCCATTGGAATTCAGGGTTAAGCTCCCAACACCTGATGGGCCAAACACATTGTTGCAGGTGGTTTTGGGTACATGTCATCATTCTCGCTCCCTCCATGAAAGCAACAGCAAACAATCATTTCACACCTTTTTTCCTGGATTACTCATACAGACGCCATGGCACTGCAAACATGGAACCCGTTCCAATCACCACTGCAGTTGTGAGCATTGTAAACACCTCGTGCATTATTCTGCACTATCTGCAGTCCCTGCAAAACCTGGTGAAGAGGCAACCACATCGCAATCACAATAGTGATGGATATGGACACAGACGTTCCTGGAAGCACAGGATGTGGCAATTGGGACATCATGGTGGAACTGCGCCAAGTTCAAGCTATGGAATGCCGATTCTGGGCCCGGGAAACAAGCACAGACTGATGGGACCGCATAGTGTTGCAGGTATGGGATGATTCCCAGTGGCTGCGGAACTTCGGCATGTGTAAGGCCACTTTCCTTGAACTTTGTGACTTGCTGTCCCCTGCCCTGAAGTTTAAGAATACCAAAATGAGAGCAGTCCTCACAGTTGAGAAGTGAGTGGCAAAGCCCTCTGGAAGCTTACGCCTGACAGCTACCAGTCAATCGGGGATCAATTTGGATTGGGCAAATCTACTGTGGGGGTGCTGTGATCCAAGTAGCCAATGCAATCACTGACCTGCTGCTATCCAGGGTAGTGACTCTGGGAAATGCACAGGTCAGTGTGGATGGCTTTGCTGCGATGGGGTCCCTAACTGTGGTGGAGCGATAGATGGAATACATACCCTTATCTTGGCACCTGTACATAAATTGCAAGGGGTACTTCTCGATGGTGCTGCAAGCACTAGTGGCTCACAAGAGATGTTTCTCCAACATCAACATGGGATGGCTGGGAGAGGTGCATGATGCTCGCGTCTTCGGGAATTCTTGTCTGTTTGAACAGCTGCAGGAAGGGACTTACTTCCAAGACCAGAAAATTACAGTTGGGGATGTGGGCCAGAAGCTGGAGGAGTCTCTCTCTAGCAGTGGAGAGAGAAGGACCAAGCTGCCTGGGAGAAGGGTACCTGAAGTAGAGTAGTGCTGGGGAAAGGCAAGAAGAGCTGGGGAGCTCCAGCCTGGTAAAGCCCCAGGCTGCAGATCTTGCTAAAGGCCAGGAAAGGAACTGGGGCTACAAAGGTGCAGCCCGGGATTAGGTAGAGGCAGTTGGTCCGAACCCCTTGCCAATGACGAGTGGCCATTACAGACTGCAGTCTGCCTCAGTGAGTGGGGGCAAGATGGTGACTGGCAGTAGCCACTGAGGCAAGGTGGGATTAGAGCGTTGGGTGTTCCCCTGGGAGGGGAGACCCAGAGTGTTGGGATACTATAGGGAGCAGCACCCTAAGGAAAAGGGACACCGGGGTCCAACACAGGGGGCCAATGGCAGGCAAGACACCGACTAGCAGAAGGTGCTCAGAGTGCTGAAAGAGCTAATTCCCAGATGACCAGCTGGAGGTGCTGCAGCAGTGAGTCTCGCTTCACTACAGATGTGAACAAGTTTGTTTATATACCATGTTCATTTTTAATATTGCAAATGAATGGTGAATGAAAGTCTGGAGTGATTTTTTTTTTGACAGCGATAAATGAGAACCCCAGGAGGGAGCCAAGAACTTGGAAGCAGAACCAGGGCAGGATAGATGGAAGTGGAAGAGGTTATAGAGGGACTTAAGAAAAATGAACAAGGAGAAAGCACCTCGGCCAGACTAAGTAGCTGTGGCCTTGCTGAAGGGATAGTGTCAAGGATTTTACAAGTCTGTTCAATGATATTAAGAAAAAATGCTGGATGAATGGCATAAAAGTGTTCTGGTGCTCATTTTCAAAGATAATGGAGATATTTCAATGTGTGCTCATTATTGCCTAATATGCTGACTTCACATGCTATGAAAGTATGGGAGAAGATTACTGAAAAGCATCTGCATCGTATAGTTTAAATTTGGAAGCATCAGTATGGATTTGTGTCAAGAAGTACAATTGATGCCATAATTGCTCTTTGAATCCTCATGGAGTAGCACAGAGAAAAGAGACAGCAACTGGGCATGGTCTTTTTGGATTTGGAGAAGGCATACAATTGTGTATCAAAAGAATTAGCTTGCTATATGTCCATCTTATTGAGGATATGTATAATGGTGACTACTGTAGTCAAAACCAAATGGAGCTAGAGTAGAGATTTTCCAGCCAATATTGGCCTGCCCTAGGTGTTAGCATTGTGGGGTTTTTTTGTAGTTGTCTTCAAAGGGAACCATGAACTATATTTTTTGCTGATGACTTAGTGATGCGCACAGAAGATTGCTAGACCCTGCAAACCAAATTTAAGCAGTGGCAACAGAGTTTTCAGTAGAGGGGATTTAGAGTGAACATTGATAAGACTGAGGCTATGATAGATTAGGCAGGAGGACCCACAATAAAAGGATACTACAGGCAGAGAGCTTAGCTTAGAAAAGTGAAAAAACTGAAATACCTAGGATTAATGGCTGGTGACAGTGGTATCCTCCTAAGTGATGCCTAGTATTGTTTCAAAGCCACAATATAAATGACCCCAGTTCTCTGTGACAAAGAGATGTCCATGAAGGTAAAACTGTAATTCAAACCCACCATAATGTATGGAGCAGAGACTTGGCCAGCCACAAGAAAGGGATTCGTCCACCACAGAAATGAAGATGTTGAGATGGTCAAATGGTTTGATGTTCTGTGATAAGAAATGAAATGAGGTTGAGAGGCGCCTAATGCAGATTGTCCAAATTGAAGACAAGTGAGTGAGACAAGGATACATTGATATAGACATATCTAGTGAAGACTCAAGAGTTACATTGGTAGGATTATCCTTGCAATAGAAAAGGTTCAGAGAAGGGCAACTAAAATGATTAGGGGTTTGGAACAGGTCCCATATGAGGAGAGATTAAAGAGGCTAGGACTTTTTAGCTTGGAAAAGAGGAGACTAAGGGGGGATATGATAGAGGTATATAAAATCATGAGTGGTGTGGAGGAAGTGAATAAGGAAAAGTTATTTACTTGTTCCCATAATAGAAGAACTAGGGGCCATCCAATGAGGTTTAAAACAAATAAAAGGAAGTTCTTCTACACACAGCGCACAGTCAACCTGTGGAACTCCTTGCCTGAGGAGGCTGTGAAGGCTAGGAATATAACAGGGTTTAAAAGAGAACTGGATAAATTCATGGAGGCTAAGTCCATTAATGGCTATTAGCCAGGATGGGTAAGGAATGGTGTCCCTAACCTCTGTTTGTCAGAGGGGGGCGATGGATGGCAGGAGAGATATCACTTGATCATTACCTGTTAGGTTCACTCACTCCGGGCATTGGCCACTGTCAGTTGACAAGATACTGGGCTAGATGAACCTTTGGTCTGACCCAGTACTGCCTTTCTTATGGTCTTATGATCATGAATGGAAGATGACCAAAGAGGAAGCCAAAGAGTCATTACATGGACCAGATATCAGTGGACCTTGGAGAGAGACCAGTTTGCATAACGGCCAGGTGCACAACCATGATTATTGGAAGAAAGCTACAAAAATTGCTGACCATGAATAGGGAAGTAACAAGAAGGAAGAAGAGGAGATTTCTAGGTCCTCCACATCAAATTGTTTAGTCAAGTCCAGGAGTCTCTTGGGCCTCAACTACTAATTCTACCATCAAGTTATCATTATATAATATAATACTTCCTAAATGATAATATACTATACTAATATAAACACATTTCTGCTGTTAATTAAATCATTGTTGAGAAGAGTGAAGAGATCATATTTCTGTAATATTTATAAAGTATGTAGATTAGGGAGAGTCTATCTTATTATATAAAAAAGAGGTGTGGATGCCTATTCAAACATATAGGTAGACATTCACTACATGTTCTGGAAGAGGAGGTTCTTCACCCTGTGCAGTAACTGACATTCTTCGAGATGAGTGTCCCTGTGGGTGCTCCACGTTAGGTTTTAGTGCATCTCTATGCCTTCGATCGGAGATTTTTGCAGCAGTACTCATACCGGCCACACATGTGCAGAGCTTGCCCCCTGCCCCCACTCTGAGTGTGCCTTAATAGAATTCATGCATGGCCGGTCTCCATAGATCCTTCTCTACAACGGAGGCTATCCCAACTCCGAAGTAGAGGGGAGGAGGTTGGGGAGTGGAGCACCCACAGGGACACTCATTTTGAAGAATGTCAGTTAATTCACAGGGTGAATAACCTCCACTTCGAGAGAGAGAGTCCCTGTGGGTGCTCCAAGTTACGTGACTTCAAAACAGTGCATCTCAAGGTGGTAGGGCCTTCGGATTGGGTAAAAATGCAGCAGATAAAACAGCTCTGCCTAATCATGTATCTGAGAGAGGGCCCTGAGTAAGGGCATAGTGTTTAACAAAAGTATGATTAGAAGGGGCTGCTTTACAGATGTCAGTCAGGAGAATTTTACGTAAATAAGCCACAGATGTGGCCATCGATCTAGTGGAGTGAGTTCTTATGTCCTGTGGAGGCATAACTTGCCGTATCTGATAATAGAGTCTGATACAATCAGAGATCCATCTTGAAAGTCTATGTGTTGAAATAGGTGTCCTTCTGGATCGCTCGGCAATGGAGACAGAGTCTAGGAGAATTCCTAAAAGACTTGGTCCTATTCAAATAAAAGGATAAAGCCCTGCGTACTTTGTGGATTCAAAAGAGTTTGCATATGGGTTAGGAAAAAGGGTTGGCAAGTGTATTGGTTCATTGATGTGAAATGACGAGTGGATCTTTGGTTGAAATTTGCAATGTAATCGGAGGGTAACTTTATACTTGAAAAACAGGGTATAAAGTGGGTCCGCCATGAGAGCTGCTATTTCACCTGCTCACCTGGCAGAAGTAATTGCCACTAAGAATGCTATTTTCATAGAAAGGTATAAGGAGGAGCAAGTGGCTAGGGGTTCGAAAGGTTGTTGAATTAAGCAAGATAAGACTAAGTGAAGGTCCCACGGAGGAGCAGGAGGTCTAACATCTGGGTATAGGGATTGAAGCCCTTTGAGAAACTGTTTGGTCATTGGATGAGCAAACACAGAGGTATTGTTATAGCAGCTAGGTGGACTTTAATGGAGCTAAAGGAAAGGCCAGATCATTTGAGGTCAAGCAGATAGTCAAGTATAAGAGAAAGCGGTGCAGACATAGGGGGCAGTTGAGAACCACTGTGTGAATTATTTCCACTTTTGGAAATAGGTGGTACGAGTAGATTGAGTTCTGCTATGTACAAGCACTCTTTGAAATTCGTCCGAGCATGCTAGTTCATGTTGGGAGAACCATGGAGGAATCAAGCTTTGAGGTGAAGCATAGGCAGATTGGAGTGGAGAAAACAGCCGTGTTTCTGCAATAGTGGGTCCAGAATGAGAGGCAACAAGATTGGTGGTCGAGTTGACATCCTGGTAAGAAAGGGGAACCCATGGTAGCCTGGGACATGCTGGACCAATCAAGATCACCTGGGCACGATCTGATCATATCTTTGTGATAACTCAGTGGAGAATCAGGATTGGGGGGAAAGCATAGAATAAGTTCCCATGCCATGGGATCATAAATGCATCCGCCATGGAGCGTTTGCCCAATCCTGCTCTGGGACAGAATTCGGGGCATTTCATGTTTTCCACAGTTGCAAAGAGGTCTATGGTTGGGTAGCCCCAAATGCGGAATATGTTGGTGATGATTGTTTTGTTTAACTCCCATTCGTGGTCCCATGGAAAGCATCTGCTTAGTTCATCTGCTGTGGTAGTCATAACCCCGGGAAGGTATGCAGACGATATCCAGATATTGTTTGGAAGGCACCAAATCCCAGAGTGACATGGCTTCTGTCCAAAGCAAATGAGCATGAGCTCCTCTCTGCCTGTTTACATAAAACATACAGGCGATGTTGTCTGTCATTATCCGTACGTTTGTTCCGGATTAACGGGAGAAAGTGACAGAAGGCATTGCTTACGGCTCCAAGTTCCAGGATGTTTATGTGTAGAGATGTTTCCATTGGAGACCATAGCCCCTTGGTTGTCTGATGTAACATGTGAGCATCCCACCCAGTGAGGGATGCGTCAGTAGTCATTACGATGGATGGAGGCTCCTGGAGATATGGGACTCCAGAGCAGAGGTTGGAGGGAACTGTCTACCACAGGAGAAAGTCTTTGACTCTGAAAGGTATGGATAGGGGTTTGGTCAAGGTGTGCACATTGGGTCTGTAAACCGTGGTCAACCAAGCTTGGAAGCATCTCATGTAGAGTCATGCGTTTTGGACCACAAAAGTGCATGAGGCCATGTGACCCAGGAGCTGTAAACAGTCTTGAGTGGTGACTTGAGGACTGTTGTGAAGTCTCGTTGCCAGCTGCCTTATGGTGTTGAAGCGATTGGATGGGAGAGATGCCATTCTCAATCAGGAATCAAGATGCGCTCTTATGAAGTCTAGTTGCTGGGTTTTCTTTGTTTATTTGTAGGCTGAGGGATATGAAGCAACTGACGGTGAGTTGCATGAACCGAAGCACCTTGTCAAACATTGAGGCTTTGAGGAGGCAGTCATCCAGGTAAGGAAATATTATGACTCCTTTCTTCCTGAGGTGGGCAGTAACTACAGCTAGGAGCTTGGAAAAAAACATGAGGGGCAGTGGGTAGGCCGAAGGGTAGTACCCTGTATTGGAAATGTGTCGAGCCCAGAGTGAAACGTCTGTGGCCAGATGTAGCATCATATGAAAACAGGCATCTTGTAGGACGAGGGCTGAAAACCAATCGCCCTGCTCCAGCACTAGGATTATAGTGGTGAGGGTAACCATTTTGAAATTTTGTTTCCTGATAAATTTGTTGAGCCACCTGGGGTTGAGTATGGGTCGCCATCCCCCTGTTTTATTTTCTGTTAAGAAATAATGGGAGTAAAACCTCTTTCCTCTGTGTTGTTTGGGCACAAGCTCCACCACCCCCAATAGAAGGAGACGTTGCACCTCTTGCAGGAGCAGGTGCTCATGAGAGGGGTCCCTGAAGAGGGACAGGGAGGATGGGTAGAAAGGGGGCATGGATAGAAAGGGGATTGAATAGCCAAGCATGATAACTTCTAAAACCCACTTGTCAGTGGTAATGTTGTGACACTGATGGGAGAATGGTCGCAGGTAGTGCCCAAAAATGGGGACAAGTCATCTGAGCGCTGAAACAGGAACATTGTTTTTGAAACTCTTGACCAAGGCTTTAGATCTGCTTGTTAGTCGTAGGGGATTTCAGATGCTGCAGCAGGATTGGGATGGCAACGCTGGAATCTGGTTTCTGGCATTGCTGCTGCTGCTGTTCGCACAATCTTTGGAATTGTTGGGTATATGTGGGGTGGGGTGGACATTGGTAAGGTTGATATCTGAATTGTTGTCTTCTGGTCATAATGGTTTATATTCTTAAGGAGCGGAGAGTCGTCCTGGAATCCTTCACTGAGTGAAGGACATCATTTGTTGTGGAAGCAAAGAGTTTATCGCTGTCAAATGGAAGATCTTCGATACTGGTCTGGACCTCCCGAGGAAATGAAGAGGAGAGCCACGAACATCAGTGCATCATTACTGCTGTAGCAGTGGATCTGACTGCAGCATTGACCATGTCAAAGGCCACTTGAAGAGCAGTGCGTGATATAATTTGCCCCTCAGAGACTAGAGCGGTGAATTGTTGCCTCTTTGCTTGTAGAATGTCCTCAATAAAGTCCATGAATTTATTGTAATTTTTGTGATAATATTTAGCCAGAACAGCCGTATAATTAGCAATTCAAAAGAAGTATTTTCAGTCCACTCGCTTACAGGTAGGAAGACTAGAAGCAGGAGTCTGCCAGATGGCTTTGGAAGGTTCCAGAAGAGCTGGGTTGATCGGCAATGCCACTCTGGAAGAACAAGAATGCTGCAGGATGTCTCTTAATTCATGCTGTTGCTCAGGAATCTCCTCCAGATTAATTCTTAATTCACTGGTACTGTCTGGTGAGTGGTCTCAGTGGCAGATTGGTAAACTTGCGGTGCCAGGCCAATGTCAGGTCTGGTTGAGGTGGCATAGCGAGCATGGACTTGAGGATATGATGTCCACAGAGCCCAGTATTGGCACTGTGGTGGGAAGGGCATAGGTGGTGCCATCCACGGATTTATACATCATGGAGCAGGGTCCTGAGAGTAGGAGGAGGCAGTGTTTCTATAGCCATTATTAACCAGGGTCTGAGTATGAGACACTTGATAAGATGAAAATTCCTCCTGAAGACTCCCTTCCTCCTCACTGGAGAAAGGCTGCTTGGACTCTGGCTGCACATTTGGTGATAAATAGGCAGCCAGCAAGGGTGATTGCAAGCAGGTCACTTGACTGTGTAAATTGTATTGTTGAGGCTTCTCCACAAGGTGAAAGGCTTTGTGAGAGGAAGCTGTTGAGAGGAGAATTGCCTCTGTACCAGCACCTTCGGAGTTAACAGGCGGCCTGTCAGCTCAGCAAGTGTCGCTGGAATGCAGCAAGAGCCTGTGGGAGGCCAGGCATGTTCGCTTGTGTCGGCACCGCAGGGAGCCACCTGAGAGGTAGGCAACTGAAACCCGGTAGTCTCCGCTCCGTGCTGTCTGAGAGGCAGGGAGCTGAAAGCCAATAGCCTCGCACCACAGCTCTGTGCTGCCACAGCCTCTGGCGGCTCTCGCACTGCACCGGAGGATCTGGGTGCTTCAAAAGTGCTCAGGCGGGGGAGGGGTGGCAGGGAGACAGTAAACCTGCCTGAAGAGGTCTTCCACCTGGAGGATTGTTTAGCTGGTAACAGAAGGTGGCGTTTCTTTCAGGTTTTCTTTGTTTTTTTACCAGCTGAAGGGCTGTGGCATGGAGCAGAGCCAGAAGCTGTGCCTGAGTCTGCAGCAGACCTTAAGGATTTTTGCAGGAGGAGGAGCTTCAGCTTCAACTCCGTGTCCTTTCGTGTCCTCGACTTCAGTTTGCCGCAGTGGGCACATTTCTGCGGAACATGAGGCTCCCCCAAACATTTTATACATTCAGAGTGGCCATCTGATAGAGGGATGGCATCCTTACAAGTAGAGCAGTGCTTAAATCCTGCAGAGTCAGGCATGTCGGCAGGGGCTGTGCTGACAGGAAGGAAGAGAAAGCCTTTTTTTTTCCTTTTTCCTTCCTTCAAGAGACACTAACAGTGCTAGTAACAGTAAACTACACTATTGCTAACAAATAAACTATCTAAAAGAGAACAGTAACAAGGGAGAATTATTTCCTGACGAGTCTGCTGAGCTCTGTCTCATGCCGGGGACGGTGGAGAAGGAACTGAGGAGACCAGCCACGCATGCATTCTATTAAGGCACACTCAGAGCGGGGGAAGGGGGCAAGCTCTGTACATGCATGGCCGGTACAAGTACTGCTGCAAAGATCTCCGCTCGAAGGTGCAGGGATGCACCAACACCTAACGTGGAGCACCCACAGGGACTCTCTCGAAGAAGAACATAATGTACAATTTTACATTTACAGCAGTCCAGAGTATGAGACTGTGGAGATATTATATAAAAGAAGCCACTGTGCATGTTAAACAGTTTTTTGGCTTCTCCCTCATCCTCAAGAAAAACATTGTTTCTCACCTATCAGTCAGAGGAGTTATAACCAGACGATCAGTGCACCCCAGAAATTCATTTTGGTAAATAAAATCAACATTTGTAATGGATACCCAAACTTGATCCACATCTTCTTTAAAATAAAATCGACTCTGCTTTAGCCATTCAAAATCAGTTACTGACTTGATATGCATTTTTACCTTAAACAAAAAGAAAAATAAACCATAAGTTACCGATGCACAGTATCCCAGTATATTGTCTTATATAATGAGTAACTGAGTTAGAATAATAAAGGTAGAACATTTCATTATACTTGCGTGATCACGTGTTTCAAGCTTTGGTAGGAGTAAAACTGAATACATTTCTGCACTGCATAAAGAACTTATTTTTAAGGATCATAATTCAGAAAATGTTCTGATAATTTGAATCCATATAACTAATCTATTACTCATGTACAGTAGAGCTCCCAGGAACACACAAAGCAAGATCACGAGGGACAAACAAAATGCAGATATCGTAAATCAGCAGCTGATGTGTATAACCGGCTTAAAAAATTCTCATTAGCTCTGTGCATGTCCATTCCCCTTGCACTGTTTCAGAACAGTCTGAAGGCCAAGCTGCAACTGCCATAAGGACCAAAACATGGCAGGAGGTCAGTGTGGCATAGTGATGTTTTGAACTACACCTCTTTTCTCCAGAAACCCGTTTTTCCTTCCTCTTGTTATGTGCACAGTAATAACAGCAAGGACATATCTTCACTGCAATCCAAAGTGAGGTATGCATATTTACACAGTAGCTTTACCACGTGGCATTGGAACAATTTTTATAATGTGGGTGCTGAAAGCCATTGAACAAAACTCTAAATCCTGTATCTGATGGAAACAACTTCAAGCCCCGGGGTGCTGCCGCACCCAGCACCCCTGGCTTTACCTGGGCTAGCATGGATAAAAACAGTTGTGTAGACGCAGCAGTGTGAGCTTCAGTAGTTGCAATCACACCTTGCATTGCAGTGCAGACATACTCTAAATGGTATAAGAGCCCCTATGTCAGCCTCATGCCACAGAAGAATCCCCTCACTAAGTGGCCCCGTTAAAATGGGTTTACAAATTGTTCATGCCAGAGGAGCAGCATACTTCAGGCTAGCCCACACAGGCACAGAGGACTTGCAACATACTGTTATGCTGGTGGAAGGGAGGGTTGGAAAAAAAAAAATCACTGAAGCTGGTAGGTGTAACTGCTGCCTTTCATTCATTTTAAATGAAATTCCAAAATTTGAGTAAAAGCTGAACCCCATGGCCCAAAGTTATTTGCTATATCAATCACAGCAAACACAGGGGCTGGGGTTTTGATTGGTTGAGCTCTGTGCATTTGTGTGTGAGAGGAGCAGCAGAAACAGAGAGAAGGACACAGAGCAAAGAAGCCCCAGACACAGCCAGAGAACTCCTGCTAAAGTGAGACTGAGGAACAAAAGCTAAGAAAGAGACTTTTCTGGGTAAAGTGCTGGCTGAAAAAGGCATGGAAATATGAGCAAAGAAACTATCTCCTGTATGATAACTGCTGTGTTCATGGAAGCAGGACTTTGTATGAAAGCCACTGAACAAAACTGTAAACCCTGTATATGATGGAAACCACTTCAAGCCCTGGGGTGCTGCTGCACCCAACACCCCTGGTTTTACCTGGGCTAGCATGGATAAAAATAGTTGTGCAGACGCAGCAGTATATATTCTTTATAAATTCTTGTATATTCTTTATGAATTAGCGGGACTGCATCAAAAATACCTTCTACAATTAATTTCTCCTCCAATGGAAACTGACTAGATCATGAAAATTAGCTAAATGCTTGGATAAAAAAGGGGTAACAATATTACTAAGCAAGTTTATTCAAGTCTTAGAAGAGAGATTACTTATAAATGGAGTCCTCCAAAATTAACATTCTTAGTAGTGCTATATTATATATATAGGTAAACCACAATTATTGAAGACTATCTTAATTTTGGATTATCCAACATTTGTTTCTCCATCACAAATATTTATTTCATAAACTGAAATGGTTATCTAAAGTTTTTAGATATCATGTGAGACATTTGGATAATCAAGGTTTATTTTGTGTATACACAGTCAGAATGGAAACTGATACCTATGGTTAAGGTTGTGATTTTAAAAATTTTTCTTGTAAATACTACAGGAATATACAAGTTGCCTAAATATTCTAGTCCAAAATATTGCTTGTGAAAAGTTTCAGAAAAATTAAACCTCAGTTAATGTTCCAACAATTTGAAAAAAAAATAGTGCAGGCATTTATAGATATAAAAACAGAATGTAAAACCCCACAAGACAAAAAAGCCAACTTTTGCTATTATAACAAAATGGGTTGTGGTCCTTTATTGGGCAGTTCTAGGTTCTCAGCAGAGGGATTTAAACTTTATATTTGGCATGGCATAGAGACAGTTAAAATGTAAGGGGGCAGGTTTATGGTCAAATATAAGCATTCAAAAACATCTCTATCGCAACATTAGCAAGGCTATAAGAAGAATACATTTTTAATAGCTATATACCAATATTCTATTGACACTGGCCTTTGTGTGTGTAAATACTCTGTTTCACACAGCAGACAGATGCATACTGAATGAAATAATGCTCAGATTTCAACTTTCTAATTCCACTCATTTAGTGCTAGCCCTGTTCTAAAATTTGCATTTTTTCCTTCAAATAAGAAATTTATTTCCACTATCCTCCTTCTCAAAAAATGAGTATCTAGCAAATGTGTTTCTGTATGTGGGCTTACTTTCTATCCTTTTGTGTATTTGCATTCAGGAACTATGCATCATTTTGGTAGCCCTATCTGTTTTGAACCAACATTTTGTGTGAATTTCCTTGTTTTTTAAATGGACACTGTCCCCCACAAGCCATGGGGTCCTCTGCATCCCATCTTTACTAACCCCCTAGTCCATTGGCTCTTGTGGCCCCTGAATTTCCAGCCCACTGTGTTCCCAGTACTCCCTCTCCTCTCATCCTCCTGTTTTCCCTGCACAGCAACTGGTCCTCATTCAGTCTTGTTCCCATCCCCAAGGGCCCCACTGATCTATAGGTCAGAGGAGTGCTGGAGATCTGAAAAACAGAGGATGGGGAGCCAGGAAACATGTGACATAGGAACCCATAAGACTGGCAGTGCCAGAGAGTAGAGCACAAGTAATGAACAAGCAGTGTCTGTTGGTCACACCTGCTCCCTGATGTTCTCGAGCCTTTCCCCCGCACAAGCAAACAGAGTGCCAAACAAATCATCAGGTCCTGTGCACCTATCAAGACCAGGCTATTGGACTCAGCAGATGTGGGGAAAGGATGGTAGGTCTTTGAACACATAAACAACACATCTCAAAGAACTCCATTTACTAACAGCATTTTTTTCTTCAAGTGCTTGTTTACATGTGTTGTATTTCTGTTGATTCTCCAGCAGAATGTAATAGATAGACTCGCAGTACCCACCTCCAGCTAAACAAAGACTACAACACAGCATACCCAAAAAGGGCATCTGAATGAGATGCGTGAACTAGAGAGTAATGGCTAGTGAAGATATGTATTCTACTTCAAGTAGCAGCCCTACATATACTAGCTATGGGCATTCCCCTAAAACAGACTGCAGAAGTGTCCTGTGCTCTGGTAGAATGTGACCTAACATGATCTGGAAGTTCTAAACTGGCCACCTCATAACTTTATAGAATGGACATCCATTTCAAGATTTTCTGATTTGAGGTTGCCTAACCTTGGCTCTCTTCATAGTTAATAGCCTAGGGACTGCCTGAATATTTGTTTTTGTCTAGCACAAAACTAATCATAGAAATGTAGGGCTGGAAGGGATCCCCAGAAGTCATCAAGTCCAGCCCTCTGCATTGTGGCAGAACAAAGTAAATCCAGACCCTCCCTGAGAGTGTTTGTCCAATCTGCTTAAAAACCTCCAACAATGAGGATTCCACAACCGCCCATGGAAGCCTATTCCAGAGCTTAACTATCTTTACAATGAGAAACTTTTTCCTAATATCTAACCTAAATCTCCTTTGCTACAGATTATGTTCATTACTTCTTGCCCTACCTGCAGTGGGCATGGAGTACAATTACTCACAATTCCCTTTATAATAGCCCTTAACTTATTTGACAACTGTTATCTGGTCCCCCCGATCCCCTTAGTCTTCCTTTCACAAAGCTAAACAATGCCCATTTTTTTAACCTTTCCTCATAATTCATGTTTTCTAAGCCTTTTCTCATTTTTGTTCTCCTCTGGACTCTTTCCTATTTGTCCACATCTTTCCTAAAGACTGATGCCCAGAATTGAACACAGTATTCCAGCTGAGGCCTCACCAGTACCAAGTAGAGTGGGACACGTCTTACATAGGACACTCCTGTTAATACACCCCAGAATATTAGCCTTTTTCACAGCTGCAGCATATTGTTCATTCATTCAGAGCTCAGAGAACATTCAGAGTTTGTAACACAGCCTCAACCTTGGTTCTATGAGTCTTTGGGGAAAAAAAGTTATGTGAATGGACTGATTTAAATGAAAATCATACCCTAAATTTCTTCTGAAAGTAATTTATGGCCATACTAATTTTATCCCTGTGAAAAATTGTATATTAAGGGTTTACATGAGCTTCAAATCATAAACCTTGCATGCTGATGTAATTGCACTGAGGACTGCTGTCTTCATGGACAACTGGAGTAATGGGCATGAGGCTAATGCCTCCAATGGAGATCCCAACAAATTGGTAAGTACCAGATTCCAGTATGGAGAGGGTGGTCTTATCAGAGTGGGAAAATAAACTTTCAGAAGATCTTTCACAAATATTTTAACATCAAAAAACAATAAAAAACAAAAGATTGTGGTTTTTATAACATGGCCGGGTTTATAACATGGCATCCCGAGAACCTCCTAGACACCAGGAATTGCTCTGCAGCACCCTGCCTCAATTTCTTCTTCGGTGCTAATTAAGAATGCCCCACATTCTCTCTCATTCAATCACAGCCCTTCTTGGGGTCTGTTTTTTGTTAAAAAAGTTCCAAAAACAAAACAAAAATCCACCTAGCCTTAAGTTAAGCACCACCCCTCTTCCCAAAGGTACTGTCCATTACTGCAAAGACCTGGACTGCCTGCCCTCTCCCAGAGGAAGAACAAAGCAAACTTTCAGCTGGGTTCTCTTACCCAATCACAATTCCCTTTCTTGGAACCACTGCAGGATTCTCTCTCTCTCTCTCTCTTTCTCCCTGAAGCTTCACTTCACAGTTCCCCTTCTAACTCTGCCCTCACTGAAACTCCCTTTGACTATAAAGTTTATAACATAGATGTAGACCCACCCTTTCAATTAACTCAGCTGGAAGCACCTGCTCTAATACAAGGGAGCTGGATCTATTTTAAACACAGGGGTTAGCCACCCTGTGACAATACTGAATTTGTGGATGATGTGCAGAGATCACACCCATATAAGTGCATAATGAACTAAATGACAAACCAGAGGTTACGTATAATACGTATGCAAGCATATGAGGGATTGATGTCTCATGGGGAAAGATTATGTTGGCAAACCCAAAAGGAAAAACACTTCCATTTCTCAGTATAAGTTGTCCTTGTAACTCATGAGTCTACCACCAGCCACACTCCCAGAGAGTTTGGGGAGGAAGGGGAAGGATCATTGGTATTGTGCTAGGTGGGGAGAAAGAAGTGGTGCCGGTGATGTGGGAAAGGCAGGCTGGACTGCACGGAGTCCTGTCTTCCATAGCTATACCTAAGCCACTGGCTCCACAGTTAAAGGTTTTTCCTTCATCTGTTTCTTGCTCACCCCTCAATCCTTTGGTTCCTATACCTCCCCGCTGCCTATTCCTTTCTGACCCACCAGCTCTTGTGACCCTTAGCTCTCTGGTCCCCAGTGTCCTTGGTTTTTCATATCACTCAGTACACTGTCAATTCTCTTCCTTGCTTCTGAAGGCTACTTGTCAGTCTCTCCAGACTTATGGGCCCTCTTGTTTTGTAGGGCAGGGAATACCAAGAGCAGGGATCCAGCAGCCCAGCCTGCCTTCCCACCTCACCTAATTTCTCTTCTTCCTCCCTTCTCCTACCACAATCCTGTTTTTTCTCCTTATCCCCTCAAAACTTCCACTGGCCTTATAAAGACAAGTAGCAATCCAATTTGAATAAGTTTCCCATAGTTCATCAAAGAAGAACTCCTTCTTTGGCAAACCAACATACATAAGACCGGGACTGCCACTGACTGCCTTCGTCAGGCAGTAGGAGCCTTATGGGAGCAGGAAGCACAGGAACTCTGATGGAAGGGGTAGAAGCAAAGTAGCCTTTTCTGTCTTCTTCCTTCCATCCCCTGGCTCCTCTACTCCTGAAGTTTCTATTCCCTCTCTGATCACCAGCTCCAGAGATCCTGGTTCAGTTGCCCACTCTCTTCCCAGAACTCTCAACCTTATTGCTCCCCTAGCTGTTACCATCTCCATAAGCCCAAGAACTCTGCTGTTTCATTGGCAAAATACTGCAGGAAGCTGAGAAGCCCTCAGAAGCCAGTGAGCAAGACAGTCATCGAACTGGGGAGAGGGAGAAGTAGCCCGTGAGTGATGGAGTGTTGGGGAGCGACTGTACCTACCACCAAGTCTGTCTGAACTCCCTCTCAAAGCAATATTTCTCTTTTTCCCTCTCCCCACCCGCATCCACTTGAGGGACCCCACCAGCTTCATAAGGAATCTCAAGCAGAACTCCTAGTCTCACAAACATTTTTGTTTGCAGTGGGTTAGCTGTGTTGGTCCCAGGATATCAGAGAGACAAGGTAGGTGAGGTAAGACCTTTTATTAGACCAACTTCTGTTGGTGGAAGGTACAAGCCTTCAAGCTAGATAGAGCTCTTTGTCAGTTCTTGGGAAGAAAACAAATTGTCTGACTAGTATTTAGCTCAGATATTCCACTTCCTTCTCCAGACTTGAAGAAGAGCTCTGTGTAGCTCAAAAGCTTGTACCTTCCACTAAAAGAAGTTGGTCCAATTAAAGGTCTTATCTCACTTACCTTGTCTCTCTCAAATTTCCTTTGGTTTATTAAATAAGAATTCCTCCTATGATGAATCAAGGGAAGCTGGTCAGAAATACAGATTGAACTATTCTTTTATCATAACCAAACACCCATCCAACCCCCCTTCCCAGCTCAGATTTTCTGTCACAAACAAAAGGTGAGAGTGTCAGAGCCCAATTCCAAAAAGGAACATTCTAAAAATGTTTTTGCCAAAATTTCTAAATCTTTTAGATAAAAGTAAGAGTCAAATAATACAGAAAGAATAAAAATTTGGAAACTAAATTCAATCAGAATGAGTGGAAAACAGATGGATTTTAGTCCTGTAGTAAGCAAAAGTCTCACCACAAGCAAAAATCTAAATACAATCTTAACTCTGGAGAGAATAATGATATTTCCATATTAACACAGACACAAATGCAGTTTGGGATCCCACAGATAAAAGCACTATATAGTCATTATAAGCACTAGGTATCATTATGACAGAAACTATATTTGGCTTTCAGAAGTTATAATCTGTACTTTACCAAGTCATCAAAAATATCTCTCTGATGCACGTGAATGGTAACCAGAGTTTCAAATTTCACTCTGTCGAAGCTGGAAAGATCATGTGTTGTCTGACTGATAAGTGTATTTAGTATATCCAGAAATCTCTGATTGGTTACTTGCATTATTTTCCTGTCATCTTTTGCATTATGCAGGGCTTCTTCTGAATCATGTGTCCACAACATCTGAATTCCCAGTAACCCTACCTATAAAATATAACAAATAAACTGACATATTAATTAATATTTATTGTAAACCAAGATTTATAAGACTTAGGTACCCTCTTTCTAAGTATATCTTAGAGTAACTTATTGGAGGGATTCAAAGAGATTTCTCAGTAAGGATTTCCCTGTTTCAATAGAAAGAAAATCAGAGGATTTCAAGGGTGTGCTTCTCTATCAAATCATATTTCACAAACATTCAAGGAAACGCAGAAATAAGCATATACATTATTTTACCATAATCTCAGTCACACAAGGTACACAGATATATTTGACATGATTCTCAGTTACCTTTAAGGTCCTCTCATGCTGCTCTGGTTGCATAAGCATAAATTGGCTTTAAAATGGGTAGAAATGGTTTTGTGAAATTATTACATAGACAGTGCAGATCTAGTGTAAGGATTTGACACCAGACCGGCTCCCAGCCACTAGTGGAAAGACTGGACTGGGGAGGTGTTTGGGTGTCTGGCTCAAGTGTACAGGGCTACAATTATTTTCACTTCCCAAGGACCATAAAAGTCCATAGGAAACAGAATATAAATTACAGCCTCAGGACTGTACACAGGCCCTTACACACTTCAGAATACAAAGGAATTACAGTAATTCCTCATTTAACATTGTACTTATGTTCCTGAAAAATGCGAAACGATCTTAAGTGAATCCAATTTCCCCATAAGAATTAATGTAAATGGGTGGACGTTAGGTTCCAGGGAACTTTTTTTCACCAGACAAAAAGCTATATATTATATAAATATTTACACATACAGAATACATTTTAAACAATTTAATACTGTACACTGTGATGATGATTGTGAATCTTGGTTGAGGTGGTGAAATTAGAGGGTGGAAGAGGGTGGGATATTGTCCAGGGATTGCCTTACTGCTAAATGATAAACTTGCTTGTGGCTGAGCCCTCAAGGGTTAACACACTGGTGTTAATGTAGCCTTACACTCTACAAGGCAGCAGGAATGGAGGGAGCGGAGACAGCATGGCAGACAGAGACAGAGACACACACCCTGTGTGTGGGAGAAAGAAAAAGAGAGATGCACATTGCCTCTTAAGTACATTGTCTTTTTAAGCGGATCAGGAAGTTGAGACAGCAGCTGCTGCCCCAAGCTCTCTCTGTTTCTCTCTGTCCATGTCCCTCCCTGCTTTATATGGAGATGGGGTAAGCGGGGTGCAGGAGCAGGAGGAAGGGCGACACCCTGACATTAGCCCCCTGCCCTGCCCCCAGCAAGTAGGAGGTTCCTGGGAACAGCTCCATGGCAGAGGGCAGGAACAGCGCATGGCAGTGGGGGAGGGACAGCTGAACTGCCGGCAATTGGTAGCCTGCCGGCTGGCTGTCACATAGGGAACTTAGGGGAGTGGGGAGCTGATGGGGGACTGCTGGTCCACCTTGATTCCAAGCTCCCATTAGCTAGCTGCAATGCGTTGCTCTTCCTGCAAGTTGTGAACAAAGCAGGAGGCTGCCAAATGACATTAGTAGGGAGCATTGCACAACTTTAAATGAGCATGTTCCCTAATTGATCAGCAACGTCACAAAAAACAATGTTAAACGGGGACAGCTTTAAGTGGGGAGTTATTGTATATGATTTAAAACCACCTTTAATCCGTACCCCAAGTATAAGCAAAATTGAGGTTAGTTACCTGTAACCAGGATTCTTTGAGATGGACTCTGCATATTCACATGCTTGAGATGTGCCAACCAGTGCAGCTTCTGGTCGCAGTGCACATTAAAAAACCCAGGCTTTCCTCCTCTCCTTAGCATTTGAGTATATTTCAGGGCAAGGCTATTGACGGGGATGTGGTACTGTCACAGGGTGCATTGCTCACTTTCTTCTGGTACTCTGGGGATTAGCTCAAGTCCAACATCCCATTACATCCCCTCCATGGTTCACACACCATAACTCCATCTCTGCTGTCCACCTGCAGTCCCCCTCATAGACGCAGGAACCGCAGGAGCTAATTAGGGCTCCACAGAAGAGGGGAAGGTGAATGGGGAGCCCTATGCAGAATCCATTTCAAAGAACTCTGGTTACAGGTAAGTAACTGCCATTTTTTCTTCCGAGTGTCTTCTGTGTATTCCCACACTTGTGATAGTTTGGCGAGTAGTATCCTTTAGTGGATGGAGAGACTAAAGGCCCTAATTAAAAAATGACTGAAGTACTGCTCTCCCAAAATGAGCATCGCATCCAAAATCTATAGTGTAATGTTAAGTAAAAGTATGACTCAAACTCCAGTTGGTAGCCCTACAAATTTCAACAAGCAGGAAATGTCTAAGACTTGCTAAAGTGGCAACCATTATTCTGATAGAGTGTGGTTTAATTCTATCAGGGGAGAACTTGAAGTTTTATAATTCTTCTCTATACATTGTCAAAACTATGCAGACAATGACTGAGCAGAAATAGTCCAGCCCTTACAATTTTCAGCAGAAGAAATTAACACATGAGGAGGCATTCTGAGGTCCCTTTTCCTATTCAAGTAGTAGGCCAATGCCATTTTAGCATGCAACTTATGTAATGTAGACTCCCCTTTAAGAGCATGTGGTTTAGGAAATTAAAAACAGGTTGGCAGGTCATCTCCCAGTTGAAACACAGTGCTATACTTCAATACCCCACCCTCAGAGTTTCCAGTCATCCCCTTCAGCACAGGAATTTGAGGGACTGGGCCCTTGAACAATCATAGTATTTTCCAGCTGTCCTTTCACCCTAGGTGAAGGCTCTTTTGACAATGTCCTTTTGGAGTGGGTAGGGAAACCCAGATTCACCAGGGCTTTATAAAGCAGTGTGCAAGTGACCAGGGAGCTTTGTGAAGAGGGCTGCTAACAGAGAGTTTTGTGAGGGAGGTGGAAAGGGGAGTGGGAAGGAGGCAAGGTACACTTGCCATTCTTTAAAACCTTTAATCTAAACTATAATCAAAACTTCTTGATTTAAACAAAAGACCTTATCATTAACCTAAGTAGCTGGAGGAGAGAATGCAGGCAGAAGCCCAGTAGCAGAGTGGGGGCTATCCTGTTTATTGCACTCAATGTAGCATGTATGATTATCTGCCGTGTGGGAGGGTGGCGAATGTGTGCATTAGATGCAAGGAACTCCTGGCACTCAGAGACTGTGTATGGGCTTTGGAGGGCAGGGTGGCGGAACTGGAGAAGTTAAGGGAGGCAGAGAGGTATATTGGTGAGGCTTTCCAGGACACTGTAGATTTGTCCCACTTCTGGGCAGACAGCCCCTGCACTGTTGAGGAGGATTAAAGGCCCACAGAAGGAGAGCAATCAACGGGAGCAGAGGAAAACCTTCCCATAGTTGGGACTCCCCTTCCAGGTGGTATTGGGGTATCTTCTCGCACAGAGGTTATCTCTCCAGGGGAGGAAACTACAGTCATTAGGAAAATACAGGTGTTAGTAATGTGAGATTCAATCATTAGAAACATAGATAGCTGGGTTTGTGATGACCAGGAGAACCGTATGGTGACTTGCCTGCCTCGTGCGAAGGTTGCAGATCTCCTGAGGCATCTGCATAGACTTATGAGTAGTGCTGGGGAGGAGCCAGTGGTCATGGTACATGTAGGTACCAGTGACATAGGGAAGGGTAGGAGAGATGTCCTGGAGGCCAAATTTGGGCTGCTAGGAAAGAGACTGAAATCCAAGACCTCTATGGTGGCATTCTCAAAAATGCTTCCAGTTCCATGCGCAGGGCCAGGTAGGACAGGCAGAGCTTCAGAGTCTCAATGCATGGATAAGACAATGGTGTAGAGAGGAGGGTTTAGATTTATTAGGAACTGGGGAAACTTTTAGGATAGGGGGAGCCTATACAGGAAGAATGGGCTCCCCCTAAACCAGAGTGGAATCAAACTGCTGGCACTTAACATTAAAAAGGTTGCAGAGCAGTTTTTAAACTAAGAGATGGGAGAAAGCCATTTGCTGCAGAGTAGAACGTGGCTCGGACAGAGACTTCTCTTAGAGGAGAGTCTATTGATAGAGATTCTCTAGGTTTTAGTCAGGAGGAAAGGATGGAAAAAGATAAAGTAGGGGCCAGATCAGATGAGAAAGAGTCACATAAAAAAGATTCTGACACATCAGAAAAGGGCAGACAAATAAACAGTGATAAGTTTTTAAAGTGCTTGTACACAAATGCTAGAAGTCTAAATAATAAGATGGGTGAACTAGAGTGCCTCGTGTTAAAGGAGGATATTGACATAATTGGCATAACAGAAACCTGGTGGATGGAGTGAAGACAATCAATGGGACACAATAATTCCAGGTACAAAATAGATCGGAAGGACAGAACAGGTCGTGCCGGAGGTGAGGACGGGGGGAGAAGAGTGCCACTATATGTAAAAGAAAATGTAGAATCAAATGAAGTAAAAATCTTGAATGAATCCACATGTTCCATAGAATCTCTATGGATAGTAATTCCATGTTCTAATAAGAACATAATAATAGAGATCTATTATGGACCACTTGACCAGGACAATGATAGTGACGATGAAATGCTAAGAGAAATTAGAGAGGCTATCAAATAAAGCACTTAATAATAGTGGGGGATTTCAATTATCCCCATATTGACTGGGTAAATGTCACTTCAGGATGAAATGCAGAGACAAAATTTCTTGATACTTTGAATGACTGCTTCTTGGAGCAGCTGGTACAGGAACCCACAAGGGAGAGGCAACTCTCAATTTAGTCCTGAGTGGAGTGCAGGATCTGGTCCAAGAGATAACTATAACAGGACCGCTTGGAAATAGTGACCATAATATAATAACATCTAACCTTCCTGTGCTGGGAAGAACACCTCAACAGCCCAATACTGTGGCATTTAATTTCAGAAAGGGGAATGACGCAAAAATGAGGGTGTTAGTTAAACAGAAATTAAAAGGTACAGTAACTAAAGAGAAATCCCCGCAAGACGCATGAACACTATTAAAAGACTCCATAATAGAGTCGCAACTTAAATATATACCCCAAATTAAAAAAACACAGTAAAAGAACTGAAAAAGAGACACCATGGCTTAATACCCGTATAAAAGAAGCAGTGAAAGATAAAAAGGCATTTTTTAAAAAGTGGATGTCAAATCCTAGTGAGGTATATAGAAAGGAGCATAAATACTGCCAAATTAAATGTAAAAATGTAATAAGAAAAGGAAAAGGAAAGGAGTTTGAAGAACAGCTAGCTAAAAACTCAAAAGGTAATAACAAAATGTTTTAAAGTACATCAGAAGCAGGAAGTCTGCTAAACAACCAGTGGGGCTCCTGAACGATCAAGATACAAAAGGAGCACTTAAAGATGATAAAGTCATTGCAGAGAAACTAAATTAATTCTTTGCTTCAGTCTTCATGGCCAAGGACTTTAGGGAGATTCCCAAACCGGAGCTGTCTTTTGTAGGTGACAAATCTGAGGAATTGTCACAGATTGAAGTGTCACTAGAGGAGGTTTTGGAATTAATTGACAAATTTAACTGTAAAAAGTCACCGGGACCATATGGCATTCACCCAAGAGCTCTGAAAGAACTCAAATGTGAAATTACAGAACTATTAACTATGGTTTGTAACCTGTCCTTTAAATCAGCTTCTGTACCCAATGACTGGAAGAGAGCTAATGTGTAATGCCAATATTTAAAAATGGCTCTAGAGGTGATCCCAGCAATTACAGACTGGTAAGTCTAATGTCAGTACTGGGCAAATTAGTTGAAACAACAGCAAAGAATAAAATTGTCAGGCACATAGAAGAACATAAATTGTTGGGCAAAAGTCAACATGGTTTCTGTAAAGGAAAATCATGTCTTACTAATCTATTAGAGTTCTTCGAAAGGGTCAATATACATGTGGACAAGGGGGATCCAGTGGTCTTAGATTTCCTGAAAGCCTTTGACAAGGTCCCTCACCAAAGGCTTTTACATAAATTAAGTTGTCATGGGATAACAGGGAAGATCCTTTCATGGACTGGGAACTGGTTAAAAGCCAGGGAACAAAGGGTAAGAATAAATGGTAAATTTTCAGAATGGAGAGGGGTAACTAGTAGTATTCCCAAAGGGTCAGTCCTAGGACCAATCCTATTCAACTTATTCATAAACGATTTGGAGAAAGGTCAAACAGTGAGGTGGCAAAGTTTGCAGAGGATACTAAACTGTTCAGGATAGTTAAGACCAAAGCAGACTGTGAAGAACTTCAAAGAGATCTCACAAAACTAAGGGATTGGGCAACAAAATGGTAAATTAAATTTAATGTGGATAAATGTAAAGTAATGCACATTGGAAAAAATAACTCCAACTATACATACAATATGATGCAGGCTAATTTAGCTACAACTTCTCAAGAAAAAGATCTTGGAGTCATTGTGGATAGTTCTCTAAAGACATCCACACAGTGTGCAGTGGCAGTCAAAAAAGCAAACAGGATGTTAGGAATCATTAAAAAAGGGATGGAGAATAAGACGGAGAATATCTTATTGCCCTTTTACAAATCCATGGTGTGCCCACATCTTGAATACTGCGTACAGATGTGGTCTCCTCATCTTAAAAAAGATATACTGTCATTAGAAAAGGTTCAGAGAAGGGAAACTAAAATGATTAGGGGTTTGGAAGAGGTCCCATATGAGAAGCGATTAAAGAGGACTTTTCAGCTTGGAAAAGAGGAGACTAAGGGGAGATACGATAGAGGTATATAAAATCATGAGTGGTATGGAGAAAGTGAATAAGGATAAGTTATTTACTTGTTCCCACAATAGAAGAACTAGGGGCCACCAAATGAAATTAATGGGCAGCAGGTTTAAAACAAATAAAAGGAAGTTTTTCTTCACACAGCGCACAGTCAGCCTGTGGAACTCCTTGCCTGAGGAGGTTGTGAAGGCTAAGACTATAACAGGGTTTAAAAGAGAACTGGATAAATTCATGGAGGTTAAGTCCCTTAATGGCTATTTGCCAGGATGGATAAGGAGTGGTTTCCCTAGCCTCTGTTTGTCAGAGTGTTGTGATGGATGGCAGGAAAGATATCACTTGATCATTACCTGTTAGGTTCACTTACTCTGGGGCACCTGGCATTGGCCACTGTTGGTAGACATGATACTGGGCTGGATAGACCTTTGGTCTGACCCAGTACAGCCATTCTTATGTTCTTATGTTCTTATTGGTCACATTGTATGGATGCCAGACCATCACGTCCCAAAACTGGTCCTGCTCTCTCAGCTGAAAAAAGGGTATTGTAACGTGGGTAGACAACAGAAGCATTATAAGGACTTGCTGAATGACAACCTAAAAAAGTGTAATATTGACATTGACACTTGGGAGACACTTGCCCAGGATCACTTAAAATGGAGTGAAGTCCTATGTGAGGTCCCCTGCATTTTGAACTTGCTCGCCGACAAGCGGAAAAGGACAAGAGGAGTAGAAGGAAGGAGAGACTGGTTTCCAGACATGGTCAACAGCCTCCTGCAGAGCCTGAAACCATCTGCCCCCATTGTAACAGAACTTGTGGTTCAAGGATTGGCCTTATTAGCCACCTGAGGACCCACAACTCCCATGGAAGATGATCATACTCAGTAACAAGTGATCGCCTATCATCATCATCACTTTAACTTTTTGAGAGTATAAACTTTTGAGGTCAGGGACTATGTTTCTATCATGCCAAGCACATTTTGAGCACCACCTGAGACAAATAAATAAAATTGCCAACCACAGAAATTATACAATCTGCTTTTCTCAGAAGGCTCCTTGTAATCTATACATATATGCATAGACATATATATTCCTCCCTCCTCCATTCTTACCTGTGCTGGGAAGTGATAAAGAAAGTTAAGCAGCTGGTATCCTGGGTCACTAATTTGATAATATGCTGCCCTTATTACACTGTGTAAAGAAGACTGTTGCATACGCAACAAATCTAGTAACCAAAGTTCTACAGGTCCTTTTGCATTCACAGGAGTGTCCAACTGAAAAATTAAATAGAAGTTAAATGTAGACAATTATATGTAGCTACCAAATCCTTATTATTTATTTCTGTGTTATAAATCATATATAGTTATTGTTTTGATTTTAAATATCAATAAACATATTACCAAATATGTAGAATTTATTTTGATCCTTTTTTTCAAATAAATCATGTAATTAACCATTAATTCATAAATAACTGAATTTAACCATCTACATACGTGCATTCTGCAAAAGAATGGCTTCTCGTATAATAAGGTTACTGAAAAAAATAAACGATGAAACATTTTAAATTAGTGATAAATTGATAAGGAATTAGCAGTATTACTGGAATTTTCTCTCCTTCTCTTGATATGACTGCCAATATGCGATCATAATCCTTTGGGTGAAATTCCACTTCATTTATATTGTCAGACACAGCAGGCATATGTGGCTAGAAGGATAATTCAGAAAGTAATTCAATGTAAACATTTAATATTAGCAGACATATAAGAAAAATAACTATTGACTTGATCCTGCAAGGAAGTTCACAAATAGAGTTTTATACTGCACAGATTATGTAGCAGGATAATGTCATATTACACTAAATGTAGAATTTTAAAGTTACTTTCTGTGTGCTTTACAGTAAAATCTAAAGTCTGAAAATCTTGCTCTGAATGAGGTTTGTAAGAAGAATTTGTTACATTTACAGTTTACTTTGCCTTTGCTTTTTGCATATTTTATTTATTTAAATATTTCTTTCAAAGCTTTTTTTGTTAGCATACTAACTTTAAAACAGTCACTCAAGACTTACCTGAATGGTGTGTGAATCACTTGCTTGTCCAAGAATTTCAAGAAGGGCAGGATCAGAGACAAAGAAGAATCTGGGAAACAGTAGCCTTTTCTTCTCTAAATACCTTAAATATTGTGCAAGATTTTTATTACAAAATATATTGTACGTGAAATTGTGAATCAGACTGAAATATTACACCATTAAAACCACCATTTTTTCATCCTTCCTACACCTATCACTCTAACGCTCAATTTAGAAAAAGATTTAAGCACATGCTTGAGTACACCTCTATTAAGGATAGCACTTTAAGGGTATGCTTAATTTAAAGCACATAGTTAAGTGCTGTCCTGACAAGGGCAGTCTGCACAAATCAGGGCTTAAACTATCAAAAGCCATAGCTCACTGCCACAATACTATGTGCCAGGGTAAACTGTTTTAAAGCAAAGTAATTTAAATCATAACTTGTAATCATGATTTAAACTGGCTATTAGGGAATATTGATTTAAATGATTTATTTGAATCCTGTTTTGCATTTGTACTTTTTAGTTATTTTCCTAAAGAAAAGATTATTCTTATTGGTTGGTAACCATTAAAACATGTTGATATGCAATTACATACAGCCTTTACACAAAATTGGTGCTTTTTTTTTCCTAACCAGGAGGATGTTATATTTTTATACACTAGTTAGCAATTATAGAGTTTAACATACATTTATTCAGATTCTTAATATATACAGTATTTATCACACTAGAAAATGGCAAATGACACATTTGTTATTTATTAATTTTTTACTCATTATTTGTGCAAGCTGTATTTGGATGCAAGTTGAAGTTCCATTAATTTTTTTTAAAACAGCATTTAAAATTGTTTTTATTAGTTGAATAAAACTACCTTAAATGTGCTAGATACATTAGAAAACAGTAAGCTATCAAAACGTGTAGACATCCTCAGAGTAGTTTTCATCAAGTCAGCATGTGAAAAATAGTAGTGAAACTGTGGCAGAATGGCTGGGAGAGAGCAGTGGCAGAAACTAGCCACAGGTATGTACCTACAGCGTTCAAGCATATTTGCACTCAGAGTAGCTATCCCATGTCAGCACTCGCTGCTGCCTGTGATATAGCGGCTAGGCTATTTTTAGCACACTAGCTCGATGACAGCTAGCATGAAGATGTCTATGCAAGTTGGAAATGTCACCTCCAGCTCCAAATATAGACATACCCCATGACTGCTGGGGTCACATACATGCCTTTCTGGCAACCAAGAATACTTATAAGAGGATCACAAGCCCAGTTCAGCCAATCATTTAAACTGAAGTCAGGACTTTAAGAGCTAACATCCTGTGTTCATTCAGTTCCTTACATAAGAATCTATGTATGATACTTCAAAGAAGTGGGACAGCAGTTTGGATGTCTAAACCTACCTGAAGAACTATACTTACTGTAATAACACTTTCTCCTTTGAATATTATTAGTACAGATTCCTATTCTCGGGAGATTATCTAGACATACCAATTGCCCAGGAGTTTTGAATACAAATAATAAAATGAAGATTGCTGTACTGCTCTTCTAGAGACAGACTACAGTATATTACTGTATGTGACAACAAAAATAACTTCTATTTTTAACATTTTTAGCTGTTTGATTTGTAATTAAAATAAAACATTACTGCCTTTATATAAATGTATGACATAATCATGTATTTAAAATAAAATTTTACCCTGTAAGTGATTTCTGGCACACCTCCAACTGTTCATGTAAATGAGGCAGAAGTTGTCCCATAGTCTCATCACCAACACAGCAGTTAACAACATTAGGATTCTCGTGAGCTCGTTGCATTATTTTTATCCATGATTTGTCAATGTTTTGAAAACGTTTTGCTTCCTAAGCATAATTTAAATCAACATGGTAACACATTATCTTGTAAACTGTTATTTAGTTAAGTTTTTAGAATATAAATATGAGAAAGTATTATAGATTTACCTGAGGTAATTGCTTTGCAATATCTCCCCCTACAAAAACAGCTTCAAGATAAACCCATAGGTTTTGCACCACCAACCACTCTTCAATGATATCACTGGAGGTGCTCAGTTTGTATACCCAGTTCTGAATATCCTTTTTAAATGGTGTATTATATCTAAAACCAGGGATGAAAAATATGAATAATTTTGAATTAAAGTATAAAGTGAAATATTTATAGAGGGAGTGAAACAAAACATGGATAAATTAGAGAACAAAAATGATCTCTTGGGAACTTGAATAAACAAATTTAATTTTATTAAAATGTATCAAGAGAATAGATTGCTATACATTTGTGAGTTGAGAGAAGTTATCTGCAGTAACATTATTAATAAACCAATATCCACACAAAACAATCACGTTTCATCCACCTTTAATGCTGATTATCAATCTAATAATATGGATGCTAATTTAATTGTAGTGGGTTTATTATCAACATTTACAAAAATTAGCAAATCCACAAAATATTCACTTAAGAATTACCTGTTACTAAGTAAAGAGCCCAAGATCATTAAACTGTCCTCCATAAGTGTAATAATTTCTGCTGATTCACTTCCCTTTAACAGTAACTCTCCTCTTGCTTTAAATGATGAAAAACTCAAATTCTGGCCTCCCCAACTTTCAATTATCTGAGACAATTTAGCTTCAATATCTTTTTCCTTTATAGCAGATATACAGATATCCTGCCAAGTAAAAAAAAATTATTTAGTCTTCATTATCCAGATGTGAAACCTTACCTAATACAGTAAAAGCTGTGTTATCTGGCACTTTACTAGCTGAAAAGCTCTAGAAACCAGCATTTCGGGGTGCTGGATTGGGATGGTTCCCCACAAGCGATGACACTTCCCTGCTGCTCCTAGGCAGAGGAACGACCATGGGGGCTCCATGCGCTGCCCTTGCCCTGAGTGCTGGCTCCGCAGCTCCCATTGGCTGGGGACCACAGCTACTGGAGCTGTGGGGATGGTACCTATGGGTGGAGACAGAGTGCAGAACCACTTGGTCACTCCTTCACCTAGGAGCAGCAGGGACATGACAGCGCTTGTGGGGAGCCACCCGAGATGAGCGCCGCTCAGATCCAGCACCCCAAAACCCCTCTCACATCCCAATCCCCTGCCCCAGACCCCCTCCCGCATCCAAACTCTCTGCCAGAGCCCATGCCCCGCACCCCTTCCTATGTCCCAGCACTCAGCCCTGTGCTCCCTCCCACACCTCAACTCCCTCCCCTCCATTGGTAAGTACAATTCTTTGTTAACCAGAATTTTTTGACTTACAGGCACCCCCCATTCCTCCAAAATGCTGGATACCCAAACTTTTTCTGTATTATATATCTAGCTTTTAATTCAAACATTTAAAATAATGTAAGTACATGCAATCCAGAATTGAAATTACGCGATGTTTTAAACACACACAGTACAGAGGTGGGACAAGGCATTCTGATATTTTTTACTGCAAGCTCATTGATGTTAAATGGCTTTTTAAAATATAGGGGTATGCAGACCCCAACACATTTGTTCTGGAAAATATGTAGCTACAGCTGTATGTCTATGGTTGAACTTCTTGGTATTAGCAAGACCACAGACTTTCTAAATCTACATTTCTACATCCTTGACAGATGATGATATCATGTGCTGATATTTACATGAGCACTCTATCGCTTCACGTTCCATCTCCAGCCATGGACATCACTGCCACTTCAGAGGAAGGAGATTAAAAGAATAAATTGGGGCGAATTCCTTCCTAACACCTACTGATTACTAGTGGAAACTCTGAAGCAAGAGCTTAAGGAACATACAATATAAATGGGAATCGAGCCCCAATGCTACTGAGTCCTGCTCCCTACCATCACAAGCAACCTTGTCATACAATCACACTCTAAATCTGCCCAGCTCTCTCTTTAAACTAATTAGGTTGTTTTTCCCCACAACTCGTAGAACCTCACCCTTCCAATGGTTGGAAACCTTCTACTTTCCAGCCTGAATTTGTTCATGGCCACTTTATACCCATTTGTTTTGTACCAACATGGTTCTTTAGCTTAAATAGCTCTTCAGTATCCCTGGTATTTAACGCATTAATGTATTTATAGAGAGCAATAAATCACATCCCCTTTTGGCATTCTTTTTGCTAGACTAAACAAGCCAAGTTCTTCCAGTTTCTTCTCATAAGATAGACCATCCACTCCCCAGTCATCCTCATAACTTTTCTCTGTACCTGTTCCAGTTTGAATTAATCTTTCTTGAACATGGGTGACCAGAATTGTACACAGTATTCCAAATGAGGACTTACCTTACCAGTGCCTTCTGCTTTTTTTCACAGCCACATCTCATTGATAGCTCTGAGTCATCCTCTGATCACCCACACACCCAGATCTCTCTCCTCCTCTGTCGCTTCTAACTGATGGGGACTTAGCTTGTAGCGGAAATTCTTATTAGATCCTAAATTCATCACCTTGCACTTTGTATTATTGAATTTCATCCCATTTCTGTGACTCCAGGCTCCAAAGTTATCCAGATCGTCTTGTATAATGCTCCAATTTTTTTCTGCATTGACAATACCTCCCATTTTTTTGTCTTTGGCAAATTTCATTAGCACATTTCTACTCTTTGTGCCAAGGTCATTAATAAAAAGATTGAATAAGAATGGTCTCAAGACCAATCCCTGAGAAACCCCACTAGTAATCTCCTTCCACTCTGATAATTCACTTACAGCACAACCCATTCCTTTCTCCCCCTTATCAAATTCTTATCCACCTTAAAGTGCTGTGTTAATCTACATCTTTCCTAATTTGACTATTAATTTCCCATGAGGTACCTTGTGAAATACTTTACCAAAGTCCAAGTATATAAGATTCACTATACTTCCCATATCTAAAAAATCAATTATTTTCCCAAAGAAAGAAATCAAGTTATTCTGGAATGATATATCTTTTGTAAATCTATGTTGCATTACATCCCTTTTACCAATTACCTCCATATGTTTAATTTTTATTTCCTTCACCATTTGTTTTAAAGCCTTGAATTCTCCAGAGGGCAGAATAAGAGACCTGTAATTGTCCAGATCACCTTTTTACCTTTTCTTAAATATAGATAAAATGATAGCTAATCTCAGTCATATTATACTACCACTGAATACAGTGGTAGTATAAAAACTGATGTATTAAAAACCCTTGCTACTGGACTAGCAATGTCATGTGCCAGTTCTTTCAGTATTCTGGGATGGCAATTATTTGGTCCCCTTGATTTGACTGCATTAAGCTCTTAAAATTTTACTTCCACCCCAGATGTGGTAATTTCCACTTCTAGACACTCATTTCCATCAGCCATACTATCTTGATGCACATCCCCATATTATCATCCACATTGAAAAGCAAGACAAAGTTATCATTTAATATTTGGATCCTACCCAGATTATTTTTAATCTCTTTCCCATCTACACTGCATAATGGCTCAACCTCATCTTTCTTTATTCTCTTTTTATGTATACAACTAAAAAAGCCTTATATTACTTATTTCAATTTCCTTGCCAAAAGCTAATTCAACTTGACTTTTAGCAATTCTCACTTTATACCTACATTTTCTAGCCTCCATGATGTAGTATTCTCTGCTGATCAACTCTTTTTTCTAGTCCCTTTAGGCTCTATGATTATTCTAATAATCTTTTTGAGATTGTTATTCAACCAGCTGGGTCTGGAACCTTTCCCTACACGTTTCTTCCCCTTGCTTGAGATGCAAATTTCAGATAGTCTTTCTAGAGTTGCTTTGAAGAAAATTCCAAGCCTTCTCCATATTTAAGTCCTTGAGCTCCTCAGTCCAGCTGACATGTTTAATTAGAGCCTTTAAGTTCCCCAAATCTGTCTTTCTGAAATCCAGAATCAGAGTTGACGAATCCGGTTTTAATTACCCTTCCATTTACATTTAAAATGAAGGAGATCATGATCACTTGATCTAAGGGTTATTTTCTACAACTAGCTCTTCTATAATGTCCTCTCTATTTTCCAAAACCAAGTCTCAAATTGCATCACCTCTTGTTGGTTTGATTACAGTTTGATGACTGTAACTGTCATCTATCACATCCAGGAATAACTGAGCCCTATCAGTATTAGTAACATTTATTCTCCAATCTATACTCAGGAAGTTAAAGTCATCCATTACAAATCAGTTCCCAATAGTAATAATATTAAAGAGATCTCTATCTATATCTAAGTCTGATCCTGGGTGTCTATAGCGGACCTCTAACATTATCCCAACATAACCTCTTCCTACAATCTTTCTCCAAAGTGATTTTGAGCCAAACAGATCCAGTTTTGTCCATACTATCACTTCTTGTTTCTTTAAAGTTTACCACTTTGTTGATGTACAATGCTGTCCTACAACCTTAATCATTATCCCTAATCTCTCCTACATAGCATATACCCGTCAATACTTGTATTCCAGACATGAGTGCTATTCCACCATGCTTCTGTAATCCTACTTAGGGCTGTCAATTAATCACAGTTAACTCACGCAATTAACTCAAAATTAACCGCAATTTAAAAAAATTATTTTGGGAATAAAGAATTAACTCTCAGTACATCTTTGTCCTCATGAAGAGGTGCACATCTGCTGTTCCCCAATCAGACCTTATCTTCTGAAAATGCTATTTACTGAAATGATTGAAAGAAGATTAGCCTCTAAAAATATCTAAGGGAACTTCTGAAAAGGGATCAAAGGGATTCTTCATCTGGATGTTTTATATAAGATTTTATCTCAAGTGTGAATTCTCCTCATTGGTATAGAGATTAGAAGTGAGGCAGCTCTAAGTATTCTTATGTCCGGAAGATAGGAAAATACAGCACCCACTTGCATTTCTAGTGAGCTGGAAATGTTTATTTGGATTTTAAAGTCTGAAGATTGGGCTCATATTAAGTCTTAATATAAAAATTTTAAAAACCATAGAAAGAAGAAAAAGCTTTGCCCTTGTCTTGACTGGGTCCTTATATTTTAACGACTTAGTGCTCTCTCTTTATATATACAGCCTTACCTATAGACCGCCATAGGAATACTTTCTTAAGGCTAACAACATGACAAAAGCATCGGAATGACATATTTTCATTATTACCTCTCAAATCTCATGTAGCTAGATTTAATTTCTCAAGACTCAACAGTACATTGGTGCAAGTGACCATCATTCTGATCCCAGACAGAGCCCTGACAGATGTGACTAGAGATCGAATGGCATTGCACCCTGTGCCACCAGCTTCTGAATCCTGTTCTCTGACAGAAATAAACTTATGTGGAAGCTGATATCTGATTATTCCCAAAAGTAATATTGACCATGCGTTGTCATTCTGCTCTTGGTGATGACAAATCCATGCTGCTTCGGAACAGAATCTGAACTGTGGGACTGCAGCGTTGTGAGCCTTTTCCAGGAATGGTGCTCTGAGCAGGCAGTCTCAGCATGGGTATACATGAACCCTTTTTGCCAGAGGAAAATAGCGTTAACTAGCACTTTGGAAGACATTCTTAGAGGGGCAGGGAGACCAAAGGAAAAGCAGCACACTAATAATATTGTCTGTTGCATGTGAAGCCAAGACATCTCCTATGGGAAGTTCATGCAGTGCATTGGTAGGGGTTCTTCAAATCACGGCTAGAGAAAAATTTAAAAAATCCTTCTGAGAATAGCTACTACAGTGAAATTTAGGGTCTCCAAATTAAACTGTAGCTTCTAGAAAAAAATCTATTTAAGAATTTCAAATTAAGTGCTCCTCAGTTTTTTGAGCCCTTGGACATCAGGGTGGGAATGGAATACACTCCTAAGCCTTCTTATTCCCTGCAAACTCAATTACCTCAGTTGGAAGCAGATTATATATTGTAGTCTTCATACTTGTGTATTTTGATTGGCTGGAGGATGAAAGAGATGTTTTGGAGTCGCATTTAATTCTAAGGTATAAGACAGATTGTATATCTCTGCCTAAGATTCTTTAATTTGTTTTGTGATGTAATATTGAACAAACACGCTGAAATTTCACTTAGGAAGAAAAAATTAAATGCACAAATACAAAATGGGAAATAATTAGCTATGCAGAAAAAGATCTGAGGATTTTACTGGATCACAAACTGAATATGAATCAACAATATGATGCATTTGTGCAAAAAGCAAATGTCATTGTGGGGTGCAGTAAAAAGGGTATAATATGAGAGCCATAAGAGGTAATTATTCCACAATACTCAGCACTGGTGAGACCTCAGCTGGATTAGTATGTCAATGTCAGGATTGCCTCCCCACTCTGAACTTTAGGGTACATATGTGGGGACCCGCATGAAAAAAGAAGTAACCTCCCAAGCTTATTTTACCAGCTTGGGTTAAAATGTTTTTCCCCAGAACACAACTTCTTCTGTGTCTGGACCTAGTATACTGCCACCATTAAATGAGAATGTCTCAAAAAACTATTGGACACAGGCCACTTGAAGCCCCTCTTTTTCTTTCCACAAAACCCCCAAACTTATTCCCTCCCTGGGAAGCTTGAGAGAAAAGCCTTGCCTGATCCTGTGACACATGCCCGATCCAAAACCAGGATCTTACACAATGGAAAAAAAGCAGTCAGATTCTTAAAAGAAAGATTTTAATAAAAGAAAAAAAGAAAGGAATAAATCCCTTATAACCATCAATAGAACAGCATCTACCATAACCAACAAAAGAATTAAGAAACCAAACTTCTCCCTCGAGGCAACTTTCTCCCACTGTTGATATCTCTGCTGAATCTTACAATATCAAGAAGCACCCAGCCAACACTCACCACTGAGAACCCTCCAAGTGATAAAAATATCAGATTAAACTTATTATTTGACTACCTTACTTGTTACTGGATAGAAGCTTATAGTTATAGTAAAAGAGATAGGTGTGGTTCATCCCATAGCCAAGTTGAACAGACAGAGCCCCAGAGAGAAATGGAAGATCAAAATCCTTTGTCTTCTGAGGAATTTCTCATTGGTCAGTTGTCCACCTCTCAGGTTACCTTCAGCTTAACCCTTTACAGGTAAACACTAATACTAGGCTACTTTATACTTATGACATGCCCCCCAAATCACAATGTGGTCATCTGTTGATCTTTAGGGATTTTATGTAGAGTGCACAGTTTTTTAAAGGTAATGAAATATTTGGCAATGTTGTTGGACTTATCATACTGTGGGCACAGTTGCTTCTATTTGTGGATTTTTCGGGAATTGGAGTTAGCAGTTGGAGGAATTTGTTTTTTTAGCTCCAAAACAGCCAGTTCATGCTTCTGTTTCTCAATCTGGGCTTCCATAGCCCTTTTATGGGCGGCTTCCTCTCTCTTTTGGGCTGCTTCCTCTCTCTCCATCAGCCTTTGATGTTCTTTTTCTTTTTCTAATGCTTTCAGTTTAGCCAGCTCTAGCTTAGCAGTTGCTTCACCGATACTCATTTTTCTGCTTTACTATATTCAGCCTACCAGACTTCCTAAACTGATAATTACAAATATATCACCTGGAAATTTCTCAGCAGGGTTTTAATCCTACCAGCAGGGGGAGAAAGACCCCCTACTCTAATTTTCAGAAAAACCAGACTGACCAGTTTCTCCCCCTCCACAGGGAACCCTTGGGGTGGTTACCTAGCACTTAACGAGCCTATTTAACTCTTAATGCAAATCTGGGCTAATCTCTGCTATCCAGCAGGAGAAAAACCTCTCCAAAAAAAACTTCAGCTCTCTGCCCTCAGGCAGCTGAAAAAGACAAAGTGTGGAGCTATCTACAGCTTCGATACCTGAAAAACAAGTTTGACCAGAGTGACCCCCTGTGGTGTTTACCTCAGCACAATTGCCTGCTTTGCTCCTTGCTGAGAGATCGTTACTATTCATGGAAAGAGAACCTTAAAAAAAAACCCTGTTTTTTAGATTCACAAAATTTCATCCCACCACTGCCAACCATGTCAGAATTGCCTCCCCACTCTGAACTTTAGGGTACAAATGTGGGGACCCACATAAAAAATGAAATAACCCCCCGAAGCTTATTTTACCAGCTTGGGTTAAAATGTTTTTCCCAAAACACAACTTCTGTGTCTAAACCTGGTATGCTGCCACCATTAAGTAAAAATGTCTCTAAAAACTGTTAAACATAGGCCACTTAAAGCCCCTCTTTTTCTTTCCACAAAACCCCCAAACTTATTCTCTCTCTAAAAAGCTTAAAAAAAAGCCTCGCCTAATCCTGCAAAACGTGCCCAATCCAAAACCAAAATCTTACACAATAAAATACAAGCAAATTCTTAAATTTTTTAATAAATAAATAAATAAATAAATAAATAAGTCCCTTATAGCCATCAATAGAACAGCATCTACCATAATCAACAAAAAAATTAAAAAAAAAAAACTCTCCCCCAAGGCAACTTTCTCCCACTGTTGATATCTCTGCTAAATCTTACAGTATCAAAAAGCACCCAGCCAACACTCACCACTAAAAACCCTCTAAGTAATAAAAAAAAACAAATTAAACTTACTATTTAACTACCTTACTTGTTACTGAATAAAAGCTTATAGTTATAGTAAAAAAAGTAGGTGTGGTTCATCCCATAGCCAAGTTAAACAAAAAAAAGCCCCCCCAGAAAACTAAAACTCAAAATCCTTTGTCTCCTAAGAAATTTCTCATTGGTCAGTTGTCCACCTCTCAGGTTACCTTTAGCTTAACTCCTTACAGGTAAACACTAATATTAGGCTACTTTATACTTATAACAGTCAAATTTTAAGAAAGAGGAGGACAAACTGGAGAGAGTCCAAAGGAGAACAACAAAAATGAGAAAAGGTTCAGGAAAGGTTTAAAAACCTGGGTATGTTTAGTTTAGAAAAAAAGAAGACTAAGGGGGGACCCAATAACAATCTTCAAATAAGTTAAGGGCTGTTGTAAAGAGGATGGTGATCAATTGTTCTCAGTGTCCACTGAAAGTAGGACAATAAGTAATGGGTATAATGCAGCAAGGGAGATTTAGGTTAGATATTAGGAAAAACTTTCTAACTAAAAGGATAGTTAAGTACTGAAATAGCTTACCAAGGGAGGTTGTAGAATCCCAGTCACTGGAAGTTTTTAAGAACAGGTCAGACAAACACCTGTCAGATATGATCTAGGTATACTTAGACCTGCTTCAGCACAGAAGGGATTGGACTAGATGACCTTTGAGACCCCTTACAGCCCTACATTTCTATGATTCTATAATGGACAACTATTTAACATACCATGCATTGTTTCAGAATAGTGTTTTATTTCATTGTCAAAATATCTTTAAATGCACCATAAATATAACTTTTATACAAGTAATATTTTGTTCTTTCCTGAAAATATAAATTGAAGGATTGAAAGCAATGTATGTACTTACCTCAATATCATCCTTATGTTTCAGAAGTGGTGCTTCCATTATGTTTCGAAGACAAAAAGAATCTGATTCCACATCAAACTGATGTCCTGTTGTTTCAGCAATGCGATTCCAATGTCTCTGCTTCATTGCTTTATTAGTCATCATTTCCAACAGCGGACATGACTCACTAAAATCATCTATTCTTTTCTTGAGGTCTAAAAATGCTTGCCAGTCTTTAAGTCCTTTGGGAAGTTTGCGGCACCTTTAATTCAATAAATAATAATAATTGATACAGTTGTATTGTTGATTTAATATTTTATCAAAAAGGACCTTGAAATATTTTTATGGATATTTGAAAAAAAATAGGGGATTTAAAACAGACACCATTGTTTCACCAAAATTATTTTCTCAGTAACAATGGCTGAAAAATTAAGTCTACTGACTTATATCAATTTCATTTAAACAGGGTACCAGTGATATTGGTGTCTATTTTTCCTGCAAAAATCATAGTAAGCACTGTTCTAAAAAGCATAATGTTATCCCTTCAATCTCACTCTCACACAGGTGGTGGATTAAACAGAACTCCAAGAAAGTAATCTTCTAATACAAATGCAAGATTTATTATCTGATAATTTTCTCTTAGCCATTTCCTCCACCATTAATTACAAATAGGTTAATTTGAAATTTGGAGAGAGATCAATATAATTGTTGAATGCTTCAGAACTAAATCTAATCCTTCAATTCAGGTAATCAGTAATATTCTTCCAAAGATGTAGAAATATTTCAGCAACTTATTAGTAGCATTAAAACATACTTGGTATATTACAGCTAATTGTCAAGCAAATACATGTCTAATTCTCCCTTTAAAGAAAAAAATCTGTTATGAATTGTATTCCAATTGTTTATCAGATTTGCACAGTGGATTAATGAGAGGAGAACCTCCTCGCAGAAAGAAAAGCAGGTAAGAGATTTCACATTCTACAAAACAGATTCTTGCATTACATTCCTGAGTGACTTAAGTTATTGAGACACACTGTATCTTGGAGAACACCCTGCACCTGCATGTTTATCTTTATAATATGACTGTATTGTATCCAATGCAAAGTGTGTCAAGTCGGGTGTCTTCAGAAGGCTCATGATGCACTGAGCATTGTTGTTATAATAATGTTATAGGTTGTAATTTCATGTATATAGTTATGAGGCTGAAAATGTGTCCTCATGGCTTAAAACAATCCCAGGCAAAACTCTCCAGGAATAGAGGGGTAGTTCACACCTCATCAGGGCATGCACGGAACAAACCCAGCCCAGCCTCACAGGAACAAAGGACATTGGCATAGGCAGCAACAAATGATCAGTTGGACTCTCCAGTGAGTCGCCCCCCTTCCTTTGGTCAGTCAGGGACTAAGATGAGGTAATGCTCACCTGACTCCGAAGGGGGGGAGGAGCCAAGAGGGAAGAAAGAACATGATAAAAGAGAGAGACGTTTACCATGTTCTTCCTCTCTCTTCCACCTACATCTATAGACACCACCACAACCAAGTGACTGAAGTCCTGATCAAAGGGGAGAGCCTGGCTGAAGGGCAACCTAAGTTTGTAAGGGCACTGAAAGTGTTAAGATCAGCTTAGAATGTGTTGCTTTTATTTCATTCGACCAAATCTGACTTGTTGTGCTTTGACTTATAATCACTTAAAATCTATCTTTGTAGTTTAGCTACTTCCTCTTAACACTCTGCATGGAAGCAGAGTGAAAAGACCACAGCTAGAAAGAAAGGGATACATTGTCAAGGGATTGTTTTTAAGGATGCCACTGGACTCAAACAGACACACACATTGATTTGGAGCCAAGGTGGGTCTCAGAAGACATGGTATTTTGGAGCCATTGCACCTACCAATATGAACTCTGACTTGAGCTTAGCTTTACCATGAAAACTAAGGAATTCCAGTTCACTAAGAAATGCTACCTTGTTTTCAAAAGGCTGCCCTCCTTCACTACAGATACTTAATTTCTATTGCTTCTTGAAATGTAGAAGTCTCTAGTGGAGTCACTGTAAGAGCTCACAGTGAGAAACAGGGGTTGCTGGAGCCCAAAGGCCCAGTCTAGGAGCAGTTGAGGTTGTATGGCCTGCCCTTGTGAGAAAGTGTGCACCCTTCGGATCTGGTACACTGCAAAGGTTACTCACAGCAGGCTGTTAAAAGGCCGGAGCATAGCAGAGATCCATAGCTAATGCTGAGCCAATGGAAGACAGTACTCCACAAAAAAGAGGAAAGAGGGTAGGGATTGTGATTGTGCAAACCAAAGAACTTCAATTACAGGTAAATAACCTTAATTTCTTACCTGAGTGTTCTCTTCATATTCCCACTCTTAGGATAGTTTAATCAGCAGTATATATAGAAAAGCAGATAGTGGGTAAGCAGTCCTAACTAAACATTGACTGAAGAACTAATCTACCAAACTTGGCATCCTACTTGATTGCAAAATCTTACAAATAATGTTTTGTAAATGTATGTATAGAATACATGTGGTGATGTAGTGGGGTGGCTGCCCCACTCCAGTAAACAGCGGTTAAAGGTAGCCCTACAGAGGGCTGCAGCTGGGGAAAGCAGCAAAAAAGCTGATTGGGAAGCAGCCACAGCTGGAGCCATGCCCCCAGTCAGGGCCCAACTGGCTCTTATAAGAGGGCTGGGGGCCAGAAGCCAGAACAGTCTCCCTCCAGCTTTAGAGGGAGAGGGACCTAGCTGCTTAAAGAGCTGTAGAGGGCTACAGCTGGGCCAATAATCAGCTAGGCTGATTGGAACAGCAGCCACAGCTGCGGTGACCAGGTCAATCAGGGCCCAGCTGGCCCTTATAAAAGGGCTGTGGCAAGGCTCTCAGGCAGTCTCTCTCCAGGCTGGGAGGGAGCAGGACCTGGCTACCTGTGGGATAGAGTACCTGAGGTAGAACAATGCTGGGAGAATAGGGAAGGGAGCTGTGGAGCTCCAGCCTAACAACTCCCCAGGCTGCAAATCTGAAGGGAGGCCTAAGGAGGGTACTGGAGCTAGGCCAAGGCAGCAGGTCCAAAACCCCCCTTGCCTATGATGAGTGGCTTTTACACTGCAGTCTGCCCCAGGGAACAGGGGCTTGATGATGACTGACAGTAGCTGGCTGGCTGAGGCAAGGTGGGGATAGAGGGTGGATGTTCCCCAGGGAGGGGAGACCCAGAAAGAGTGTGGGAGTATTGCCAGGGGGCAGCACCCCAGGAAAAAGGGCACCGAGGTCTGGGAGGGATACGGGCCAGCAAACAGCAACACATCTGCCTGCAGAGGAATAGTTTATTCTCTGTCACTGGAACATACAGGAATAGTTGATTTCTCTGTCAGTTTCCATAACATATTTTGTTTTTTATGGGGCAGGATTGTTAGCCCTGTGCCTAACCTCCAACCTGTAGGACCACGGTGTCTGTTTTTTCTGGCTCCTCTCCCACAGACCAACTAGGCATGGTTAAACCTACAAGGAAGAAAAAGCCTCTGCCGACACGGACTCTGGGGATCTTTAGAGCATGCAAGCTGTCCTGCCATAACAAGTCATGGACACCAGAGGACAACCTTATCAGATACCCATAGTGAATTTTTTCTCCTTTTTAACTCATAACATTTCCTAGTTGATTGTACCAAGCATTTAATAGAATATATTGTATATTTGCAGAGAGGATTTCTGTAACTTGGTCCAAGTCCTATTTCCCTTGCTGTCAGAAGCAATGACAATGGATCCCTATGGTACACTTTCCCCTTGTTGTTGTGTCAGAAAGTCCGTTGACTCTGAGAAGCATCTGAAGTTACCTTTGGAAAGAAGGAGCAAGCCTGAAAGATGCTGTGACACAGGGCCAGAAAGGGTTACACAAATAGCAAGCTAATTGATCCAGATTCAACCTTTAGAAACATATTAATAGATAATGTTTGTGGTTTTGTGTGTTTATATGTTGTTAGAGGTTAACAATGTAACCAAATAGTTCCTGTCTGTTTCCGTATTGTTAATTCAGAGATCAAAAGAAGATATTAACATTGCCAGCCCATTATTGGACAGGACTCCTTATAGTTGAGGCACCTCTTAAAGCTGGGCAAACTAGGCAAACCCCTTAGTAAAGGCAATCACTAGTATAGGAGGGGGAAAGAAAGATAAAGCAAAAAACTTTTTTTTGGTCTGCTGCTCTCTTTTCTTCCTCTTGTTAGGATCCTGACCTCAACCTCTCATGGTCACTGCTGCCCAAGCTGCCACCCACTTCTACTTCCTACAGTTTTCCAGCACAAAGCTCCTGCTGGCCTTTATAAAGAACAGGTAATCTTCAGGTTGCCATCTGAACCTAGCCCCACAACCTCAGCCAAGAGGCACCTGATTAGTAACAGCTGGGACTGGGACTCATATCCCCTGAAAGGAGTCAGTCACCCCATAACAAACACCATTAACAAATTTCCCAAATGTATATATATCAAGATGCTTTAAAGATGCTAAATTATTTGTAATGCAATTATAATTATTTCTATTCAAATTTAACTTGTTAAAGTCCATATTAGGAGAAATACCTGTTTTGAAACTCCAAAAGTTCAGCATTAATTTTTTCAATGTCTACATCTGTCCAAAGTATCTCATAATACCCACTGATATTGTTCATGACAGTATCATATAATCCATACAATTTCTGAAGCAATCCTAGCTCCTTCCTATAAGATAAAAAACATATCAACCATTAGAATCAGCTACTGAAAGACAGTGTGATAATTTCTGCTCATTTATTATGAGTACAGAAGAATAATTAAAATCTTTTTAGAATGCAAGCCTTTGGGGATAGAAAGCTATGTCTATGTACTCTAGCGAAGAAAACAATAACAGCAATCAAGTAATAAAACAATGTCTGAATAGCCAAATAATGAAGTTGTTTGATATTAATAACAATATTGCAAAAATTTCAGGTAGATTAATTAGGGGCTTGTCTATGCGGTGGGATGTTGGGGGATAAACCAAATTGATCTGACACACATTAGTTCACATGCAACAAGGTGGGGAGGAAGGATGGGTAGGAGAGAGGAAGGTAAAATGGACTGAATAACCATTAGAGATGATCTCCAATACCCATTCGTCTGATGTTATCTTTTCTTAGTTTTGTTGAAAAAGAACAAGGCAGTGTCCAAAGGGTTACAGATGGTTCAAGTTTTGCAGCAATTGATGATGGCAGTAGTTGCTTGGGACCTCAATCAAAGTATCAAAAATGATGTTCTGACATTGAGGGCTGCACAATTGAAGTTTGGGGAGCCGTCGGCTTTCATTTCTGCTACCTGTTGTCTCTTCTGCTGGGGTTTGTATTGCCTCTGAGGTGGAGGAAACTGGGCTGGTCGGGATCTTTGTGATGTCTGTGACTTACTGTATTGTCTTTTTTATGCCCATGTGTAGCTCCCCAAAGAGCATAATGTGGCTCTTCAGTCCTTCAGTGTGTGTAGTGAGGCATCTGTCTTTTCTGCAAAGAATTTGGATTCTTTGAATGGAAGGTCCTCCACAGTCATTTGGGAGAATGGAAAGGAGAAGCTAGGAAGTTCTCCTCATCACTACTGCCATTGATACGTAGAAGGCAGCTATGTCTCCAGCATCTAATGCAGTCTGAAGTGCTGTCTTTGCCAGACACTGACTCTCAGCAATGATGGCTTGGAACTGTTCTCTTTGATCATTTGGAAGATGTTAATAAAGGCATTAAGTTTTCCATAATTGATATAATATTTCACCATAAGGGCCTGATAATTAGCAATCCAAAATTGTAGGGTTGCTGATGAATATGATTTCCTGTCAAATAAGGCCTTGTCGTATGGTGTTGATTTAGCAGGGTGCTGTTTGCCATGTGTGCTTACAATGTATACAAGAAGGGAATTTGGAGATGGTTGGGAAAATAAAAAGTCCACAATCATAGAGGGGACATAATATTTTTGTCTGCCCTTTTGCATGTGGGAGTTACCAGTGTTTGCCAGATGACATGGCTGGGTCTAGTTGGGCCTTGTTGATCAGGAATGCAATAGTTGCTGGTGAGGATGTGTGGAGGATGTCCAACAGCTTGTTTTGAAACTCCTTTACTTCTTCAAGGGGGATCTGAAGTGTGTTTGCCACTCTCCTAGTGAGGTCCACAAATTGTTTAAAGTCATGTGCCATAGATGGTGGAAGAGGCATCATGGCTTCACTTGAAGTGGACAATTAAATGTTTTTTGCTGGAGTAATTTTTTGATCCACTTTGTCTCCTGCTTCTCAAAGGTCTCCTCTTGGGGATCAGGGAGTCTAGAAATGGAAGCTGAGGGAGATCATCTTACTCTATCCCTATGGGAGACACTTGAGGTCCTAGAGGATTGGTGTCTATAGGCTGCCCATGGGTCCCAGAACAGCCACTGGGATGGTGTGAAGGACATTGGTAATGGTACCCAAAAATATCCATACCAAGGGGGTGGGCCTTTTCAGTCCTGTTATGGTTCTAGGTGACGGGTCCCTTAACACTGCCCTGGGAAACTTTGACCAAAGATAAGTTATCACTGTCCTCTTCCTTTTCACTTGACAGAGGTCAAGAAAATAAAGAGGTTGGTGGTGAGTGACCTAGTACCATAGGGAATTCCAGAGACCTAGATGTGGGCAGTACCACACCGCACCACTAGTACCGACCAGCAGGGATTCCAGTTTCTCTGAAACCAAGAGGTCCTTGGAGAAACGAAATTCCTGTGTTAATGCCATGGTAATTGGTACTGACAAAGTTTTTCTAGAATAGCCAATGAGCATCAAGGAGTCAGTGGTAGCTGTAGTCTTTTGTCTAATGATCAGCCAGAAGAGGTCTCTCTGATTGAAGAGCCCAGTCCTGTGGCTTTCCTTGTCTCCAGAGGTGCCATTTTAGAAGAGGTATTCTGGTCTCTACCTCTTCTCTTGTCACATGGTACCGATGCTACTGAGCTGCTCCTCTGGTTTTTAGGCTTAGTGCTGGTAGTGGTAGTTGAGGACCCTAATGTCTCATGGGTACTGCACTGCGGCTCTGTCAGTACCAAGGTCAGTGATTTCTCCAGAGATCTCTTTCTCCTGGTCAATTTGTCAATCTAAGAAACTGTAGCTCTCTTTTCTGAGCTTTTGTGAGAGGAATCAGTATATTTCCTCTTTAACGCCACCAGAGTTTGATGTCCCATGGACGCTGATGTTTGCATCAGGGATTGTTGCTTTGGGGGAGTTTCAGGACTAGGGTCAGCAGCTGGTCTCAGAGAACTCTCCATTAGGAGCCTCATCTTCAATTCACAGAAGGACAATTTTCTTGTCCTTGCCTTCAATTTTTGACGGACGGTACACTTCTCTGGTATATGAGTCTCTCCTAAGTATACATTTTGTAAATAATAGGAATGTAGAAACTTTAAGGAGGAGTTGTAATGGAATGCTAAACTGTACTATACTTTCAGCCACAAGGTGATGCCGTGCATAAAAACCACTTAGTAACCTTTCATAACTGTTCTTCAAGATGTGTTGCTCACATCCATTCCATTCTAGGTGTATGCGCACTCACATACACGGCCATCAGAGATTTTTGCCTTAGAGGTACCCGTAGGGATAGCTATGGTGCCCTCTAAAGTGCCACACTCATGCTGCGATATATCAGGCACTATCAGCCCACGCCCTCTCAGTTCCTTCTTGCTGACAACTCCGACAGAGGGGCAGGAGGTTGGGAAATGGAATAGACATGAGCAACACAATGCAAAGAACAACAGTTATGAAAGGTAGATAACTGTTTTTCTTCTTTGAGTGCTTGCTCATGTCTACTCCATGCTAGGTTACTCACAAGCAGTATCAATGGAGGTGGTCTTGGAGTTCAACATCGTGCAGCTTGCAGCACTGCTCTGCCAAAGCCAGCATCATCTCGAGCCAGCTGGATTAGTGCGTAGTGCAATGCAAACATATGAATGGACGACCAAGTGGCAGCCTGACAAACTCTTGGATCGGCAAGAGCAAGGAAGGCTGCAGAGGACACCTGTGCTCTAGCGTTAAGATGAAACTGAGAGGGCGCGGGCTGACGATGCCTGATATTTTGCAGCATGAGTTCACCAGACAGGACAGATGTGGGGAGGGGAAAGGAACACAGGTAGATAAGTCATGATATGGACTTCAGAATGGTCGATATTCAGGGCTTTAACATGAGGCAGATCAGTTTTCTGGCATGAGCAGCTTCTATTTTGAAAACATGTATTGGGTGGCGGGGGGAGAGGCAAAATGTATGGGGCCAAGAAGGGAATTGAGAAGGGAACTGGAGACTCAGAAAGGTTCCTAGTTCATATCTGTCTAGAATGACTATGGCCATTAGGCTTCCAGAACAAAAGGTAGAATGGCAGTATTGTATTATAAAAATACATTTTAAAGACAGTTATATGCATGACAAGTTTTCCTCAATAGGATGAGCCTCCTCAATCCTGGCCTGTATTTCAGACTAGAAATTGGCTAGGAATCATGCTCAGTCCATGCATGGAAAGAATCAGGGTCACTTTCTACCTGGCAATAAGGTTCTGAGTCCTGAACACATCTTTGCTTGCTAGAGACAGCTTTTCAATAGGCTCCTCATGTTTATCATGACTCTTTCTGCTCATCCTTGGAATGGGGCAACAGAGGGGGAGGCAGGTTTCAGTAGTGATGTAATGCAGGGGTCGTCAACCTTCAGCACACTGCCCATTAGGGTAATCCCTGGCAGGCCGCGAGACAATTTGTTTACATTGACCGCCCATAGGCACAGCCCCCAGAAGCTCCCAGTGGCCATGGTTCACCATTCCCAGCCACTGGGAGCTGCAGGAAGCAGTGGCCAAAACAAAATGTCTCACGGCCCACCAGCAAAATACCCTGATGTGCTGTATGCCGAAGGTTGCCGACTTCTGATGTAATGGATCAAAATTGTGTCCAGCTCTTCAAAAATGGACAGATCACATTTCCACCACCAGATCTTTCCTGGTATCCTTGGTTTTAATGTACATTCTTATAAGCTGTTTGGTCTTTATTCTGCACTGGTGGGTGATCTGGTTCTGGTGCCTCACTGACATCTACATAGCAATGTAAATAAAATGATCTTTATTCCAGTGCCTGGCCCCAAGAGCTCCCTGCACTGATGCTTCTTCCTAGATTGTGGATAAGATCGAGAGTCTCAATATAGCTCCAGACAGCTGCTCAAGGCATGCTGTAAGGCAATAGTACAGCAATGCAGATATTTTTGAATCAAGGAGCAAATGGGGACATCCAGTCAACTTGCCACCAGAGCAGTGGAGGGCACTCAGGTAAATGGACAAGTCAGTGATGGTCACCCACAAAGCAGCATGGGATAGCAGTTAGAGGACTGCGAAAACAGTGTACAGCTGCAATGCATGAACATAAACAATAGACTGAACTAACACAATTCAATTCAAACTTAGTTCACTTTGAAAGAGGACTCCAGAGTCTGATAAATGCATCACAATGAATGACACTGTGTGCATGAAAGTGCTTCCAAACCACGTTAGCTCAATTCAACCCAGTTTAAATCCCTGTTCAGACAAGCCCTCGGTTATATTTGTTAATTTCGAGGGAAAAAAGTTATATTAATAAGATCCGTAGTGCCCACATTTTAGTTTTTATATGAAGATTTCTTTTAATAGTCCATTCCTGAAATGATTTAAGAAATTGGAGGAAATGCTTAACTGGTTTGTACAGAAAGGCCAGATCAATGAAATTCAGCCTGAAAAGTTGTGGAATGAGAGGCAGGGGGATGTCCAAGACTATCAAATTATACAATAATGCTTAAATAGGTATACCAGAAATGGATTTAGCACAGGACAATGGGTTTGGCATGAGTTTGCAAGATTATATTAATATAATTTCTAATTAATTTTGGGATGCCTTTGTATAGGCATTGTATCATGGATGAGGATGATTGTTGCTTTTTATACAGGAGAGGCTGGACAACCATTACAATACTGTATATAGTTCTGGCTGTTTCTATATCAGAGAGTTTTCTATAAATTGGATGGAATTCACAGAATATTAACAAAAATATTAAAAAGCTGGAGGACTGACTTACAAAGAAATATTTATATTTAGTATTTAAATGATATCAATATATTTGTCTGGGCAGAGTAACCTAAATAAAAACAAAATACCTTGCTTTCATATCATTCCAATATAAAGGAATGAGTAAATAGACAACTATACAATACAATATTGTACAAATATCAAATAGGCAAACAGAGAGGAACAAGTGAGTTCATACTCACTCACTCACTCACTCTATCTATCTATCTATAATATACACTCATTATATACTATCATTAGAATTCTATGAAAGGCCAACTTTTTAGAACAATTATATGAATAAGGGTAAGGCTTTAAAATTTCTGGATCTGATCTTTCAAAGGAGCTATGCTGATTCACAGTTGCTGAGAATCTGATCCTCTGGATTTTGATACAAGTCCAAAGTTAAAGTTCTTTGGGTGTTAAATGGTCTGTGTATATGTTCTGAGTGTTAAAAATAATGACAGAATTGTTTGTGTAACTTTAGTTTTCAATTGTTATGGTTTTTAATACTTTGGGGTTTTACAGATATGTTTAATGGTGCATCTTTTCTTAAACTGTACTATGCAATCCTACCTGCCAATTAACAAAGATTATGTGTTGTAATCTCCCTTCGCAGACTGTTTTGTTTTTTTAATTTAGCCTACAGCTGCAAAAACCTCTGTGAGCCATCCAGAGGAAGCTTGAATACTGTTCAACACTTTCTGAGACAGGCATACAAAGTTTTTTTCCTGGAGTACATGTAATACTTATATTATTTCCTCACTCTTACCAATTCCCCAAACCCTCAGACTGTTTCCACCTCTGAATCCCCAGCTAGTCCCTGCTGCCTGGCTCCAGACCCTGGTCATTCCTCACTCCCCAACTGAAACACCACTTCCTGGTTCCGGTCAGTACCACTTTAGAGCCCAATTGCAGTTTTTACTTCCAGCCAGTCCCACTCCATGGACAAAGCACCCAATTGGCCATGACTCTACAGTTCCAACTCCATTCTAATTCCAGACTACAGCTGGTCTTCACCTTCCTTAGAATACTTCAGTTTATTCTCCTCCGTCTGTTAAGTGTTGCAGGAACCCTGCTCATAAGGTCTGCCAGAAATGATAGGATAAGTACATATACTTTTGTACAATGCCTTTTTTCAATTCACTCCAGCATTTATAAAATATTTAACATGTTCTTGAAGATAGCTCTATTTTCTATTACCTGATTTTATGTAAAACTTCATAGTCTGTGACAGGTAATCCAAACAGCTGCTCACCAGATGAATAAGTGACAAATTTCCTCCAGAGTTCATCAAAATTGGCCTGATCAAATTAAGATTTAAAAATGCAAACAGGATATACATTTGGTAACTAAGAGATGCTCTGATTATCATAAACTGCCATCCAATTATTAAGCTATCTTAAGTCTACAGTACGTATACAAATAAATATCTAGTAACATCTTTTGGTCTCCAAAGGTCATACATTTGATTTTAAATCCTGTTCAATTTATACCTACCTCTAGTGGCAATAAGGAATGCCACAATAAGGGCAGATTACAATTTAACAGATTTTTTTAAAACACTGTCTCATTTAATATTACATATGTTCTAGCTAAACAAAGAAAATGTGCACAACAAAAATCTGAAGAAATATTTTAGAAAAAAGGATGTGCACTTAAAGCCACATTATATTATCCAGTCAGGAGAAATTAAATATTGTATTAGCTAGTGTGGACACAACTAGAAAAATCCATTAAATAGAGCCAGAATTATATAACTTGTCAGGCAAAGTTAGAAGACTGGTGAAAAGCAAATATAGAATCGATTTTAAAAAAGGAAGGATGAGTGATTCTAGAAATTACCATTCCGTAAGTATGGAGAATTGGAAAATATTTGTATTACTTTTTATAACTAACATATGCCTTTCAGTTTATCTGAATACTACCCTACCTGAATGCATAGTTAAATCAAGAGGGGTTGTAGAAAATGAAAGTAGAAAAGGATAACCAGTAGCCTAGATAAGAAGCATCCCCTCATACAGAATAGTTACACTTATAGCCAAGAAGAGGGATTTCTCAGCTCCAATCCTGGCAATGTGGCTGTTTGCCAAGGCTGAGAATCTGAACATCAAAACTCTGGTCTATTAAAAGAGATGCCCTACACAGAAGGAGGGGTAGGGGGAGTTTTCAGCAGCTGCAGGTTAACCCAGAAACACTGACTGGGAGCGAGGGATCTGCAGCAGACAAACTGTAATTTGGACCTTAAGAGAACAGCGGACATCAAGGCAAACCCATGTCTACCTAGGGGCTTGAAGGGAATGCCAAGCATAGGTAACACAGTATGCACAGAGATCTGTTATTTTAAATCTTTTTCTCTGAGTGATGTGATTCTTTTAGCAAATAAATCATACTTTGTTTAGAAGAAACTGCTTCTGTCTCACTGCATATTGTTGCTTTTCACAGGCTCCTGAAGAAAAACTCTTGCAAAGTGCCAGGCCCGTTAGGATTGTTAATTAATAACACAGTTGGTAATAGAGTCAGGTGTCAGGTTTTCAGCAGCAATGTCCAGTCAAAAAGGGAACCTGGCAGCATCCAGTCAGCTGTGTTAAAATTCTGGTTACCTATTGTAACCAGCCTCTTCCACTGAGGCGGCAGGAAGAGCAGCAGTTGTGCTTGGAGCCATGAAGAGCTGCTCTCTGCTTCCAGGCCCGCTGCAGATCCAGCAGTGTCTGGAAAGACCCGAGTGTCATGACCTGGCTGGGTCACTTGATGGTGAACCAGGTTCCAGGACTTCAACAAGCAGAGCAGGAAAGTGGGTGGTACTCATGGCAGGGATGGGGGACAACAGCCCAAGCAACAGGTGTTCAGGAAGAGGAGGGGCAGGGAGAGAGGCGGCAGCATGCAGGACAACAAGGGGACAAGCAACAGGTGAGGAGGGGCAGCAGTAACAGATGGAGCAATACATAGGGCAAGGAGAGGGAAACAGGCAAAGCTGCATATGGGGCAAGGAGGCAGCAGAGAGCCTTGGGATGATGCTCCCAGCTGTCCAGCCGCTCTCTGCAGTTGGATTGCTTTGCTGCACCCATCAAAAAAGCCCTGTGGCTCATGGGCCCTGCCCCCTCTTACCATATTCCAGGTCACGGGCCACACCAAAAAGTGGCCTTGACTCATTTATAGCTCCACAAAGGCCAAGCATGCTTGGCTCCTAAAGCTGGCTGAGCCCTGTACAGGGCCTGTGCTCACCAGAATGCTTTGTGCTCACACTCAGTATCCCAGGGACCCAGCCACCACATTGGGGAAAGCCCCCTGCAAGGCAGACCCAAGGCCAAGGGTGGCATGTAGACACCTGGCCCCCATAGAAGCTAGGGAATTGATTTCTTGGGTAGCAGGATTGCAGCCTATGAGCAGGATACTTTGGAAGGGCATAGATCACACGTGCAAGTTTAGGCCAGTGGTTACGGTAGAGGGATTTAGAGATAGGACTCCTGGGTTCTAATCCTAGCTCTGTTACAGACTTGCTGGGTGACCCTGAGCAAATCATGTCCCTGCTCTGTGCCTCAGTTTCCCCTTCCATATGATGAGAATGGTAATATCCATTTACAGTGTACTTTGAGATCCCTGGCAGCAAAGCACTAGATCTGTGCTAAGCATTAGTGAAATGAGTGGATGGATCTTGGCTTGGAGCATGCTTGCTCCATGCAATTTTCCAGTAAGGTTCTAAGCAGACAGGGTGGAGCTCTGAGGGTCCCCAGGAGACTGAAAATGGATAAGAGGGCTCAGTCCCACTACTAGTGAGGTAAAAATTCCCATTGTTATTGCCTCTCAAACCAGCCCATCCAAGGCAGCCTCAGTGGAGAGGCCAGCATGAAGGGGCCCTCAAGGCTCACCCCTGGAAGGACCCTCCAAGGCAAGGTGGGCTAGGACCTCTGCCTGCTCTGTGCAGAGAGGTCCCAGCTCCCCCAAATCCAGTAAGCTCTGACCTCACTTGCCTCCTGCCTGTCCCAGGCAGAGAACAGGAGCAAGCGGCAACACAGTTCTGTGTACATACATGAGTCAGGTACCCAGAGCAATTACTGGTGGTTGTTATGCATGCCCCATCTTTGTCTCATACTCATCTGGTGATGTCCACAAATTTAAAATGTGGCACCTAACCCTAACCCTAAGCCCACACAAAAAAGCAACCTGGTTTTCAGAAGTTTTGTGAGTGCTAAGCACCACTGCAAACCTACTTAGCTTTATTAAGATGGTCAACTGAGATGCCCAATTTTAGGCAATGAGGTTTGAAAGGTTTCACTTGTGTGACAAAGCTCCAAGTCTGTACTTGTGGGTCCTGCGCTTCCTGGCAGATTTAGGGGCCGCAGAAACTCATCTAGGCCCCAGAGTGACCCCCCTTTCTCAGTATAATTGGCAAGAGTCACCACCCAGTGAGTTGCCTTCATCACAGGCCAGTATGGAAGATGGAAAAAAGGGGGGAGCCCGGGCCCGCCCTCTACTCCGGACTCCAGCCCAGGGACCCTAATAGTATCAGCTAAGATGGCTGACCTTTCAGGCACAAAACACAATACAATTCCCCGGGCTACTTCCCCACAGCAGTCCCTGCTTCTTCAAACTCCACTTCACCCTTACCTCAGGGCCTCCTTCCTTCAGTATGATATGTTGTCCTACACTCAGTCTCACCAACAGCATAACTTCCTTCCACAGCTCCTGACACCCACACCCACCTGACTAACTGGGAGGTTTTTATCTGGTTTCAGCCAGTCCCTGATTGGCTTCAGGTGTCCCAATTAGGCTAGCTGTTTCTACTCCTTTCTAGAAGGTTCTTAATTGGCCCCAGGTGTCTTGATTGGCCTGGAGTAGCCTTTGTTTGGCTATCCAGGGAACAAGGACCTGCACATCCTGAGACTAATATACCTGCCTTCCAGCACTCTCCTATATCCTTCTGGTCTGACTCCGTCACACTTGATAAATGCTTAGGTTTCAATATACCTTTATCAATTCTGTTCTGATGTTTTTGTTATGCATGGAAAAACTGTATTTAAACAATTCACTGACACTATTGATATGGAGACTCCCAAGGCTGAGGACGCTATCCAGCTAGAGAGGATTGCTATCAAGCCACCTGGGGAGGAGAATAAGGCTCTGATACAGGGAGGACACTGGCTGCTGGTTACTTCTGGCAGAAGAAGTGCTCCACCTCTATTCCCAACTCATCCACCATGGTGATGGAGAACCGCTATGCTACCCTGGTAACAAGTGATAAGGAATCACCCCCAAAGGTTGAAGAGGACAAGCCATGTACCCCAAAGGCTAGGAGAATCACAACCATCACTCCCAGGAGGAAACATAGAGTAGTGTGGTTGGAGACTCTCTTCTGAGGGCGAGAGAGGAACCCACCTGTCAGCCTAACATGGCATCCCTGGAGGTATGCTGCATGCCAAGGGCCCATATCTGAGATGTTATGGAGGGACTATAAAGTATCATCCGGCCCTCTGACTACTACCCCACGCTGCTCATCCATGTGGGCACTAATGATGCTGTGAGGTATGACCCTCAGCAGATCAGAAGTGACTACAAGGTTCTGGGAGTAAGGTGAGGGAGTTGGAAGCACAGATAGTGTTCTCTTCAGTCCTTCCAATCAAGAGTAGGGGCCTCAGCAGAAACAGATGCATCCTGAAGGTGAATGCCTGGCTCTGAGGATAGTGTCATCAGAAGAGCTTCATCTTCTTTGACCACAGGACGCTGTTCCAGAAAGAAGGACTGCTAAATAGAGATGGGGTCCACCTACTGAGGAAGGGGAAGAGCACATTTGGTTACAGACTGGCTAACCTAGTGAGGAGGGCTTTAAACTAGGTTCACCAGGGGCAGGTGACCAAAGCCCACAGGTAAGTCAAAAACATGGAGACTTGGGAGAAGGGTCGGAATCTGCGGGGATCATGGGCTGTTATAGCAGAAATAAGAGAGAGACAAGACAGAACTGGTGGGGGAATCAAATCAATATCTTAGATGTCTGTATAATAATGCAAGAAGTATGGGGAATAAGCAGGAAGAACTCGAAATGCTAGTAAATAAACACAACTATGACATAAGTTTGCATCACGGAGACTTGGTGGGATAATACACATGGCTGGAATATTAGTATAGAAGGATACAGCTTGCTCACGAAGGACAGCAGGGAAAAAAGGGAGGAGGTGTTGCTTATATATTAAAAATGTACACATTTGCACTGATCTTGAGAAAGAAATAAGAGACAGACTTGTTGGGTAAGGATAAAAGGGATAAAAAAACAAGGGTGATGTCATGGTAAGGATCTACTACAGACTACAACACCAGGAAGAAGAAGCAGATGAGGCTTTTTTAAGCAACTAACAAAATCATCCAAAGTACAGGACTTGGTGGTGATGGGGGACTTCAGCTACCCAGACATCTGTTGGGAAAGTAACACAGCAGGGCACAGATTATCCACAAAGTTCTTGGAATGTATTGGAGACAATTTTTTATTTCAGAAAGTGCAGAAAGCTACTAGGTAGGACACTGTTCTAGATTTGATTTTGACAAACAGGGAAGAACTGGTAGAGAATTTGAAAGTGGAAGGCAACTTGGGTGAAAGTGATCATGAAATGGGAGAGTTCATGAAGTGCCATCAAGGAATGGTAGGAGAGAGAACAGCACAATAAAGACAACAGATTTCAAGAAAGCAGACTTTAGCAAACTCAGGGAGTTCATAGGTAAAATCTCATGGGAAGCAAGTCTGAGAGGAAAAAGAACTGAAGACAGCTGGCAATTTTTCAGAGAGACATTACTAAGGGCACAAGAGCAAACTATCCCACTGCATAGGAAAGATAGGAAGTATGGCAAGAGACCACCCTGGTTTAACCAGGAGATCTTCAGTGATCTAAAACTCAAAAAAGAGTCCAAAAAAGGTTCAAACTCAGTCAAATTACAAAGGATGAATATAAACAAATAACACAAGTATGTATGGACAAAATTAGAAAAGCCAAGGCATAAAATTAGATCAAACTAGCTAGGGACATAAAAGGAAATGAAAATATTGTACAAATATATTTGAAGCAAGAGGAAGACCAAGGACAGAGTAGGCCAGTTACTCACTGAGGGGGGAAGACAATAACAGAAAGTGTGGAAATGGCAGAGGTGCTTAATGACTTCTTTGTTTCAGTTTTCACCAAGAAGGTTAGTGGCAATTGGATGTTTAACATAGCGAATGCTAGCAAAAATAAGGTAGGATCAGAGTCTAAAATAGGAAAGAACAACTCAAAAATTACTTAGACAAGTTAGATGTCTTCAAATCACCAGGGCCTGATGAAATGCATCCTAGAATATTCAAGGAGCTGATTGAGGAGATATCTGAGCCATTAGCAATTATCTTTGAAAAGTCATGGAAGACAGGAGACATTCCAGAAGACTGGAAAAGGGCAAATATAGTACCCATCTATAAAAAGGGAAATAAGGACAACCCGGAGAATTACACACCAGTCAGCTTAACTTCTGTACCTGGAAAAATAATGGAGCACATAATTAAGCAATCAATTTGCAAACACCTAGAAGATAATAAGGTGATAAATAACAGTCAGCATGGATTTGTCAAGAACAAATCGTGTCAAACCAGCCTGAAAGCTTTATTTGACAGGGTAACAAGCCTTGTGGGTAGGGGGGAAGTGGTAGATGTGGGAACATGATAACAATTTTCAAGTACATAAAAGATTATTACAAGGAGGAGGGAGAAAAATTGGGACAAGAAGCAATGGGCTTAAATTGCAGCAAGGGCAGTTTAGGTTGGACATGGGGAGAAGCTTCCTAACTGTCAGAGTGGTTAAGAACTGGAATAAATTACCTAGGGAGGTTGTGGAATCTCAATCACTGGGATTTTTTAAGAGCAGGTTGGACAAATACCTATCAGAGATGGTCTAAATAATACTTAGTCCTACTTTGAGTGAAGGGTGTTGTTTCCTTGGGGACAGCAGTTTTCAGAAGAAATCACTTGAGACATAGATAGCTTTAAACCTTAAAAGCAGCCATTTATAACCAAACACTGAACTAACCAAACTAGCCAAAACTGGCTGAGTTATCCCTCAATAATCTAACTCAGTTGTCATAGTAACAAGAAGGTTCTATTAGCAAGACAAACAAATACACAACATATTCCTCCCCCCTTAATAAGAACATCCGCTAAATAAACACTAAAACAGAGAAGGAGGGTAAACTGCCTCCATTGCCGGCTAAATCCTGGGGATTATTTTGCCCCCAACCGTGGGTTCGCCCTAGCTAAACATCCAGCCACTGAGGAGGCCTTCTGTCTCTAGGTGGATTACAGCTGACTTCTGCTGTTGTTGCATCTGAAAGTCTCTTGGGCGCAGGCCTGACAATGGGCTCAGGGTTTGTAGCGTGAATGGGTGAGGATGTGGTATCAGCTCGTTCCGGGTAAGGAAGATATCTCAGCCGCTGGCAGTAATGGAGAGGTACAGTCAGAAATAGGTGACTCTTGATTTGGTATCTTGCCAGAAGCAGTGAAGTCAGGCAACTTAACTGAAGATGTGTCCTGAGGACTGGTATGACCTGGCAACAGCTGATTTACATACATGTCACTGCCAGGTGAGATCCTTTGCAGTCCGGACAGTGTAGGAAACAGGTCCTGTTTGAGCCATGACAGTGGCAGGACCCACTTAGCTCCAGAAGTATAATTCCAAGCCAAAACTGGCTGTCCCAGGCTAAAGGTTCCATCCTTTGCTCTGGGTGCACACCTGGTGACTTGATATTGCTGCTGACATTGCACAATTTGTCATGGTTCAGAAGGTTTCATCAGATCAAAGCAAGTGCGCAGCTGTTGTCCCATTATTAGAAAGGCCGGGAATGTCTTAGTCATAGCATGAGGTGTGTTTCTGTAGAATAGTAAGAAGATGTTCTGACGCTTTTGAATGGATAATTGTACACTTGCCAATTTCAAAGCTTGTTTCATTGTCTGCACAAATCTTTCAGCTAATCCACTGCTGAATGGATGATATAGTACTGAAGTGGTGTGGTGTATGCCATTTACCTTCACAAAATTTTGAAACTCCTGAGAGATGAACTGCAGTCCGTTATCACTCACAAGTTGTTCTAGCAGACCAAAATGACTAGAGTCCCCTTTGTTTTTGGATAGTACACTTTGCAGTAGTGGAATGCATTATAGAGACTTCTGGCCATTTAGAATGGGCATCTACCACCATCAAGAACATGCTTCCTTCAAGGGGGCCAGCGAAGTCAACGTGAATATGTTGCCATGAGTTTTCAGACCAGTCCCATGGGTAGAGGGGTGCCCACTAGAGTGCATTCCTCACACCCTGACATGACATAAAAGCTCTTGCCTCCTCTTCAATAGCACTGTTCAATCCAGGCCTCCAAAAATAACTTTGTGCAATTTCCTTCACAGCACATCTGTGATCTCAGTGGTGGTGGGATAATGACACATCTCCTCCACAACAAATAACCAGATTGGATCGATAACTCTGTCCTCCTGGACATGGAGGTAACAAGGTCAGGTGAGACCGGAGAGGTTCGTTGAGATGTTCCATGCATCATCAGGTCCATAACTGCAAGTTGCCTTTTTTACTTGAGTAGCGGTGATGGGTGTATTCTCTACCTGTTCAAAGTAAACAATATCTTCTGGGCAATATCTTGATGTCTGACTGTGTGACAGGGTCTTCCTGCTGCCCCACTTCCTGGGTCCCCCCTGGCTATCCCAATGAAGCTCAGAGAGGCTTTAGATGCGCAGCACCAGTGTCTTTATTTACAGTGTTGTCCCACCAGCAGTGTCTAGCTACATACAAGGCTTACCAGCCAAGTTGGCTCCTTCTATAAACAGAGTCAGGCCCCAGTCAGGAGACCAACCTTTCCCTGACCATTCCCCTCTATCTTCTGGCCTCCTCCCAACCTTTACAGTCCTCAAGCCAGCAGGTGCAGCCAATCCTTAGGCCAGGCATCACCCTTTCTCCCGCCCCAATCCATTTCCCCTGACTGGGGCTGGCTGAGCAGCGGCTAATTAGGTGCCTTTTGCACCAGCACCCTGCTACAGACTGGCAAAGGCAACCCTGAGAGACCATCTGCATTGCTGTGCAGAGTGGATTTCCAATATTTGATTTTATATGTGTGCGCTGAAAGCAACAAAGCCCAATACTGCATACAACTAGCAGCTAATGGGGGAATGCCTGTGTGGGGTCCAAAAATTGAAGTCAGAGGTCATGATCTGTGAGAAAAGTAAACTTCCGCCTGAACTGTTATTGATGAAACTTCCAAATTTCGAAAACAATTCTCAATGCCTCACATTCAATTTGGGCATAATTAGTTTCTGCTTTGCTTAGAGTGCGTGAAGCAAAAGCTATAGGTCTCTCTTCTCCCAAAGACATAAGGTGTGACACGACCACTCCCACTCCATAAGGGGAGGCATCGCAACTGTAGGGGTAAGGATGGATCAAAGTGCGTCAGAACTTCAGAATTTAGCAATGCACCCTTAAGCTTTGTTAAATGCAGTATCACAAGCTTCAGTCCACTTCCAGGCCTTGTTCTGCCCAAGGAGTTTGTGAAGTGGTTTTAGCAGTGTGGCTAACTGTGAGATGAACTTTCCATAATAGTTCAATAGTCCTAGAAATGAGTGAAGCTGACTAATGTTTCAAGGAGGGGGAGCCTCTACAATAGCCTTAACTTTTGCAGGGGCCTTACAAAGACCAGTAGCATCAATATGTGTCCCAAATATTCAACAGAGGGCTGGAAGACTTCACACTTGTCTTTGCAGACTCACAGGCCATACTCTTCCAGTCTTTGTAGGGTAGCCTTTAAATTCTTCAGGTGATCCTCCTCATTCCTTCCAGTGACCAGGATGTCATCCAGATAGCACTGGATTCCTGGCAAGCCACAAAAGATCTGGTCCATAGCCCTCTGAAACAGGGTGGGAGCAGATGTTATTCCGAAGGATAGGCAACAGTATCGATAAAGCCCTTTATGCGTCACAATAGTCAACAGCTCTTGGGACTTTTCATCAACGTGCATCTGTAAATACACTTGACTCAGATCAATCTTACAAAACTTTTGTCCCCCAGCCAGGCCCGCAAAGAGGTCACCGATGCAGGGAAGCAGCTATTGCTCTGCACACAACACTGGGTTGACAGTGACTTTAAAAACACCGCAAATTCAGAGGGAGCCATCTTTCTTCACTATTGGAATGATAGGAGTTGCCCATGGGCTATGGGTAACTGGTATTAGGACTCCATTTGTGACGAGGTGCTCCATGTTCCGATGGCATATGACTCAATTCTGGCTTTCAGATATCTTGGTTGACTGTCAGGTTTAATGTTCAATGTCACAGTGATTCCCTTCACACTTCCAAGATCCTCTCCAAAACCAGCAGCATGTTTCCTTAGTATAGCGGTCAGACCATTTTCTTCTTTAGTCATTCGGTGCACTTCTGCCCAGTTCAGCTGAATCTTCCTAAGCTAAGACCTACCCAGTAAAGCTGGTAATTACCTCTCACCACAAACAGTGACAATTTATAAGCCTATCCATAGAGCTCCATCTTAACATCAGTAGTGCCTAACATGGGCACAGCTTCTCCCGTATACATCTTCAGAACCATTTTTGTTGCCTTTAGTGGAAGATGCTGTAGCTTTTCTTTATACACAGTCTTGGAGACCAGCGAGATGGCTTCACCGGTGTTCAGTTCCATACATATAGGTTTGCTGTCCAAGAACAGGGTTATGCAGTATTCATGTGAGCTGCCAAAGACAAAATGTGCAGTGGCACTTCTTCTTGTGATGAGGTATCTCCTTGGGCATCCTAGGTCTGCTCTAGGTATGCAGTTTTCCCTTTTTGGTCAGCCAGACCACAGGCCTCTTTTTCTTTTATTTACAGGTACACTCAATGTGTCCCTTTTTGCCACAGTTTCAACACACCGGGTCCTTACACCAGCATTCTGATGCATGGTGACCCAGCTTACCACAGCGGTAACATTCCTGACTACCCACAGTTTTGTGAGTAGGTTTTTGTGACACCTTATGCTTCCTTGGGGGTGCTCCAGTGTACTGTGCCTCCTTTGTAGCCCATTTCATGGAGACTCCAATATCAGTAGCCTTCTGTAAGGTAAGCTGAGCCTCTGTCAATAGGCGCTTCTGTATAGCTTCACTGTGCAAGCCACACCCTAACCAGTCATGCAGGGTGTTATTTAACATCTCCTTAAATTCACAGTGTTCCACAAGCTTTTTTAAAGTTGCTACAAATTGTACAATTGTTTCATCTTCTTTTTGGTCTCTTTTGTGAAACCTGTATCTTTCAGCAACTACCAATGGTTTTGGAGAAAAATGAGACCCCAGGATTTCCACAATGTCACTGTAAGATTTGGTCTCAGGCTTAACAAGGTATAGTGTGCTGCATAGCAGGGAATAGATCTTAGCTCCTACAACACTTAAAAATATTGGCACCTTCTTCTCTTCTGTAATGTCATTTGCAATAACAAAAAGCTCAAAATGCTCAGTATACACGTGCCATTGCTCTATAATTTCCTCAAAAGGTTCCAGGGGCCCTGTAAGTGAAGCCATGGTTTTACTTTCAGGTTGCACAGTCAGTGCAAACAAGCCAGTTCTCACACTCTTCCAACAGCAAAAATGTTTTTGGTTTTTTTGTACCTTGACTTCTACTTCCTTCTGTTGCTGGGGCAGCACAAGAATCCCATCCTCTATGGGTGTGAAGTACACAGCACATAAAAGAAAGTAGGAGTCTTCAGTTCCAGGATCTCCTTCCTTGTCTCCTGCTGGGAAGAAGAGACCAGATCCCATTTCTGGATCTTTTCCCAGAACACTTCCTGCTGCCTCCTTCTAGGACTTCATACTTCTATGATTCTATGATCTACCTTGGGTTTATGCAAATGCTATTGCACAGATCAGATCAAATCAAACAATAAAATCTCATCATCATTTTCCTGTGTACTATGTTACCAAGTTTTAATTTAATTATAAGTCAATGGGGGAAATTAAGTGAAATAAAAAAAAGCTCAACGCAGTTGTCATTGAAAGAGAAAGAATGGGAAAGGGGAGTGTCAAAAGGCTGCATGTGCGCTAACTGTGCTCCTCTTCTGAGCCAGAGTCCGACCACTGTGCCCCAATTCAGCAGGCAGGAAGGCTCTGCATCAGCTCCTCCCAGCCTGGCTCTTCAGTCAGCAGGTGAGTCCCAGAAGAGGGAGGAAATGAGCAGGACATGTGTGTGTGGAAAGCAAGTGATGGAGAGGATGGGGGAGAAGAAGAGTGAGTGGGGACAGGATCTTAGGAGAAAAGGCAGGGCAAGGGTTCAGTTTTCAGCTTTTAGATAGTTGGCAACCAGGGCATTGTAAGCTGGAGGCCAGTCAGAGAGTGGCTGCTTAGCAGGATCCCTCCTCAAAGAGAAGCTGAGGAATGAACCTACCACTTGAAAGGGATAAATCAAGGGACTTGTAAAGGACAGCCTGTCTACAGACTATGACAATAACTATAACTTATTTCCTTAGAAAAATAACTGAATCAATATTATGGCAAAAAAGTTAAACATTTAGCATATAACCAATGAACAACAAACGTGGGCAGATAAAAATCACTCAACATACAGTAAGTGTGATACCATCACTGTGGTATTTGAGTCTTGACTGCATTTGACAGCACAACAAAAGTAGACAGAAGAAGTAAGAATGGCCAGCATAATACAGTTGAATTTTACAAAAGCATTAAAAATAGCAGGCCTCTACCTTGTAGAGTCTTTTGTATCTATGAAGAATGAACATAAAACACTACTCTTCCAATCTGGAAGCATGTTATGTGCAATTTGTATTCACTCTTCACAGATACAAATGACTATACAAAATATAGGACAGTGGAGTAGCAGGTACAGTTTCTCAAAAATATTAGTCTCAAAATTACCATAATTCAAGCAGACATGGATAGGAACGCTGTTGCATAAACCAGAAATTGGTTTCAGGAAACTATCAAGCTCAGCAGCAAGTGTCTAATGAGGTATTGGCTTTGAAGAAAAGGCATAGAGCGATTTGACTGTGACTAACAGAATCAAGCAAAGGTACATATCAACTGTGTATCTTTGCTGCAGAAATCAATCCCTAAAATCCCCTGAGAATTTCTGTTTCTAATGCAGAAAACGTCTGTAGAAAACACACTGGACAAATTAAGTTTTTCTTCTTGCTATTATTATTTGCATCACAGCAGTGTTTCAAGGTCCTAGTTGAGCACAGAGCCCATAGGGTTAGGTGCTGTATAATCACATAGTAAGAGACAATCCCTGCTCTGAAGAGTTTATGATCTAAGTAATTTACAGAGTAATGCTCAAGATTGTCCATCAGTTCCTGTGTTCCATAGACAGTAATGGATCTTTTTCTAAACTCATTTTGATTCACAACTATGACTCTCAATTTAACATTTCAAAACTATTTTTTTTCTTACCTGGAATATTTGTAACCTGTTGCTAGCTTCTTGTGGTGGTGTATTTGGAACCATGGGGCCTTCCTAAAGCAAACAAATTGTAACCAAAGTGAGTATTAACTCTTCAAGCGTGTTAAGGCAAACTGTATATTTACAAACCATCAGCATATACAAAATTGTTTAAATAGTTTATATGTAAGGGGTATATGAATCATTGCAGTGTGTCCATGAATCCCACTAATGCCAAAAAAGTTACAAAAGTGTATCACAGGAAAAGTATTTTAGATAAAATAGAAATTTCTGTAGTCTAATCAAATTTAGTATTAGTAAATAATACACTTTCATGTTTTGAATATTTTCGTCCTGTCAAGAATAAAGCAAGAATGCCCAAAAAGTGATTCCCACGCCCTATACAACCCCACCGTTCCCCGTCCCCTGACCACCCTCCAAGACTCTCTGGCCCTTATCCAATCCCCCCTCCCCGGACCCTTCACCACACCGCCCACTACCATGCTGATCTGACCAAGCGCACAGCTGGCCCAGAGCCAGATACACTGCCGCGCAGTGTGTCTGGCCCGGAGCCAGACGTCACGCAGGCTCACCCTCAGAGAGCTGCTCACACGGCGCACTGAGGCTGAGGGGGGGAACAGTGGGGGAGGGAGGAGGAGCTATCCTCCCCAGCCGGGAGCTTGGGAGGCCAGACAGAATTAGCCCATGGGCCGCATCCGGCTGCAGGCCGAAGTTTGCCCACCCCTGAGCTAAATCGATTCCTTAGCACTCTCCTGTTGACTCCGGTACTCCACTGCCGTGAGAGGCACAGGCGGAGTCGACAGGGGAGCAGCAGCAGTCAACTCAATGCCCTGAAGATGTTGCAGTAAGTCAACCTAAATATGTCAACTTCAGCTATGCTATTCCCCTAGCTAAAGTTGTGTATCTTAGGTCGATTCCCCTCCCCACAGTGTAGACCAGGGCTAAGAGTGGTAAGACTGCGTGGTTCAACTCTTGAGAGAGATTAATGCAGGTGGGCTTATCATCTGAGGGGTGCACTTAAGAAAGACTAAAAGGGATCTAAGGCATAACTGACCGAGTAACTATGACAGAAGGTCTGTTGGGTTACCATGCCCTCAGGAACTCATAGGGACAACTCAGCAGATCAAAATTTTGGCATTCAACTGCTAAAAGCCATGCTGCAGGACCACAAGCCCAATAGATAACTTCCAAACTTAATTACCGTTTCATATGATGTGTCAAAATTTGCCACATCTTCACGAAAAATTTCCACGGACTCTAATAGATTACTCTTAAATTTTGGCTGAACTTGAACCAACTCATCTTGAACACTGACCTAAAATATAAATTAATGTCCATTTATTAATAAATTATTGAAATAAATGTATTTCTTTAAAAAAAGTAATAAAGAAAGGGATGTCAATTCTATATAATGAAGTTGATTTGTTACATTAAAAAACTAGAGAAGTATTGGACAAAAATAGCTTTTTATTCAGACAGCTAAATATGAAAACAGAGTTTTTAAAAAAAATCCCAAACACCTTCAAAACATTACTCTCTTACAAGATGCTGTAACTTCCTCATCTTTGGAAGATTCAGAGTGGTCAAAACAAACTAAACTAAACTATCTAACTAACTACAAAACAAAACCTGGACATCATTCTTATTCAGAGATTTTTTAAAAAAATATCAGGGAAGGACAAAACAAAAGGATAGGATTCAGCTGCATTCTGACACTATGAAATGTGGGAAGTAACTTACTTCTCTCATTATCATTGTAAGGTGTGACCAATTTCTGCATTGGCTGCTCTTGGAGCAGTACAGCTTATGTATTAATCTCTTACTCTCATATAAGCCTAATGACTCATACTATCTTCTAATAAGTAGTTGCAAAAGAACAGTTTCAGATACTTACAGCTTTGGACTGTAATTTGTTAAAAGAATATCTAAGTGTATCAACTCCTTCTGATTCCTCTTTTGTCACTTCAACTTCAAATCTATTTAAAATACTATAGGCTTCCTATAAAAGAAGAAAAAGTAATTATGATACAACTCAAATTTATTTGCAGGAACACAAAGTTTGTAAAATATACTTTAAAAGAATACAGTCAACTTAGTTTAGGCCCAAAATGTTTTGTTGGTTTTTTTTTTAAAGAGTTTTGGATAAAGAAGAGCCAGTCTCTGAGCACAACAGATACAGCTAATCTTGTAATGAGCAGCGCTGTATGAAATATTAGAGGTAAATTTAGAGACACTAGACATTGCCCATGTTAATGTTCTCAGAACTTCCTAAAACTATATTATTATATAACATGTTTTTCATGCTAATTACATTTTTTCAAAGTAGATTATTAATTTGTATACTATTTGGATATACATGTACATTTTGAAAAATGTTCCCAAGTCTGATGATTATCAACACCACACTGCATACTTCAGAGGTGTTCTTATCACCCTGTTTACAACGAATATTATTACAATATGTTCAGACTGATTTATCAAGTGCTTTCACATATAATAATGCTAGGATGAGGCTAACATTACTTGATTTTTGTTAAGAATCAGAGAGGTAGCTGTGTTAGTCTGGAATTGCAGAAGTGAGAAAGAGTCCTGTGGCACCTTAAAGATTAACTAAAGTATTAGAGAATAAGCTTTCGTGGGCTAATACCCACTTCGTCAGATGCAAACATCCGACAAAGTGGGTATTAGCCCACGAAAGCTTATGCGCTAATACTTTAGTTAGTCTTTAAGGTGCCACAGGACTCTTTGTCACTTCTTGATTTTTTTTTTTATGTAGTTTGGTTCTGTTAATGTTGAAGCTTATAGATTCTCTAGTTTACTATCCTCATTTTAGAAATAGGGCACAGATTATTTAAAGGAGAAAATGGGATAATTAGTTTAGTTTAAGCTTCATGACTGAGGAGAGAAAAATTATCATCAGCTAAGACAAATGGCTGAGCGAAGTATGTAAGCCACTTGGCCTGCTGTTGTGTACTCATAGCATGTATTCACTACAGCTTACGACTGCCTGTGAATACACAGTTCTTTCTTTCCTGTAACACTCTCTGCTTGGAAACCCCTTTCTATCTCAGCCGAAGCCTACACCATCTCTTTTCCTAAGTATTCCCTTAGCCCACACTTCAGTAAGGCTTATGAAGACTAGTCCTCCCTTCAACAAAGCATTAATTAAATCAATGGGGGTGTAAATCAAATAAAAACATGGAACTAACAAGTAACTTGCTAATTGTCATTGCTCTACATCCTGGTTATTACCACATTCCTGGTTTGTGTGTTTTCCATTTAGGGAACAATCCTGAAAATATTTATATTTAAAAGTGACATACTCATGTCAGTAATCCCATTGACATGAATGGAGCTTACATGTTAGCAAATTCTATAGCAGTGGTTCTCAAAGTTTTGTATTGGTGACCTCTTTCACACTGCAAGCCTCTGAGTGCAACTCTCCCTTATAGATTAAAAACACTTTTTTTACATTTAGCACTATTATAAATGCTGGAGACAAAGCGGGGTTTGGGGTGGAGGCTGACAGCTCGCAACCCCCCATGTAATAACCTTACGACTCCGTGAGGGGTCCCGCCCCCCAGTTTGAGAACCACTGCTCTATAGTATAGACTATAAAGACTTTGAGTCCGGACCTTATCCTTACACCCCCTCTAAGTACATAGGACACATCTGGAGCTATTAAAACAAAATAAATAAATACTCATCAGTTTCAGTAACATTTTCCCTACAAATATATAACAACATGAATTGGCTATACTACAAGATGTGCTGAACACCGCTGCTACTATCAGAATTTATTATTGTACTATAATCATTGTGGTTCACCATCACTCCTGCGATTGTCTGCATACAGCGTACAGGTCACAAGAACTGGTAGAAAACTGGGTGCATGGTAGATTCCCACTAAGGAACAAGATGGTTTATACTTTCCTAAAACTACTGCTGTTGGTGAAGATACTGTTCCATGTCTCCACTTGTGCATGTACTTCTCTTGTCTATACTCTACCTATTCTTTTAATCTTGCTGTTGTTGGTATTTACTGCTTCTATTAGTGCAGCTAGCTTAAATTCATCAGGGAGCTGTGTAGATGAGACAACTTTTCTCACTGTAGATATGTTTTGGGCTGCTATAATAACAGAAATTCCATATCTGAAATAGATTAGAACTCACGGATAATGGATGTTTAGAAAAGAATGTAAGAATCTTGGCCCTCCAGGACAACACAAAGGACAATGAATGACTCTGTGATAAATGGGGGTGGGTACCTTCCTTTTATGAACACCCAACTTGCCAGCAAGCTATAAAATCCCTCTTGGTGATGTTCTCTACTTGCTTTACCTGTAAAGAGTTAACAAGCCCACAGGTAAAAGGAAAGGAGTGGACATCTGACCAAAAGAGCCAATGGGAGGGTTAGAACTTTTTAAAATGAAGAAAAAACTTCCCTTTGTCTGTGTGTTGTGATTCTCCGGGAAAGAGGAGAACAGGGAGCAGTTATGCTCTGAAAAACTGAAGGCCAGATATGAAAATCATCAGATCTTATCTAGAACTACTTATTTAACAACCCAGATATGTAAGTAGATCAGGAATGTTTAGAAAGATGCAATTAGGTTTATTTCTGTTTATTTCTTATTGGCTTGCGAACTCCTCTGTGCTAACCCCAAATGTTTTTTGTTTTGCTTGTAACCGTAAAGCTGGACGTCAGGAAGGTTATTCTTGATGTTTAGTTTTTGTAAGTGAGTTTTTTAAATCTAGCAAAACCTAAGTGCCAGATGTATTTTTTTCCTTTTTGTTTTTTAATAAAATTTACCTTTCTTAAGAATAGGATTATAATTTTGGCATCCTAAGAGGTTTGTGCATATGTTGTTTAATTAGCTGAGGGCAACAACTAATTTCCTTTGTTTCATTTCTCAGCTCTTCCCTGGAGGGGAGTGAAAGGGCTTGAGGGCACCCCACAGGAAGGAATTCCCAAGTGCGCTTTCCTGGTTCCAAGGGGTTTGCATTTGGGTGGTGGCAGCATCTACCTATGCAAGGTCAAAGAAAAGCTGTAATCTTGGGAGGTTAATACAAGCCTGAAGTGGTCAGTATTAATTTTTAGAATCCTTGAGGGCCCCCACCTTCTGCATTCGAAATGCTAGAGTGGGGAATCAGCCTTGACAGACTCATATACCTAATCTGAAAAACAGACACTAGAACAGGGCTTGTCTAAATTATGGAAATTTGCACCAAAATAACTATATCACTATAGCTGCATTGGTGCAAACCCCTAGTGTAAACACACTGTACTGGTGCAATACTAAGTTTTCACTGTGACCACAATATGCAATTATGCCAATGTATATTTCCCTAATATAGAAAGTCCTTATTTGAATTTAACATCAATATAGCAAACAAGCACAAGAGAATCGCACCAAATGCACCAAATCAGTGGAATGACTTTCCTTTTTTATGTATGATCCGGACAGAATACTGCTAGAGATATGAAAATAAAACATAACCCCTGGCAGGCATACATTATTAATATTATATGTATACAGTCAGCACTGTGCGGAGTGCTTTATAAATGTGCAGAAAGATACAGTTCCTACCCTCAAAGTATCTACAAACTAGGCAGACAACATATAACACGGCAACCAGTTAAAGGAGGTAACAAAAACAGCATAAATGAATCCTGAAGTAAGATACTTTTTGTTATTTCTATGCTTTTTTATTTTTTTTAATAGCAGTTGTGAACTTGCCCATGAACAGAGGATTGAGGTTTGTAGGGATATTGAAAATACTTTTACTCTTTAATGTCAGTGATATTCAACATAGAGAACTACTGGCATCAAAGAAAACAATGAAAGAAAGACTCAGTCTATTTTATCTGACAAAAATAAAGGTACAACACCAGGTACACATTGAGCTTTGTTACATTGACGTGCTTTTCCTGACTATGCCTTTGCCTTTATATTTCTTCTTTTTGTACTTTTAAAATCATTTGAAATATTTAACCACTATCTTTCTGGTATCATTGTAGTATAACTAGTCTTCAGAATGGAAAATGTTAGCATTTAGCCTTTTCACTCCTTCCGGAAAAGATGGATAAATTAAAAAAAACAGAAATTAAAAAAACTGGGAAAACTAAAAGAACTTACACTAGAAAAATTATGTATAAATCTCTGACAATGTACTGTGACTTCCTAAATGAAAAGTGGCTCTGTACAGAGAATCTGGAAGGCAGAAAAATAAGATTGCAGGAGGCTCTATGCATACAAAAAGCGGTAGGACTAGGATGGTGAGTATCAAGAACAATAGAAGTGTTGCTGCAGGGAGGAAAAAGGGGAGAAATAAGTATTTTGTTTCCCACCCTTCAGAGTGGAGACTGGAGGAACATATACGCAGCATTAGGGTTCTCCAAGTTTATTTTAAAAATCCCAATCTGAAATAAAATTATTTTATTCCAAAACAATATAAATTAAGATGTGTCTTACTTCAATAGGTCCTAAGGTCATATCCATTTGTATTTCATTATCACGTATGTTCGACAAAGCTTCCATTGCAAATCTGACATCATCTAAGTCACGAATAGGTCGAGATAATTTCTTCAAATATTCAGTTATATATGATATCATATCTGCCATTTTCTTCTTATATTCCTCATTTAAGTAACGACAGAGTAGCATCTTCCATGCTTTGGCTTCAATTGACAAAGCAAGTTTCAATGGTCCTGGTTTAAAAAACCCCAACACTTTATTGCATCTAAATTTTAATGCTCTGAAGACAACTACACTACTTATACAAAAGAATCATGTTTATATCTTTAAAATATAATTATAGTCAGAAAAATTACTATATAAAATGAACTGAATTACTTCATTCTACTCTTTCATAATCATTTAAAAATTATTTCCCTTAATCTCTGGTTGCTTTGTACATTTTATCAGCTTTAAAGCATCTTTATAAGTTTATCTCACTAAAAGAACAAACATATAAGACGACTAACAAAAGGAGAAAATTATTCACTTATACTGTATTGTTTCAAATTCACAGACAAGATCCTTCATTAAAGTCAATAGAGCTAAACTGATTTACATCATCTGAGGATTTGGCATCTTGGGCCTTTGCTCCTTTACATGACTGCATCCAGAATGTGCCACAACTAAAATTTTGAATTGTTACATCATATCATAAGTAGGTAATACACACCCCCCCGACAGAGAAGCAGAAGAGCCAACGACTCTTTCTGTTACTGGTTATTTTTGGAACAAGTAAGAATTTCAGTAAACACCACTCTGAACTCTAGTGATAGAACATGAGTAATTGCTAACCTAATATAATCATTCTGTTCATAAAATGAGAATTGCACATAAATTAATTCCTCTTCTATTATGTTTGTCAAAATGTTCTCATCCAAGCACTAAACAAATGAATTTGAAGGGGCATGTTGATGATTATAGATAAAACATCTAGAAAGATGCTGACATTTTTGAACCAAGGATGCTGAATGTTCTTATGGTCCATACATATTGCAGGTTTTTCTTAAACCTACCAAGCTATAACTTCAATAATATCTTGTGACAATGAGTTCCTCAGGCTCATTGTACAAAAAATATTTTCTTTTATGAGTTCAAATTTGTTATCTTTCTATTTAATTGAATGTCCCTTATTCAAAAAGATGAATTGAAGTGCCCAGTCTACTTTCTCTATATCAACCATTGATTATAACTTTATCCTGTCCTTTCTTGTTCATTTTCTCTTTAAAATAATGTGTCCCACTTTTTTCAATTTCTCTGTATATGTATTTTTTTCCAGGCCTCTAATTCATCATTTTTGCCCAATCATTCACTTCCTCTATTTTTGCTATAGTATATACATATACGTGTGTGTATAGTGTAGTGCAGAGGTTGGCAACCTTTTTGAAGTGGGGTGCCGAGTCTTCACTTATTCACTCTAATTTAAGGTTTCGTGTGCCAGTAATACATTTTAATGTTTTTAGAAAGTCTCTTTCTATAAGACTATAATATAGGACTAAACTTTTGTTGTATGTAAAGTAAATAAGGTTTTTAAAATGTTTAAGAAGTTTCATTTAAAATTAAATTAAAATGCAGAGCTCTCTGGACCAGTGGCCAGGATCCAGGCAGTGTGAGTGCCACTGAAAATCAGCCTGCGTGCCGCCTTCGGCACACGTGCCATAGCTTGCCTACCTCTGGTGTAGTGTATTTATATAGCTGTGTCATATAACCTGTTCCCCGTTGTATTTAGTTGTGATGCTCCAAGTACCTTTCCTAAACCTGAAGAAAACCATTGCATAGCTGGAACGCTTGTCTCTCACCAACTGAATTTGATCTAATAAAAGATATTACTTCATCCACCTCATATATTAAGCAGAGTAACTAGAACTCAAGACCATATTTCAGGTGAGGCCTACCATTGACTCATATACACACCATTGTAAAGTTTTCAGTATTATTTTCCATCCCATTCTTTATGCATGCTGGTATTTTATTAGGTTCTTTTTACTGCTGATGATCATATAAGCAGAGTGTCTAGTATCAGAGGGGTACCCGTGTTAATCTGGATCTGCAAAAGCGACAAAGAGTCTTGTAGCACCTTATAGACTAACAGATTTTAGGGATCATGAGCTTTCGTGGGCTAAGACCCACTTCATCAGATGAATGTTGTGGAAATCTCCAGAGGCAGGTATAAATATGCAGGCAAGAAAGCAAGGTAAATTCAGTTGGGGGGGGTGATGAGGCCCACTTCCAGCAGGTGATCTGGAGGTGTGAACACTCAAAGAGGAGAAACTGCTTTTGTAATTGGCAAGCCATTCACAGTCAATATTAAGTCCAGACCTGATGGTGTCGAATTTGCAGATGAACTGGAGCTTGGCAGTTTCTCTTTGAAGTCTAGTCTTGAAGTTTTTTTGCTGCAGGATGGCTGTCTTTAGGTCTGCTATTGTATGTCCAGGCAGGTTAAAGTGTTCTCCTACAGGCTTTTGTATATTGCCATTCCTAATATCTGATTTGTGTCCATTTATCCTTACAAAAGCAATTTCTCTTCTCTGAGTGTTCACACCTCTAGATCACCTGCTGGAAGTGGGTCTCATCACCTCCCCGACTGAATTTACCTTGCTTTCTTGCCTGCATATTTATACCTGCCTCTGGAGATTTCCACAACATTCATCTAATGAAGTGGATCTTAGCCCACGAAAGCTCATGATCCCTAAAATCTGTTAGTCTATAAGGTGCTACAAGACTCTTTGTCATATAAGCAGAGGGATTCATTAAGCTGTCCACAATGTTCCGGTCTTTTTCCTGAACAGTTACACTTAATTTAGAACCCAGCAAAGAATGCATGTAGTTCAAATTATTTCTCCCACTTTATGAATTAGCTCACTCTTTTTAACAGCAAATTTCACCTGCCACTATGTTAGTGCTGTGCCACCAGATGTTCCCCACATTCTTGTTCAGTCTTCATAAACCTAATTTTCTGTTGTCTGCAAACTTTTTCACCTCACTGCTCACCTGTTTTCCAGATTAATAAATATATTTTAAAACATCAGTGCCAATATGGAACCATGTGGCACCCCACAGAGAATCTTTTACCATGATGAAAATCGACCATTTATTCCTATTCTTTGTTTTCTGTCTCTTAGGCAGTTTCTGATCCATGGCAGAACTTTGCCTCTCACCTTATGAACTCTAGTTAAGTCCTGAAAAGACTACTTGATTTTTAAGCAAGGTTCTTTCCCTACTGAGAAGCTCTACTGAATTTTTTTCACAATGATCTTCATAGCGGAGGTGATTGTCATCAGAAAGATATCCTGATTTATGGGCAATGAATGCAGAGGTTTGTATAGATAGCATGTTACAGAGCTAAGATGACATTTCAATTCTGAACATTGCAGTCAATAAATCGGCCCATTTATACTAGGTGAGGATATGGCCCATGGGTTCCTCCATCTTATTGGAGGTAATGTGGACTGTGAGCATTTTTGTAAAGATCAGGGAGCACTGGAGATAGCAGAACGTATCAACGTATAGCAGATAGCAGAACGTATCAACATATAGCAGAAACAGATGATTGCATTGACTCTTCCTTTATGATATGCATGCAAGCATAAAGTAAATCTGCCTTTATCAAATAGTCGCTTTGCTATATAGATAGAGAGGTTAGTTAGTTAATTAGTATCCATTATGCCTCTGGTGTTCAGGGCAGTGATGAAGCTCTTCCACTACGGTCTGTTTCTGGCAAACCTTTCAATGGTTCCCCAGCTGTGCCCCAGGCTTTTCAACTTAGCTTCTACAGCTCTTCGCTATGTTGTTTTCAGGCAACCTCATTTTTGCTTGCTTTCAGATGTCCATCTTATTGCTATTCTGGTGATGGAATCAGTTTCCATCCAAAGCACATGGCCAATCCATCTCCAACGCCTCCTGGCAATGATGGTGCTCATAGGTCTTGGTCTGGATTGTTCTGGGACAAAAGATATAGAGGATTTTTCTGAGGCAGTTTGTATGAAATGAAGACAGTTTGGGTATGTCATACTTTGTTATTCCCCAGCATTCTGCATTATAAAATAGTGTTGAAAGAATGCAGCTCCGATAAATCTTGAGTTTGGTTTTGGTGTTGTGTTTGATGATTTCCAGACTATATACTAACTGAAGCTCTTTCAGATGTGCTGTCCATATGCAAATTCCACCAATAGTTCACATGAGCCCCATGCACTCAAGTTTGGAGTCTTTTGGCCAGCCATGTCTGTATGGTGCACATACAACCTCAGAGTCCTCATGCTCCATGTCAAGGGCAAATAAGGGTGGAGTGCATCAATTGCCACTTAGTTTCCTCACAAATGCAGAATTCCAGGTATAAAGGACTCTGAAGTACAGAGGATAGAGGGTAGATTGTGGAATGTGCATATGAATCGCTAAGGTTACTCTTTGATCTTTAGGGCTCAATCAAGACAGATCCTCTACAAGAAGACAGTCTTATCCAACATTTCACTGCCAGAGGCAATCTCCCTCTCTGTAACAAACTCTGACACTGGCAATTCATCCTGAGGAGTTTGCAGTTCCAATGCTGGCAACGCTGATTGTTCTGGCTAAAAGGTGGATGTCATTGGAGGCATCAGTGCAAAGGAAGGGCATGGTACCGAGAAAGGCATAGGTGCTGAAGGAGGATATAGTACTAGAAGGGGCATTGGTGCCAATGATAGTAGCCATACCAGATTTGTGGCTGAATTCAACCTGATAGCGTCCAGCTATCAAGTTGAATCATGGACTCCTGAATGACAATTCATAACAGGAGATGGAGGGCCTTGAATGACGCCCTTTCACAATTTCTGTCTTTATTGTGACCTTCCATTATGGTGAGCTTTCCATGATTACTTTGAGAGAGATTTACTTTGAGATTTACTCTGAGATTACTCCAAGGAGATTCTGGAAGATTGGAGCTGCACAGATTTACTTGGAGATTATTCCGAGGAGATTCTGGAAGATTGGAGCTGCACAGTCATGCAACAGAAAGGCATTTGGAGGTATAGTGAGCAGCCTTAATGAAGGACCTCCAATAATGTACAAAGCTGTAGTTGGTGTTGCTGGTATGCACACGAGAGTAACCCATATTTGACTATGCTGAAACTTCTGGTCCCAGTGGCACCACCTCACATTTCTTCACCTCACATTTATTGAAGAAGGTGAAGAAAGAAAACACGTTGTCTTCTTTTTCAGCTTATAATCTTGTTACGGACCAGAATGCTTCCTCTTTTGCATCTTCTTGATCCAAGGAGTTTCAGCAGGGATTTTGGAGCCAAAGTCTTGATGTCAGTCAGTACTAATGATGTGGGTGCCAGATGGGTACTCAACTCTGATGAGGGCTTCTTCTGCCTCGCACAGTGCCAAGAAGCTTTGGTACAACATTAGTAGTGCTTGGCAGCAGATTCAACAACAGAGAATGGTCCTGGAGAGCAGATCTCAGATCTGATATGCAGGGGAGTACTAGGATGGGAGTGATGAGCTGAGTCTTAGGTATCTTATTGGAAAACCTCACCACAGAGACTGGCCTTACTACTCCCAATGGAACAGCTGCACTAGCTCTTGTTGCAGGTTCTAGAAGCCATGTACACATAAGGAATCAAATGTCTCCCTCCAGGCAGAGGGAGTAAAGGCACAGAAAACTGTACATGTGGACACAGAATGGGTCTCACCAAGGTAAATAAGGCATCTAACATAGGAGTCCATCTCAGGAATTACTGCTGACCACGATACACAGTTCTCAAAGACCCTATGGGTAGGGCCTTACCAAATTCACAGCCATGAAAAACACATCACGGACCATGAAATTTAGTTTCCCCATCATGAAATCTGGTGGTCTTTTGTGTGCTTTTACCCTATACCAGGGATCTCAAACTCAAATGACCATGAGGGCCACATGAGAACTAGTACATTGGCCAGAGGGCCAGATCACTGACACCCTCCCCTCGCTGTCCACACCCCCACTCCACCCCTTCCATGAGGCCCTGCCCCGCTCCTCCTCTTCCCACCCCTTCTCTGCCCCCATTCCAACCCCTTCCCCGAAGTCCCCACCCTAACTCTGCCCCCTCCCTGCTCGCAGGGGGTGCAGAAGGGGTGCAGGGTGTGGCAGATCTCAGGGCAGGGAGTTGAGGTGCAGGAGGTGTGCAGGGTGCAGCAGAAGGATCAGGGCAGGGAGTGCAGGAGGTGTGCAGGGGGTTCAGGGCAGGAAGTTCTGGTGTGGGGTGCAGGAGCAGTGAGGGGTGTGGCACGGGGTCAGGACAGGGTGTGTCAGGGGCTTCATAGCATGGGGTTGCGGTGTAGGAGGGGTGTGAGGTGCAGCAGATGGCTCAGGGCACGGGGTTGGGCTGCAGGAGGGGCTCAGGACCCGGGGTACAGGAGGGGTATGGGCTGTGGCAGGGGGCTCAGGGCAGAGAGTTGGGGTGAAGAAGAGGTGTAGGCTGCGGCAAGGGGCTCAGGGCAGGTAGTTGGGGTGCAGGAGGGGTTCAGAGTGCGGGCTTCGGCCCAGTGCCGCTTACCTAGAGAGGCTCTGGGGAGGTAGCAGCATGCACCAGGATGAAGCAGGCTCCCTGCCTGCCCCTGCGCCACGCCACTCCGGGAAGCGGCCGGAACCACATCCCTGTGGCCCCTAGAGGAGAGGGAGCACAGGGCTCTACGCACTGCCCTTGCTGCTCCTCCAGGTACCTCTCCCGAAGCTCCCATTGGCCTCAGTTCCTTGTCCCTGGCCAATGGGAGCTGTGGGGGGGGGGCTAGAAGCAAGGGCAACATACGGAGTCCTCTGCCCCCCTCAGGGGCCACAGGGACTTGGTGCCAACTGCTTCAGGGAGCAGCACAGGGCTCGCAGTGCCACAGGGAGCAATTCCGCAGGCCGGTTGGAAGCTCTGAGGGGCCAGATTCAGCCCGCGGGCTGTAGTTTGCCCACTCCTGGCCTGGAGGTAGGCAGAGGAGTGGGGACGTGGCAGAGGGGCACGAGGAGCTTGGTGGGCCACAGGAAATAACACCACCGGCCGCGTGTTTGAGACCCCTGCCCTATACCATACAGATTTCACTGGGGAGGCCAGCTTTTCTCAAACTGGGGGTCCTGACCCAAAAAGGAGTTGCAGCGGGATCACAAGGTTATTTTAGGGAGGGTCACGGTATTGCTACTCTTACTTCTGCACTGCCTTAAGAGCTGGGTGGCTGGAGAGTGGCAGCTGTTGGCCGAGTGCCCAACTCTGAAGGCGATGTCCCACTAGAAGCAGCACAGAAGTAATGGCTGCAGTACCACAACCTCTCCTTGAGGAGCTCCTGCACCCCTAATTCCTTTTTGGGTAAGGACTCCTTCAATTATAACACAGTGAAATTTCAGATTTAAATAGATGAAATCATGACATTTATGTTTTTTAAAATCCTATGACTGTGAAATTGACCAAAATGAACCATGAATTTTGTAGGGCCACTAATATAAATATTATATTAATTTATTATATTATATATTATGTACAAAGAAAAAGGAGAAATTTTCTTACCTGTATGTAATTCAATTGGACCTACAATAATAGTAGGTTTTAAATCCTCAATCTCTTGTTCAAAAGTAGCATAATGAAGAATTTCTGCTCTGATTTCAGTCAGAGAAGGATTGCTAGCCAGAAATTGCTGTGGATAGTTTAAACTCACAGTTAATAAATGGTCTTTTTTATCTCATTAGTGAAACAATATTGTATATCACATTTTGAATGGGTAAAAGTTGTGAACCTAAAAGACCAAATTTTGAAATCCCTGCTGTAATGGGGTATTCACCCCACATTAGCCCTGAAGGGATTAAGGTGGTCAAGGAGGGGACACTTAACCTCTATGGCTGCACCTGACAGGAGACTCAGGACATTATAATTACTAATTGCAGATGAAGTCCAGCTGAGAGAGAAAATGGAAAATGATTAGAGTAGGTCTGTAATAGCAGGAGGATGCAGGGAGAGAGTCTGAAATCATTCTTCAGGAGCAGAGGTGGGAAGGAGGAAACCCAGTATGGAAAATAAATCCTGGGATCTGAGCCTTGGAAGAAGTTTTAACCCCCACAGTTAAAACACTGTGAAATTTCAGATGTAAACATCTGGAAACATGAAACTGACCAATTTTTAAACCCTCTGGCTGCGAAATTGATCAAAATGGACTGTGAATTTGGTAAAGCCCTACACAGAGTGAGCAATCTGAATCAATTGGTGAGCTGGGTCCATTCAAATATAATGCATTTTAATACAAGTTCAAGGTCACATCTCTAGGACCAAAGAATGTAGGCTATACCTACAAAATGGGGGACTATATCTTGGTCAACTGTGATTCTGAAAAGGATTTAGCGATCATAGTGGACAAGCAACTTCACATGGGCTCCAATTGTGATGCTATGACAGAAGGGACTAATGAGATCCTTAGACGTATAAACAGGGGAGTAGTGTATAGGAATAGGGAGCTGTTTACCTCTGTATAGAGTATTGGTGATATTGACACTAGAATATTACATACAGTTCTGGTGTCCACATTTATAACAGATGTTGAAAAATTTAAGAGGCTGCACAAAAGATTCATAAAAATGATTTAAAGATTGGAAAAAAGGGCCTCATAGAGAGAGATATAAAGGCCTCAATCCTCTTACCTTATCAAAAAGAATATTGAGAGATAACTTGATTATGATGTATTATAGTGAAAGTACCTTTACAGGCAGAAAATACTGTGTACTAACGTGCTCTTGAATCTAGCAAATAAAGGCATAACAAATACTGATGGCTGGAAGCTAAAGCCAAACAAATTCAAATTAGAAATAAAGCACAAATTTTTAACAGTAAGGGGGATTAACAATTAAAACAAACTACCAAGACAACTGGTAGATTCTCAATATTTTGATGTCTTCGTATCAAGACTGGATGCCTTTCTGGAAAATATGCTTTAGTCAAATACAAGTTACTCAGCAAGATGCAAGGGTAAGGTTTAATAACTTGCGTTATACAGATGGTTAGACTAGATGATCAATGATCCTTCTGGCCTTAAATTCTAATAATGTTAATTACATCAATGAACAAACCAGAACTGAAGAACAGGGTTAACAAGCCAGCATATAACAGGGCAGAGAGCCAAAGACAACTGCAGAGACTATGCAACAGTGTGGAACTACCTAAATCTATCTAGCCTAATTATAAAAACAGAGAAAACACAAAAAATAGCTCAGTACAAATGATTATTTTGGAGATTTTTAGAATGAAAGGCCAATGAAAGATTAAATGTGAAGACAGGAGCTTCTGACCTTAAGTTGACAGAGGTGAGGAGGAACTAAATGACACCTGGGGCTAGAGACATTCATGGTTCCAGAGGGTACTGCACTTCCAAAAGTTCTATCTGAATGCACCTGGAAGCATCTGTCTCCCTAAGTAGGAGCCCATTCTTGCAATACACAAAGCAGAAAAAATAACAGTTCAGTCTAATTTATATCTCTTTCTCTAGCTGTTTTTTTGTGTGTGCTTTTTTCAAGAAACATTCTTATAAAATGTTATTTTATCAACAAATAGATATCCTTCTCCAACGTTAAATATGCTGGGTGCCACAAGATTCTGGATATTAACTACTCAGACTAATTTAATTAATTTCAGTATTTGAGGTATTTTTAATTCTAAATATAAATAATAGAAAATGCAATCCTAAAAGTAAATGTCATGGTTAAAGGATATTATGTTGCAGTACATTTCCATTTTTTTAGTGCTGCTCACCATATTATCAGAAACCGAACATCTGGCACCCACATTCCCAATATGTGGCTGGAGAATTCTCATTATTCTAGCGCTGTAAAGCCATTAAGGGTACGTCTACACTGCAATTAAACACCCACAGCTGAATCATGTCAGCTGACTCAGGCTCGTGCTGGAGCACCCACAGGGAAAAATTAGTGGGTACTCTGCACCCACTGGCAGCCAAGCTCCCCTCGTCCCACCTCCTCCTTCTCTGAGCGTGCTGCATCCCCACTCCTCCACCTACCTCCCAGCACTTCCTGCCTGGCTGCTGCCAAACAGATGTTTGGCGGTGACAGTAAGCTCCGAGATGGAGGGGGAGGAGTGGGAACATGACGCGCTCGGGGGAAGAGGCAGGGCCAAGGCGGGGATTTGGGGAAGAGGCAGGGCCGAGGTGGGGATTTGGGGAAGACGTTCGAATAGGGGCAGGGAGGAGGTGGAATTGGGGTGGGAACTTTGGGGAAGGGGTTGGAATGGAGGCAGGGCAGAAGTGGGACCTCATGAAAGTGGTGGAGGGGGAACCGGGCCACGGGGCAGGAGGAGGGGTCAAGTACACATGGGAAAGAGGGAAGTCGGCGCCTATGGCCGGAACCCAGCCTGAGTCTGAAAGTCTATACCACAGTTTTACAATCCCGCAGCCCAACCTAGTGAGCCTGAATCAGCTGACACAAGCCAGTCATGGATGGATTTAATCGCAGTGTAGATATACCCTAACTCACCTCACTTGTGGGGTATTCCTGCTTAGGAAAAATACAGAATATATTTAGTTTACTCCTGTTGCTGTAAGGTCATAGTGATTTCTTTCAGCTGTTAATCAATTTATTTCCACATCCTTTTTCTCCAATCTTTTTCAGTTGTCTTATTTCAGAAGATGAAGAGACTTACAGAGCAGTGGTTCTCAACTTTTCCAGACTATTATATCGCTTTTGTGAGTCTGATTTGTCTTTTGTACCTCAAGTTTCACCTCACTTAAAAACTACTTGCTTACAAAATCAGACATAAAAATACAAAAGTGCCAAAAACATTATTATAGAAAAATTGTTTGCTTTCTCATTTTTGCCATATAATCATAAAATAAACCAATTGGAATACAAATATTTTACTTATATTTCAGTGTGATATTGAGCCTATTTTTCACTTGTGAGCCTTGTCATTCGGCGGTTGGACAGCAGTGGTATGGTACTGCCCCCCTTATTTCTGTGCTGCTGCTGACAATGGCACTGCCTTCAGAGCTGGGCGGCCAGAAAGCAGTGGCTGCTGGCTGGGGCATTAAAATTGTTTGTGGCAACAGAAGACTATTTTTTTAATCCTACTTCCTTCCCACCCCATAATATCCACTTCCACACGCTCCCATCTTGTTTGTTGAATTTTTATCCTGTTCCTGGTATTATGGAAGTGGGTCCTGTGGGATCCGTCTCATTGCATGGCTCTAGAGCCTGTTGTAAAACTAGGTCCAAATCTCAATGAGTTGACATGCCCCCTGGAAGACCTTTGTGTACCTCTGTTATAGAGGATACTCCTCTAGAAATGTTCATCAATAATCTACCTGAACTTTAGCATCTCTGTCTTCTGTCCACAGAACCTTATATTTCTGAAAGTCTTGCAGTGCTTCACTAGCTGCTTTTCTTACAGAATTTACAGATGAGGAGAGGAGCACAACTAGTTTAGAAATGTCTTTGTGTTCTGCAACACCTTGATAAAAATTTCTTAGCTTTCTTGCAGGCATGGTCTCATCAAGTGCTTCTGTAAAATAAACAATTTACATAAAAAGTTAACAAATCATTAAAATCAAACTTCAGATTTCCAAAAATATAAAGCTATAATCATCTCCCAATATATTTTTAACAAAACAGAAGACAAAAGAGTTAAACCCAAAATTGTGGAAGTGTCAAAACCTGTAACCTGTACTTCATTACTGCTTGGGTTGCTGCATCCCATTCCCCTATCCTATATCTATATGTTGCCCATTTACATTTTAAATTTTCAGGGACTTTGTCTTCATTCTTCTTGTAAAGTAAACACCTACCACAGTTTTGATGTTATTTTATGTAAAGTGATATTTTTTAGGTTTGTTAAAACCATACATTTCAAATATTTAACCATACAAGCTCTCTCAAATAGTATAAGGTACTTTATCTCTTATATGTGACACCCTTGTTATTCCATGAAAAACTGTTTTCTAAGCAGACATACAACTGTGTCAAAATATGCAGTTTAAGGATCCGTAAATGTCACTTGTCGCCCAAGAGACACATTTTAACTTCAATTTCTATATGTGAGAGGCTAGTACATATAAGTCCATTAGGGATGTCAAATGATTGAAAAATAATTACAATTAATTGTGAGATAAAAAAAATAGTCATGATTAATTACAGTTTTAATCACACTGTTAAACAATAATAGAATACCAATTTAAATTTATTATAAATATTTTGGATGTTTTTCTACCTTCTCAAATATATTGATTTCAATTACAACACAGAATACAATGTGTATAGCGCTCACTTTATATTATTTTTATTATAAATATTTGCACTGTAAAAAAGATGAAGAAAAGAACAGTATTGTTCATTTCATACAAGCACTGTAGTGCAATCTCTTTATCGTGAATGTGCAACTTACAAATGTAGGGTTTTTTTTAACATAACTGTATTCAAAAAACAAAACAATGTAAAACTTTAGTGCCTGCAAGTCGAAGCACAAAGGGGCATATGAATGTTTAGCATATCTGGCACATAAATAGCTTACAACATCAGTTACAACAGTGCAATGTGAATGCCTGGTCTCACTTTTGGGTGACATTGTAATTACAAAGCAGGCAGCACTATCTCCCATAAATGTAACCAAACTTGTTTGTCTTAGCAATTGGCTGAATAAAAGAGAGGACTGAATGGACATGCAGGCTCTAAAGTTTTACATTGTTTTGTATTTAAATGCAATTATGTAAAAAATAATAATTCTACATTTGTAAGATGTAGAATGGGGGGACAGAGAGTTCAATAGTAGAATGAGGGATAGCTCAGTGGTTTGAGCATTAGCCGCCTCAACCCAGCGTTGTGAGCTCAATCCTTGAGGGGACAATTTAGGGATCTGAGGCAAAAATCTGTTAGCTGATTTAATTGGGGATTGGTCCTGCTTTGAGCAGGGGGCTGGACTAGATGATCTCCTGAGGTCCATTCTAACCCTGATATTCTAAGATAATTCACAATAAAATGAGATTACAGTACAAATATTTGTAATCAAAAAGATAAAGTGAGCACTATGCACTTGTGTGTTGTGACTGGAATCAATATATTTGAAAAAGTCAAAAAAATATTTATAGTAAATTTAAATTGGTATTTTGGCACCTCTGGCCACAGCTGCCTTCCCAGGCTCCCTACCCCACTCCTAACACCCCTGCCCTCATTGCCTCTCCCTCCAACCCTCACTGTTCCAAACTCCCTTCTATGACCTTGCACTTCAGGCTCACTCTGCTTCTTTCCGCTTAACCACAGCACCGCCTCTGCCCACGTCACCCACACATAGGGCCGGTCTTGCCCTGCAGTGATTTACATGTGGATGTCATGGCATCATAGGAAACCCCACAAAAGTCACTCTGACTCCCCCAGTAAGTGTTACAGGGATTCCCTCATTTGGCCATTGAGCAAAACAGCCAAGACAATATAGTAGGCAATGCCAGGCTGCACCCCACAGGCAATAAGGAGAAGCCCAAGTCCTTGGCTTTTGCATCACGTTGCCCCCTGGCTATGACACCATAAGTGGATGCCCACATTGCCCTGCCCTAAGGCCGGCCCTGCAAGTAATGCTCTATGCATCCCTACATTCTCTCATATCATGCATATGTGCCACAAGTATTCCTCATTTTCTTTACGGATACAGACTAACATGGCTGCTATTCTTAAACCTCTAAAAATTCTGTGCAACATATGCTCCTTGTGATTTAAATTACAATTTAGTCACCTATCTTAGTTACTTATATGGCCATCATCATCTCAGCATCCATGCATCCTACGATCTTTAATGTATTTATCCTTAGTACACTCTTGTGAATTATAGAAGTACTGCTATCCTGAATTTACAGATGCAGAATTGAAGCACAGACAGAAAGCTTGTAGTGGAGAAAGTTACTGAACCCAGTCTCGTAAATCCTACCCAGTGCCCTAACCATTCTGCACCTTTCCTCTCTCTTAATAATGCTGGTAATTGCACAATTCTGCATATGTCCACTTTAGGAGAGCTGATAATAATGAAGTCTTTTAATTGTAACGTTAGTGATCTGAATCCTAATAACAGCACTGCCTTTCTTTCCCGTGTTAACCCTCCAATGAATGAAGTTTGCATAACTCTTTATTTTACCCAGTAACATGATGTGCTACATTCTTCAGTAGTAAGAAAGTAGGAGCAGTACATAAAGGTAACACTCAAAGAGGAAACTTATACTGTGACAATATTTATATAATACAATAGTTTATCTGATTATTACGTAGGTTCCTACTACTTTCATGAGTATGAAATACCCACTTCTGTTAAATACAATGGACTAAATTAAAGTAAAAATAGCTAAAGTAATTGAAAAGAATACACACTAGGTTCCTTTCAAACCAAATGAGAATAATCATGAAATATTCAGAAGCAAAGACATTTTATTAGAAGAAAAAAGTTAAAGTAAGCAAAAAACCTTACTTTCTTCTTTTCTGGCTGTTTTCCCTGCTACCATACTGGGTGATGAAGGGACAACAGGTACATTTCTGTTCAGTAATATGCTAGATTTTTGTAAGTGCTGCTGTCCCCAATGTGCAACTCCACGACTTACTTCCAGTGTTAATTGGATCATGCGATTGATGGTTTGCTGTATATCATCTAAACTAGGAACCATTACCTACACAAAGTATAAAAAATGTTGTTTAAATAAATGCACCCTAACTTAATTTACAAAGGGCCACACTGAGCTTTTCGTCATAGTCCTTTCTAAGACTGCTACATAGCTGTGCCACTCCAGTAGGAGCTCAAAACAATTGTGACTCAGGAGCACCCATGTGAATCACAATTGTCCCGAGTTCCTGTTTTACTCAGGGATGCACATGTGCGACATTGCCCCATTGCCAGCCACAGAATATTACCTTTCTTTTCCAACTACTCAATGCCATTACCCCCACTCCTCAATTAAAGGATTGCCCAGAAATATTTCTGAAGTTGGGAGCCATCTCCAGCTACCTATTCTGTCTGAGGCAGCTCATCCCCCCAACCAGTGAGAGATTTGTCAGACCTTAACACCTATGGAGTGCAAAGACTGACAGGCTAGACTTCAGACCCTTCTAATTCAGGAGTAGCCATGAGAGAAGCTGAATTATCCAAGGTTCCTGGCTGAAATCCTTGAAGGAGCTGACAAAGACAGATACAGGTTCAAAACCCTTCACTTCTGGATTTGCAAAGCTGACCTCAACTTCCTCAGCATCATTACCAGGAGCAAGACCATTGTCACCATGCAAAAATCTTTTGGTTATGATTTAGGCATATCCATGTTTTTGGTCCCAGATTAGATTACATTTATTTTTAAAGACACAGATTTTCCTCCTCCTCCCCCGCCCCGCCATACCATGGTGTCACTAAGACCTGGTCTACACTATGCTGTAAAGTCAAATTTATCCACATTAAATTGATCCTTCCACTTTGCCGTCCTCACTACGATGCCATTTAGGTTGACCTACAAGGGTCTTTAAATTGATTTCCGAACTCCTGCCTAACAAGGGGAGTAGCACCGAAATCGACGTTTCCAGGTCAAACTAGCATTAGTGAGGATGCAAATCGACGTTACCGGCCTCCAGGAGCTATCCCAGAGTGCTCCAGTATGACAGCTCTGGACAGCACTCTGAACGCAGACGCACTAGGCAGTTAGACAGGAAGAGTCCCGGGAACTTTTGAATCTCACTTCCTCTTTGGCCACCAAGGCGAGATCTCTTGCACAGCTCAACATGCAGAGCACACCAGCAGAGGAGACCATGCAGTCCCAGAATTGAAAAAGGGCCCCATCATGCAATGCCAACTTTATCCAGAATTCCACGGTGCCGCAAGGACTGCAGGCACTGTGGGATACCTACCCACAGTGCGCCGCTCTGAGAGACGACGCTAATCGTGGAACTACGAACGCAATCCACTGAATTAGCCCGCTTACTGGGGACATACACAATCGAATTTATACCATCGGCTTTCTTAATTTGAACTCTAGAAAGTAGATGTTAGCTCATAGTGTAGACAAGGCCTACGGGGCAGAGTTAAGGTAGTCTCGGTGCCCTAAATGTGTGTTTCCATATCTCAATGTGTTTGCATATATTTTAAATTTAATATTTATTAAATTTGTTGGATTCATAAAGCGGTTACTTATCTTGCAGTAAATGAAGGTTATTTACTTATATCTGGAGTTCTCCAAAATTACTCTGCACATTCACATTTATGGGTTATGCACTGTCCACTACAGGCTAATGGTAGAACCTTCTACAAGCAGCACCCATTAGAGCACACGAGTGCCCTCTCAAGTCTCTCTTCTCTGTGTATCTTAACACTCTGAAGGTGAATCTGTATATAGGGGTTCTGCACTGTTTTCTGCCTGAGTTCCTTCCATTACCAACACAGAGAAACCATAATATAACTCTAAGAAAGAGGGGAAGCTGGGAGGGAAGTGTGAATATGCAGAGTCACCTAGAAGAACTCTAGTCACAAGTAAGTAACCTTCATTTCTTCTTTGATTGGCTGTGCATATTCCCACTTGTGGGTAGTATGGCAAGCAGTGGTGAAATCTCAAGATGTGAAACAGAGTCCTAATTAAATAAAGTTTGAAGCATCATCATATTGTCAAGTTACGCTGGATTTAAAGCCACTTTGTTTTGCCAGATCTCTGCAAAACAGCTAGAGAGTATACCCCTTCCCTCCTGTCCCCCAAATTCCTACCTGTTGCACCTCCCTAAGCTTCCCTGAAAACCCATACTCTAGTCTCCACCTCCCTCATGAATCTCTATATAAACCCACATGCACACACCCTAGTTTGCTACTCCCATATACTTTCCCTGTTAAATAGATCTGGTGAAACAGATTACTTCTGAAAAGAAGTATTTAGTATTAATGGCAATTTTTGCCATTAATTTTCATAACAAAGTTTATCTGTCAGGACAGGCTGATGCATAAAGTCTTCAGAGAAACCTATGAAGAATTTCTCTTTTTCCAAATGATCTCACCATTCTCCATTGTTCGCAATACAAGTGAGGTGATGTGCCTTTAAAGATGGTGGCCCTGACAAAAACACCACAACAACAAAAACTATCAACACAATGACATAACCACTGCAAGGGCTGAAGTCATAAAACAGGCAAAGAGTCAATATAAAAAAGAACCAATCTAACATTTCAAACACCAAAAATAAGGGAGAAATTAACAGCCAAATACAACAATCAAAAAGAACAGAAATGAACAAATATGAAATATAGTTGCTGACAAATACTACAACACTCTAAATGGTCCTGATGCCTGTAGCTAGCCACTATAAGAGGGAACTGAGGATGTCAGGGTGTGAATACATTTTATCAAGGGGACACCTCCCTTGCCCCAGCAGTCACTGTTCTTTTAGATGGTTTCAAGGCACAGGTATCACACATCTCACAAGTGGGGATATGGAAATATAATTCTTAGATAACATCTTCTTACTTTCCTAAATCTAATATCACATATTGCTTACCACATTAGGAATAGCAAGATGTACTTCAGCTTTTAGGAAAGAAACAACCTCTTCTGATTTGCTTGCCTGAGCAAAAAAAGCTGTTCGTCCAAAGGTGCTGGCGCTGAAAATAAAATTGAAATACATTACATATACTTCACCATAGAACTTTTCAATTATAATGCCATCATCATTTCAGTTAGTATAAAAGAAAATTACTTTCCTTGAAATTTGGCATCTCTGATATCAGCTTGGAGAATTCTCACCCCAGGATCTCAGCTCCGTAACACAGGACAGACAGAATGCTCCTAAATCTAAAAGTTTTTAATGTCTAAGGGTAGTGGTAGTGGCCAAGAGCACCACCATCCCCACCAAAAATAGCCACATGTCACCCTGGCCATAGCCACTGCCCTTAGAGGCTTCCACTGCCCTTAGAGGCTTCCAGTCAGTACTTGTTTAAGTGTGAAGGAACGCTCTCCAAAATAATGAAATCTGCTCACCAAGCATTTCAATCAGGTCCTTCAACAGGGCGGAAAGTGAAATTGCCAGGATGATAAACCAAAATGATCAACACGTGATTAAAACATACCCGCAAAGACAAAAAAAAAATGAAAATAAGTTGCAAGAATCAGGACACATTAAAACAGTTTCCAAATTCTAAACTGCAGTAACTAGGTGAGTAAGAATTCTACAAGATGATATATTTAGTGAACCAGAAAAACTACTAAGTCATTTCCTTCTCTCAAGATTCCATCTGTGCTGAAATTCTGGCTCCACTGAAGTAAAAGCCAAAACTCCTATTGAATACAATGGGGCCAGGATTTCACTTTGTAGCCAAAAGCTTGAGTCATGCCTCCTCCCCCCAAAAATGGATAAAGCTGCAATAAGCACAATGATAAGACATCACTTAAACATCCAACACAAGAAACTAGATACATTAAAGTCTGTAGGAGGAGACACTAATTAGAAAGAAAAAATATTCAAAGGAAATTGGTCAAATAAAGAAAAAGCACATCCTGAACATTTTTATTTTCTTGGCAGTGGTGGTAGGGCTATAGTGAGAATTTGGACTTCCCCGCCTTGGAAATAAATTTTGGGTATGGGAAGCCTGAAACTGGAAGTCAAACCCACGCAATAATACTTTGTAAAAATGTGAAGACTAGCTGCTTTATATATATCTGCAATGGTAAGATCTCTAAAGGTAGGCAGTGGCCAGATGTTATGTGTAGGAGTTGGATTACACAATCTTTTCAGAGAATTTCCAAAATCCATTTGTCTGAGGTTCAACTCCATGCCATCATGAAAAAAAATAGTGATTACTCAAGAAGAAATGGAAGGGAAATTAAAATCTATAAGTTTAGAAAATTCAAGAGTGCCTTAGGTTTGCTTCTTTGAGGAAGATTCAGAAATTGACCCATACAAAGACTTTTTTTTCTGATGTCTAAACCTCTATGTTCTAGTAAACAACTGTCTCATTGAGGAACCTGTGGACCAAGCCATAGTCTACTATTACCGTTGGCCCTTATGTTGAAAATGGAAAAGGGTCTTCCATAGGAAGGTGGGTAGACAGACCAGGATTGACAGGAAACCTTTAATTTTTAGAATGCTAAGTGTCTTTTCACTGAACAACTCCCGTCCTTCCAAAGGGATATTTTCCACATTTTGTTGCATGAAATGGGGGAGGGCCTATCTCCTAAGCAATGACAATTTCCCCAAAGTGTCTGCTGTGATTACAGAACTGGCCCAAATCTCTGTGGATAGTTAATGCCATGTCTAGGGGGCATCTGAAATAACTCTAATCTTGGAATCCTAGACTCTACTCCAAGGATTGCATCTGCAATCCAAGAAAACACTACAAGCCACTTTTGCTCATACTCAGGGCAAAGGTACACTCTGGTTTCTATGCCCTGAGTATGAGCAAAAGGAGTGACTGTGTAGAGGTAAACTTTTATTCTCTTCTTGGTTTGTTGGCTGAGAGACAAAGCAACTGTTTGGGTTGGAGCATTGTAAGCTACAATTGTTTCACCATCTTTTCTCAGAAAAGCAGGGATTCTTCGAACTTGGAAGCACAAAATATTTGCTTAGAGTGTTTTTTTGCTATTTGTGGGTGAAGTCAGATCTGACACTTGGCTTCAGAGTTTGAGTTCACTGTTCTAAAGCCAAAGCACATGGCATTCACAGATACATCTGCTATGAAAACTGTTACCAGGGCAAAGTTCCTTAGAACTGAAGGAAAATTCTGGTTGAAGGATTGAAGGAAAAAGCCTTTATTAATCTGTCTGTTCATTGTTAGAATGTGATCTATGTAAAGCAAGGTTAATTCTCCAATTTCTGGAAACCACCTAGTATATTGTGAGTGCCACTACAAAAAACAAACAAAAAATAATGAATTTGAAATATTTTACACTGCCACAACCCTTTATTTTGTCTTTTGAAAACAGGAAAGTATATTCAAAGTTAGAAGGCTTTGGTTCATGGCAAAAAGGATGTGTAGCATCTATTGGTACTAGAAGATAAGAATTTCAATCAATGAGCATAAATGCATTTTCCCCTTAGTCTTCTATATAAATTTTTGGTAACAAAGATAAAGAAACTAAATGGATTTTCATAATACTACCTCAGTATTACTCTCTAAGCAGTTTTATTGAAGTACTACTTCACTTGCAACTTACGTTGAAACAAACATTCTTTTTTTAAGAGTATCCAAAGATAGCCGGGTGGCTTTCAACAGACTGTCTAGTAACTGGTGACTGAAATACGCAACTACCTCTTTACATTCCTGCAACAAATAAAAATATTTAAATCCTGTATGCGTATAACTCAAAGGTTAAAAGAAATTTAAAAGAAGTAAATTGGAGAAGGTAAAATAAAAGAAAGAAAATTATTCTGAATCACTCAATGAAGTCACATTTTTTTAAAAAAAAAAAACACCTCATTTTAATGATCTGAAATAATTTTACCTGTATTTTTAATTTCTTCTGTAATACCTACACCACAGGAAATGCTACCTCAGTAAGAAATGGGACATTTAGGTTCCCCTTTATACCATCTGAGAATCAATGACTAATTATGGGGAGTTGGTCAGGTTTTTAGTTTGACTAGCCAATGCCCAACAGGATCCTTAAAGGTTCTGGACCCAACATTGCTTATTGGAAGAAATGTAGTTCAATATCATTTTATTTAAAAATTTAAACAAACAGAAAAACAATAAAATAATCAAAGCTAAACTGTTAATAGTAATATTAAACTAAAAATGGAACATTATAACAAATCAAAATCAAATCAATAAATTAGATTCAATATTGGATTGGAATTTAATCATCAAATTAATTAAATGAAATTAATACCAAAATCAATGCTTATAAATTCTAAAGAGGATTCTAAAAAGGTGGCTGAATATTTGGTTATAAATCCCAACTACAGATTTTTACATCAAAGTCTATCAGATCTTTGGTTTAAAGCAGGTCAAGAGTTTAATACTGAGAGCAAATGGTTTAATGAAGGGTAGCCAACCTGAGCCTGAGAAGGAGGCAGAATTTAACAATGTATATTGCCAAAGAGCTACAGTAATACATCAGCAGCCCACTCCAACCAGCTCCCTCACCCCGCTCCCAGCACCTCCCACCCACCTGCAACCCCACCAATCAGCACCTCCTGCTCCCTCGCCGCACTTTCGATCAGCTGTTTTGTGGCATATAGGAGACTCTGAGGGGAGAGGGAGGAAGAGCGAGGACACTGCAGGTTATGGGGAGGGGGCAGGGCCCGTGGCAGAGCCAGGGGTTGAGCAGTTGTCACCCCCGCCAGCACACTGGAAAGTGGGTGCCTTTAGCTTCAGCCCCGGAGTCTGTGCCTATACAAGGAGCCACATATTAACTTCTGAAGAGCCGCATGTGGCTCCGGAGCCACAGGTTGGCCAGCCCTGCTTTAATATCTAAACCACAACCTGAGAAGTCAATTATAATGCTTCCTTCCTAGAATTCTATTCTTATGTGGTGGCTAACCTTTTCCTCCTTCTCCATACAGAGATAAAATAATGCAGATTTTTAATGAAACTCTCGAAAAGCAGAAGGTTGGGCAACTCTTATTTACCAGATATTACAGAAAACTGAAAGTCTATAATCAAGATCTTTAAAGATAAAACTATTCATAATAGTGTATTCTATGAGACAATATTTAGGGTTGTTTAAACTTGGGAATCTTTCTTTTTTTGGTGCCTTCCTCTTGTGGTCTTTATGGATGTTAAGAGACACATGCATGTACAGGCCTGCTGACGGCAGTGGAAGGGGTGGAAGGGGCAATTGCCCAGGGGTCTGGGCAATTTAAAAGTGCCCAGAAGCCCTGAACCCTTTTAAATTGCCCTGGAGGGCCATGGAGCTCCTAGGTGTGTAATTCCTTAGTAGTATCAGCAGTAGCGAAGGCAGCCAGGTGGGTATGTGAAAGCCCTGGCCATGCTGGAAGAGCGCTCACTGACTGCTCTGCCCAGGGGCCCAGAATTGCTGTTGGCAGGCCTGTGAATGTACATACTACACTTTCACATCCTAAAATTAAAGAATATAAAAAGATTGGGGTGTTTCTTGGCTAATAAAAATAGAAAAAGGAAAATTAAGATAACAGGGGGTTGCAACATTTTTAGTTCTCTCAGTCTTCTGGTTTTTCGTAGACTAAGAACTAAAACTGCAGTCAAGGAGCCAGACAATAATGTTCTGCTGTGCCAGTGCTTCTCATTAGCAGGCCTTCTTCAGATGCAGGGAGATTGATCAAAGGCTGGCACAGCCTGTGTGTTAATGTTGTGACTTCCTCTCCTCAAGGTCTTGGAGATTCTGGGACATTTTTAGTCTTCCCTAATGTCACTTATTGACCCAAAAGGCTGGACTTCGCAGCCTAATGTTTGATTCTTATGACTTGCAAACTTTGCTTACGCCACTTTGCCACCCTCCAAATATTTGAACTAATCAAGTGCAAGGCTATCTTGAAGCCATGCAAGCTGGTCTAATCTGATTCAAATGAGGTCATTCTCATATTTGGAAAAGTCCTGCTTAAATCATCAGTTTAAAAATATTTGGTATTTTGCATACCATAGAGACTGATGTCTGGAAACAACTAAAAATATCAAAAATACAGATTCATGAGACCATTTGTGAGAAAACTGGCATTGTTTTATCTGAATGAAAGACCTGAGATGACATTGGGTCACAAGATTACAGAACATTCATCATAAAAATCATACAAAAATAGCTAATTGAAAAAGAAATCTAGCAACAACCAGTCATTCAGCATTCATCCATCAGCAAGATTTAAAATAAGTCTGAATAAACATATGATCAGTTATTAGTTTCAACACCTCCAGTTCCTTCACAAAAACACAGGATTTACAGTAATTTTTCTGTTTGGGAATTGGTCTATAAATCAAAGAGCTGAAGTCCAGAATCATCATGTTGATAAAAAAAGTTATTTTAAAGTCCATGAAGAAGAAACCCACTTAAAACAAAATAAAAATAAGCTTAATAAGGTCAGTATAAGATATACTGTATAAGATATTCCTCTGACAGGCACTCTGGTCCTTTTGCCCAGAAGAAGGGATGAGGCTCTCACCCTAGATGTCTTAAGTTTTCTGTCTCGAAGCTGTATGCTAGCTTCCCCAGCCTGGACACTTGAGGTACTACAGCCACACTGAGATCCCACATATACTGCCATAGTAAAGAAAAAACAAAAAACTAAGGAATTAAAAACTAAAAAATATCATTAAAAACACTTGTCCAAACAAGAGAAAATGTGTATTTAAATAAAAAATTGAAACAGTTTTCTAAAAACATCTTCTCTTACTCATCCTTCAGATTCCATCATACCAAATGAGAAATGTTGCTCCTATGCTCTTTCATGGAAGCTTAGAAAAACTGCACAGGGTAGGTACTCATTTGGAGAATTATAGGTAAACAAACTAATTTTATCTTACTCTCATCTGGAAATCTGCTGCTATAAGAGTCCCATACTGATAGTAAATAGCAAACAATAAAATCATCTTCCAAGAAAAGAGAGGGAGGAAATAAAAGAGACGCACACTCCTAACAATGAGGGACCAAATCACAAAGGTTTATTTTGTTTTACTTTTTAGCTTTAAAAAATATGAAGGGTCTTTTCCTACAGAATACCAAGAAAGGTTGGAGATCCTTTTGTCCAAAAAACTATGTGGATGAGGTTAAAGCATCTGTGCTGTACATAGTGAAAAACCCCACCAAATAAATAAAGAACAAGTCATTTCATGGTAGATCTCATTGAAACTTGCTCTTCGCTGCTCTGCCCATGAACAAACCAAGTAATTGACTGAGGAAGTCGTTTTTGCTAAGAGAAGTTTTTACTGGACAATTTGGAAGCCTGAAAAGTAGCTTTCTTGTAGAAATAGTGGGTTTTGAAGCTTTATATCTATTTTATGTAGACATACAAAAACAAAGCATCATGCTTCCTGCATTTCATAGTTTTGTTTCATGCAAACAAAATTTTACTACCCTAGCCACCTCCAAAGTATGTTACTTTCTTCAGGTTGTGGAAGGACTTTGGGTCAATTTTTATGAATAAATTCATGATTTGGCTTAAGGACTACATTACCAGGGGGAAAATCAAGTATGGCTTTTTGATAAATAATGCCTCCATCTCTCAGATTCTTCTAGCAAAACTGATTGACTTTCCTCTTAGTATCTTGAGGTTGAGAAAATAAAGGACCATTTCTACCACAGACTCAAAAGAGGGCTTGGTGAGCATTTTCAGAATCAAATTGAAGGCTTTATGCTCAAACAGCTCCTTGATTAGAAGTGGCAGTGTCTTTGAGGGGAAGCTAGTTTTGGAAACTGGGAAAGGTGTGGGTGAAGTAATAGGCTAGAAATTAAGGAGATAGGCTATATAGCTTCTTGGGTTCGGACTTGGAGGCACAAATCAAACAAACACCATACAGAAGGAGGAATTTTAAGAGGTCTTTAGTAGAGAGGGGTAAGGGAATGATCTTTTTCATACAGATCAGGAGGAATAAATTACCCAAATCACACTGCATGCAAGAAGTAATTGAAACCTTTCTGGATTTCAACACAAAATCCAACAGGTTCTATGAATAGTATGAGATGACACCACTCAGGTTTCAATTTGTAAGTGAGAGACACTAAAGGTCTGAGTAAATGAGTACACTTTGATGAATGAGCTCCTGAACGATTAACATCATTCAAGGCTGGAGTGGACATCTAAAGAAGTTTGTGGAAATGCAATTATGTGTTCCAGTATGAGATGAGATATATATTACCTTTCTTCAAGTCCTGGTTTATCCTAGTCCCCCAGGCAAAAAGCATAAGCCAAAAGACCCATTAAAGGGAATAGCAATGCATCTTTATAGGCCTTGTAATACCACTGTCAAAAGCAGAACTTTATTGCCCTCCTATTGGATAAGGTAGTCATGAGATCCATTTGAGGAAGGAATTATGATTCAGACTCCTTGGCTCAACTGTGATCCCTTTGCAGGGGTGGTGCAAAGAAAGCATAAAGGAATGGTTACTTAACTCATGGTAACTGTATGTCTTCAAGATATATTATCGCACAGATTCCACTCTTGATGTAGATGCATCCAATGTGTGTGAGATTCGATTTTTTTGAGATAGCAGTGTACTTTGGGCCACTCCTACACTCTGGCAGCCCTTGTAATCAGCTGAGGGTATAAAGAGCAGGGTGTCCTAAACTGCCCTTTAATTCCTTTGCCAATAAGAATGCCAAGTTTCTTTGCCAATAAGAATCCCAAGTGTAGGACTCTGATTTAGCAGAGATGGAGGGCAAGTAATGGAAAATGTGCGGATAATACAGTTACCTGCAGTTACAGTGATATAAATAATTGTACTCTCTTCTAGCGTAATTATCTGATCTAGAGGCCTGTACCAAGGCATAGTGAGTGGTGTAAGCATGGACTGAATTCTAAATTACTGCTCTACAAATCTCTGTCAAGGGAATAGCAGTCAAAGACAGGCAGAGGCTGCCTGAACGCAGTTTGAATAAGACCTCATGTGACCAGATTAATCTTGCTTCATTAATGCATAGATGAAGATTGTATAAAGTCCAAAATCAGTTTGGATAGTCTCTGTAAAGAAATTGGTTGTCCCCTTTCCATTTTGCAAATACAACAAATAGTCTTGGTGAGGTCTAACTAATCTAATCTTGGCCATGTAAAAGGACAATGTTCTAACTATATCTAGTGTATGAAGTTCTACTCTGGTCAGGTAAGAATGAGATCTGGGGTGGGGGAAAGGCTGGCAGATTAATAGATTGACTAATGTGAAAGTCTGAGACAACCTTAGGCAGGAATTTAGGATGAGACCTCAGGGTGATCTTATCCTTGTGAAAGACTGTATGGAGGGTTTTGCCATGAGGGCCTGAATTTCCCCTTTTCTCCTGGCCAATGCTGTGGCCAACAGGAAAGATGTCTTTATGGAAAGGTGATAGTATCAGAAGGGAGCCATTGGCTTGAAGGGAGGAACCATTAAGCAAGCTGGCACTACACTGAGATCCCGGGGAGCAAGGGGGTCTCTAACTGGTGGAAAGGCATAAATGAGTCCCTTAAGAAATCTCAGCAGAGTAGACTGAGAGAATAAAATGTGTACCTCCAGCAGGGAGATGACCTTAGTCAAGCTAAGAAATATTTCTGGCTGTTTCAGTGAGGAGTAAACAGTTCAATATATTTGGGACCGTTGTTTGCAGAAGTGCAAGTGCTGCTGTTCAGACTACATGGAGAAAGGTCTTCTTTGGATTAGTAAATTTGTCTTGTAGAAGGCTTCCAACTCTGAAGCAAGAAGGTTAGGATTGCCATTGAGCAATTCCTTTCAGCAGAAGTCAGTCAGACAGCATCCAGACTGTAACATATAGAGTCTGGGTCTGAATGGAGGACCTGACAGTAGTCCTGAAACAGTAAGTCGAGTAGGACCAGTTAAGTGATTGGCTTCTAAATCAAAACCCTCATCCAGTCTGAGTACTAGAGCTGCCTGGCCCAAGATGAGGCTATCAGATTGATAGTCTGAGTCTTATCCAAGCTTCCAAAGGCTTTGGAGATCATAGATATTGCTAGAAAAACTTACATGAGGTCTGCAGTCCAAGGGAAGAGGAAGGTATCTGTGAGGGATCCTGGGCTCTTACCTCCTCTGGAGCAAAACCTCTGGGATCTGTTGTTATGGTGTGTCATGTATAGATATCTCACCAGGTATTCTCTTCTGTGGAATGCACTTTGGACAACAAAGATTGCAGTAAGTAGGATGCCAGCAAGAGGAGCCAGCATTCAATCGCTGAAGAAAGGAACAAAGGCAGGAAAGTCTAACAGTACTGGATTAAAGGAGTTCATAGGAAAGTATCATTCAATCCATAGGACCCATGAGTACCATGCACCTGCACATAACGCAGTCACCATTCACCACAACACATTACCACTCAGCTGAACCCAGCAGCTGTAACCCCTGGCACTATCATTAGCACTTAAATTAGCACTTTAGCTTCAACTCCCTTCACAGTGGGAGATGAAATGAAGGTGGATGCCCCCCTGCACTGTCTGCCAGAAAAATATAGGGGTGAACTTTCTGAAATGAAGAGAATAGTTGGGAAATGAAGAGGAAGATGGGTAGATCGTTGTACTGTGAGGAAGAGGAGAATGCTTGTTTGCTGCACTAGAAGAAGTTTGTCTGTTATGGCCTCTTATTATAGCATAACATCTTGGGCTCCCTTACTTACTGAAAATGTGAGTAATGAAAGTCATGCTGCAGCATATAATACAGTCTTTGAAAGATAAGACATTTTTAACCTTATGAACTACACTCAGAAGTTGTGTGGTGGCTTCGGTTACTCAGTGATGAAAAATTAGACATTTTCTGTTCAGTTCTAAAAACACTTGTTATGAAATTCATAAATTTTCTCTTTTTATAATGAAATACCTTTCTAAATTCATCTTCTTTCTCATTGTCCTCAGCATCCTCACTAAGAATACCTGAAGAACCAGTAGTATCTCCCTCCTCTCCATCACCCCCAAATGCCACATGTTTTCCTTCTATTGTAAATAAAAAATAATTAGAAGACAATACAAACTAAAACAGATTATAGAGTTATAACAAATATTAAATTATTCAACTGTATTTCTTGTAATTTGAAGATTATATTCTGCTTTAGAGCATGCTGGAGTCAATGGAAATCATTCCATTCACTTTAATGGGAGTTGGAACAAGTGTTTGATTTTCTCTTCACACCTATGACACATGGAACTTTGTTAGCTTAAGGGTAACATACAGTAGACTCTCGATTATCAGGATGATAGGGAAAAAAATAATCCTGGTTAATAAAATCCTGGATAATCACCATCCACAGAAAATATGGGCGAGGGATTGGTTCACCAGCCACCCTGCACCGGGGGGAGGCAGTGTTGGTTCTCTGGCTGTCCTGCACCCTGGTGGGGTTTTTTTGTTTGTTTGTTTTTTTAGTTCTTGGGTCGGCAACAAAGCCAGAGCTGGCCTTGTGAGTTACACATATTTTTTTTTGACATCCTGATTAATCCACAACCTGGTTAACCCAATCCTGGATAATCGAGACTCTACTGTATACAAATATTTACACATATATGTACATATGCATACACACTAAAGTGAGGTGATGTCCATTTGCTAAATTATAGAGCAATTTCACAAATTTCTGATTGCCTCACTGCCTTTGGCCTTCTAAACTTCTTCCTTAGGGCTTATTTTAATATTCCAAATCTCTTCAAACAGCTACCATTTTTAAAAGATTAACCTGACACCAAAATATTTGCTCCTTCTTCCCTAAAATGTGCCCTTGTTGAAATGAAATATAGAAGGACATAGATTTTAAGGCCAGAAGAGACCACTATGATCATCCACTCTGACCTCCTGCATAACAAAGACTAAAGGCACCTTTTATCTTTGCAATCCATGCAGGCATAGTCAACTACAGAAACCATGTCCTTCACTCCAAACCGCACTTCTACCTGTCCATCAACAAGCCTACCTATAGGCTTCCCCCGAACCGATCCAAATCCTTCTGCTGGAATCAGGGGAAGACCAGGCTCCTTGTCATGGGATTCTTAATACCCACTTAAAAACCTGAGAAGGGACTATGGGTATTGTTCTCTTAAAGGTGGAGAGGGAAAAAGAGTTTTCAGGGAATTGGATTCCTGGTGATTTCTGACTGGAGATGGCCTTGGCATTCCTCCCTAACTTGAGGAGAACTGTTATGTCTTTGTGGCAGTACAATGGGAGGAGTATCAACTGGTGTTGGAAGACACAAAGACCTCCACAAATCTCCAGATTCTGAGTCCCCTCCCAGCTAAGCAAGGGTCCATAGGCTGAGAAAAATGTGACAAAACTCCCCTACTGGAGCTCCTGAGTTCATCTCCTCACAGAGAGAGCATCTTCTCTTCTTTTGCTCTCAAACAAGGTGATGAAAATGGAAGAAAGGAACTCCACCTTGTTCAAATAAAGAACCATTTTTAAACATTTGCATCAAGAAAAGGCAAAAGGCAAAGGAAGTGATGCTGCACACTACTGCTACAGTTTGTCTTTAAAAGCTGGGAAATGGAAAGGAAAGAAAGAAAGAAGACCTCATTTACTGGTCTGGAGGTGGATAATGGTGTAGCCAAGTCCCAGAGCCTTCATAGAGAAGTTTGATCTACTTCCAGTATATGCTGGAACAGAGATATAGCATGGATATGTCTCGAACTGGGAAAGAAGTTAAAATGCAGAAAACCCAAATATGTGTCCTAATATGAATAAGGAAGGCAGACCAGACCATCTTAAACCCCAGAACATTTAATTCCTTTGTGATGATGTTCAGATTCCACATGGCGACCCTTGCATCCATAATTCCTTTCCTTTCCACCCTAGATTGGTTCACCACTCAACCTCAAATATGCATATTTTCATACACTGATCATACCTTCACATTGCAAATACCTCTGTTTCCTGGTTGGGGAAGATCACTAACAGTACAGGATCCTCCTCTTTGACCTTTTAACTGCTCGTCAGGTATCAAGATGCCTCTCAGTCATGGTAGAGCATTTAAGATTGCAAGATTCACATATAGCTCTATGTGGATGACTGGCTAATGGCTTCAGTTCATAAAATCATAGATCTAGAGAGGACCTTGAGAGATTATCTAGTCCAGTCCCCTGCACTCAGGGCAGGACTAAGTATTATCTAGACCAGTGGTTCTCAAACTTTTTGAGACCGCGACCCTTTTTACCTTTCTCCTGAGCCGCGGTGGATCCTTGTATGTCTACTGAAAAGCCGCCAAATGCATTACTTCCGCATTCGGTGGCTTTTCGGCGGACATGCCGAGTGCTCCCGAGCGCTATTTTCGGAAGCACTCGGTATGTCCGCCGAAAAATGGCCGAATGCGGAAGTAATGCATTCGGCGGCTTTAAACCAGCGCCGGGAGCTCGCGACCCCCCTAGAGGTGCTCCGTGACCCCTAGGGGGGTCGCGATCCCCAGTTTGAGAACTCCTGATCTAGACCATTCCTGACAGGTGTTTGCCTAACCTACTCTTAAAAATCTCCAGTGATGGAGATTACACAACCTCCCTAGGCTTCAGTGCTTATCTACCCTCACAGTTAAGAAGTTTTTCCTAATGTCCAACCTAAATTGCCTTTGCTTCAATTTACGCCCATTGCTTCTTGTCCCATCCTCAGAGGTTAAGAACAATTTTTCTCCCTCCTCCTTGTAACAACCTTTTATGTACTTGAAAACTGTAATCATGTCACCTCCTAGTCTTTTCTTTTCCGGACTAAACAAACCCAATTTGTTTTTTCAATCTTCCCTCAGAGGTCACATTTTGTAGAGCTTTAATCATTTTTGTTGCTCTTCTCTGGACTTTCTCTAATTTGTCCACATCTTTTCTGAAATGTGTTGCCGAGAACTGGACACAATACTCCAGCTGAGGCCTTAACAGTGCAGAGTAGAGCAGAAGAATTGCTTTTCAGGTCTTGCTTACAACACTCCTGCTAATACATCCCAGAATGAGGTTTCTTTTTTTGCAACAGTGTTACACTGTTGACTCATTTTTAGCTTATGGTCCACTATGAACCCCAGACCCCTTTCTGCAGTACTCCTTCCTAGTCAGTCATTTCCCATTTTGTATGTGTGTAACTGATTGTTCCTTCCTAAATTGTAAGAATCCCTGACCATAAACATGGACTGTGCTTTAATTCCTTTTGAGAAACCAGATCTCAGAGTAAGTTGGAAGAAGTCAATCTCTTCTTACACAACAGATCCCTTTCATCAAAGCAATTTTAGATTCCCAAACTGGAAGAGCCTTCCTTCCAAAAGAAAAATTCCTAAAGATTCAGTCTGCAAATGAAACTCCAAGAGACACAAACCAGATAGTTATGTTCTTCTTCGGACTGATGGGCCTCAGGGCTTCAGCAACACATGTAACTCTATAAACTCTCTTCAGAATGAGATTATTACAGCATTGGCTAAGAAAAAATTACCAGCCAAGTCATTTGCATAAAGCTGTCTCTTCCAAAGGAAATGCTCTTTTCATTTAAAAGGTGGATACAAAGAAGCAACCTTCTGAGGAGGGTGTCATTCAATCCTCCACTCCATCAGCTACTATCACTTCAGATGTATTCAACTTGGGATGGGGGTGGTCAGTTCAGCGAACATAGTCATTGGAACCACTTTGAGAAATATCTATATATCAGCATGGTGGGGCAAAGGGCAGTCTAACAAAATCTCAAATCTTTTCTACCTCACCTACAAGACTAAGCAATAGAAGTAAGTGACAGCACAGTAGCTATGTTCTGTATAAGCAAACAGGGAAGAGCTCATTCTTTACAGCTCTGCACGGATATTATATAATAGGACTGGCGCATTCATCACAGCATTTACCGATAGCATTCCATATAGAACAGAGATGGGCAAACTATGACCCACGGGACCCTCTTGCCCAGCTCCTGAGCTCCTGGTCCAGGAAGATAGCCTGCTTTTCCCCCTCCCCAACAGCCTCAGCTCACTGTGCCGCCAGTGCAATGCTCTGGGCAGCAGTGCTGTGAGCTCTTGCCAGGCATCGCAGCTGCAGAGCAGTGGTGTGGCTGGCTCCAGCTGGGCAGCACAGCTGCCTGTCCTGGTGCTGTGGCAGTGCATCTGTAGCCCCACCAGCTAATGGTGCTCTAGGCATCGCGGTAAGGGGGCAGGGAGCAGGTGGGGTGGATAGAAGAGAGGGGAGTTTGGAGGGAGGGTCAGAGGTAGGGGGGTGGATGGGGTCAGGGCGGTCAGAGGGTGGGGAACAGGGGGGTTGAATGGGGACGAGGTCTCAGGGGGACAGTCAGGAAGGAGAGTGGGGTTGGATGGGGGGGCAGTTAGTGGCAGAGGTTCCGGGAGTGGTCAGGGTACAGGGAGCATGGGGTGGATGGGGTACGGGTTCCATGGAGGCCATCAGGGGATAGGGAACCAGGGGGGGTTGAATGGGGCTGGAGTCCGGGGGGGTCATCAGGAGGCAAGAAACGGGGGGAGAGGGTGCATAGGAGTGGGGGCCGGGCCACCCCTGGCTGTTTGGAGAGGCACAGCTTCCCCTAACCGGCCCTCTATACGGTTTCAGAACCCCGATGTGGCCCTCAGGCCAAAAAGTTTGCCTGCCCTTTTCTATAAGGAAAAGACAATATGTTAGATCATCTCAGCAGGGATGGGGAAGAAATACAAGAATGATCCCTGAAAAAAGGCAAAAAATATTTACTGTCTGAATGCACCCAGAAATAGATCTTTTCACAAAAAGACACAATGCAAAATGCCAAAGTTTCTCCTCTGCAATTCAATGCTTGCTACTTTCCATTAACGATGAATGAGGAGAGAAGCTGAACAGACAGAAAATTATCAAGTAAGAAATATCTTATTCTGTCAGCAGCTTCTCTCTTCATTCAACCCACTCTGGTAGTTCAGTAAATGATCAGAATACAAATTGAATTTTTTTCTCAAAAGAAAGATTTAGACATATAATTGTTTTAAGATTAATTAATATATCCACTTGTTGTTTTAATGCTAATAATAGATTGTGGGAGTATTTCCAGTTTTGAAAGGACTTTTATGGCAGTCTGAACTGAAGGGTGGGACTTAGTCCTGGAGTCCTAGCAAAAATGTTGGACTGCATCTGAATTCGTTAGGTGGGGGCATTAACCCATTAGTGAGGAATGAGAAGAGAAGCAAGAAACAGTAGAACGGGTTGGAGGCAGAAGTCTAAAATAACCATCTTTTCTGGAAAGAAATTCTGTCAGATACTATCTCTTTTCTCAAAAACTTAGAGCAGAAATTGTTTAACATAAAAACACATACTTATAAGTACCTGGCAATGAATACTTTTTTAAAGTTTTCTTAGAGTCTTTAATTTCATAAATTGTCTCAAATATAGATATCAGCTCCTGGACAGCATCTTCAATGTGCATACTTTTGTGGTTCAATATTTCAGCCCATTCTCTGGTGTAAGTCTGTTAAAGTATATACAGTAAGTTACCTTAATACAGATTGTTACTTGGACATATGTTTAGTACACTTGAATATGAATTTAATAAAGGTAAAGAATACACAAAATTAAAGATCTTGCTCTAGATCACCTTTTCTAGAAGGTGCTATTGCAAAAGGAAAATATTTTAAAAGTGTATTTACTGCTAATGAAAGCCTCAAAGATTGGAGACTTTTTTCTTTTTTTACAAAACAAAAATGTATGAATAGAAGTGCAAGCTTCTCTGCACTGGCATGTGCCTTAATCCTGATCTGCAGGGATCCTCCCTAGAGTTGAGTGGGAAATCAAGGGATTGGATGGAGAAATGTAATTCTCATACTTATTAGAGCATGTTCTGTTTGAAATATGAAATACTTTATTAAATTTGGGTAACAAAACAACTTAATTCTATCATAAAATACTGATTATATGCTAGAACTAAAAGTTACTTGTAATATATGCACCTTTTAATGTAAGTATTTCTACTAAATATAGGTTGGGAATTTTAAAAGAGCTTAACTTGGGCTCCTGATTCCTTTAAGTGCCTTGGAAAAATCACACCTTAAACAGCATTTCATGTGCTGTTATTAATCTCAAAATAAATAAATACATTACTGATCCCTGGACTGAATGTATCACACAATCCTTTACATTCATGTTAATGCACACAGATAATTTTTCTGTATAGGTACTTGCAGGCTTTTGTAAACAAAATAGATTGTGCTCCTTAAACATCTCATTGAAATGCAGTGTTCCCCAAAGTACTGGTATACTTGCCTAAAGATACACAAACCAGGCCTCTTATTCATTCTCCAGAGTTTCACTTTTTAATGAATGTAAACTGAGATGATAGTGATGACATTTTAAATGTCAACATTGTTTACTATTTCACTGCTCAAAGCATGTAAGAAAAGAAAGGATGCATCATATTACAAAGACTTAAAATATAGATACATCATTAAAGCCACGTCAGGGCTGAAAGGGTTTGTGATTGATTTAATTTTCTCAGCTTTCTAAAGTTTAGAGAACACTGCTGTAAAGATTTTTTTTCCAGCTCTCGAATCTTTCCTGTGGCTCATCTCTGAACCCTCTCCGGTGTAATCAGTCTCCACAGTAGCAAGCAAGAAAGCAGTTCATCTAATATATATGGACAACTCATCTTGAAGAACCACAGTAACTGTAAGGTAAGTAACAGTTTCTTCTTTGACAGGTTTCAGAACAGTAGCAGTGTTAGTGTATCTGCAAAAAGAACAAGGAGTACTTGAGGCACCTTAGAGACTAACAAATTTATTTGGGCATAAGCTTTCATGGGCTAAAACCCACCTCAACAGATGTATGCAGTGGAACATACAGTAGGAAGATAGATATAGCTATAGCTATAGATGTACACACAAAGAGAACATGAAAAGATAGGGGTTCTCATACCAACTCTAAAAGACTAATTAACTAAGGTGAGCTACTATCATCAGGGCAAAAAAACTTTTTGTAGTGATAATCAGGATGGCCCATTTCAAACAGTTGACAAGAAGGTGTGAGCAATGGTAGGGAAAAATTAACATAGGGAAATAGATTTCAGTCTGTGTAATGACTCAGACACTTCCAGTCTTTATTCAAGCCTAAATTAATGGTATCCAGTTCGCAAACTAATTCCAGTTCAGCAGTTTCTAATTAGAGTTTGTTTTTGAAGTTTTTTTGTTGAAAAATTGCTACTTTTAGGTCAGGTTATTGAGTGACCAGAGAGATTGAAGTGTTTTCCTACTGGTTTTTGAATCTTATGATTCCTGATGTCAGATTTGTGTCCATTTATTCTTTTGCATAGAGGCTGTCCAGTTTGGCCAATGTACATGGCAGAAGGGCATTGCTGGCACATGATCGCATACATCACATTGGTAGATGTGCAGGTGAACGAGCCCCTAAGGGCGTGGCTGATGTGATTAAGTCCTATGATGGTGTCACTTGAATAGATATGTGGACAGAGTTGGCACCGGGCTTTGTTGCAAGGATAGGTTCCTGGGTTGGTGTTTTCATTGTGTGGTGTGTAGTTGCAGGTGAGTATTTGCTTCAGGTTAGGAGGCAGTCAGTAAGCGAGGACTGGACCATCTCCCAAGATCTGTGAGCGTGAGGGATTGTCCTTCAGGATAGGTTGCAGATCTTTGATGATGCGCTGGAGAGGTTTTAGTTGGGGGCTGAAGGTGAAGACTAGTGACATGTTACTTTCTTTGTTGGGCCTGAGCTGTAGTAGGTGGCTTCTGGGTACTCTTCTGGATCTGTCAATGTGTTTCTTCATTTCAGCAGGTGGGTATTGGAGTTTTAAGAACGCTTGATAGAGATCTTGTAGGTGTTTGTCTCTGTCTGAGGGATTGGAGCAAATGCGGTTGTATCTTACAGCTTGACTGGGACAATGGATCATGTGATGTGTCCTGGATGGAAGTTGGAGGCATGTAGGTAAGTACAGCGGTCACTAGGTTTCCGGGATAGGGTGGTGTTTATGTGACCATTGCTTATTAGCACTGTTTTGCCCAGGAAAGTGGATCGCTTGTGTGGATTGGTCCAGGCTGAGGTTGATGGTGGGATAGAAATTGTTGAAATCATGGTGGAATTCCTCAAGAGCTTTTTTTCCATGGGTCCAGATGATGAAGATGTTATCAATGTAGAACAAGTAGAGTAGGGGCATTAGGGGACGAGAGCTAAGGAAGCATTGTTCGAAGTCAGCCATAAAAATGATGGCATACTTCTTTGAGTGCTTGCCCAATATATAACCTCTCTTTTCTATATATATTCCACTGATGGTGGAAGTAGCAACCTAATTTGATGTACCTGACAGTCCAACAAATTAAAGATGTAAGACAGCCCAGCCAAAACAAGTTTCAGATTGCAATATTTCCACTACAGCTGTATAAATATATGTATTGAATGCCAAGTAGTCATCCTACATATTGCTGCTAAGGGCACACTTCGTAAAGAAGTTGTTGTTTTAATTTATATGGAATATAGGGACTCAGAATTAAAGGTGTTAACGTAACTCTCTTAATATCCAATATTAAAGAGCATTAAATAAGGTTCAGGGTTTGATATATAAAGACCTCAGCCTGCTTAGTACCATGGCAAACATTAAAAAATATAGAGGAAAAAAGGAAAAAGTTAAAGCATTTGAAATATAAAGTATTAAGTAAGGCTTTCATTTTAATGGTGTTTCTTATTCCCATTCCCTTCAGCTATAGGGAGTCTTTAGAAGGAAAAAATCCCTTATTTAACAGTCTCTTAGATTATATTAATGATGGTCATAGATGTCCTTTGGGAAGGAAAGAAAAGTTAGTTGAGATAGGCTGGAGCTGTCGTCATTGCTGTTGTTGAAGTCTGATCCTATTTTCTAGAAGACAAAACAAGACAAATACACACTAGAGGAAAGAGAAAAGAACAGCAAAGATAGAAAATGCAGATTTTATTTCTGGTGTTGACTCTTACTTGCAACCTTATTGCTGGAGAAACAGGCATGGCACATGATCTTGTTAGCCACTCAAACATGCCAAACACATTCCAGTATTGGGCTGTTTAGGTGATTGCTTTTAGCTGTGTTTCTTTAGTCACAAGCTTACAGGAGTGTTGCAAAATATAAGGTCCCTTCAGGCTAAGACAGACTCTTATTAGACAGAAGGCAAAAGGAGGATAGGAAAGACAAGATGTAAGGTGGCGGGAAAGGACACACTGGGAGTGGAGGATGAGTTATGAAGTCTCAAGTGTTGTTCAGAATTTTGCCAACATTAATGGAGATGGCAATGTCATCTGGTTCTCCCTCTCTTTGGCCCAGTCTGGTCAGAATCAGAATGGTAGAGGCACAATAATGTTAAGATGGAGCTAAAAGACAGAGGGGAATGCCTGGGGAAGCCGGTCTGGTACGGCGCACCAACTCTTGCTGGTATGCCATGCCGACTTTCATCTCTTCACAGAAACCACCTTTACAAGTAGCAGCAACACCAACTTTTTCACAGGCACCAGAATCTGAAGTGTTGGTTGTGCCATTGACACCACTGGCACTATAAATAAAGAAGGAATGGCAACATGAGGTTTAATGCTGTGAAATTTCAGTTAACAACTCAGGATTCCCCAAATCTAGCAAGGAAATAATCCATACTGCTAAAAAGCCTGAGCTGGAACGGCCTCATGTTACCATCTCTTCTATTATCTGCCTTCTTTTCGTCTCACATCTAGTTACAGAACAATAAAGAAAAAAGCAAACGTAAAATTAGAATTGAGAACTGATAGGAACTTTGTACTTGAAGAACACAAGTAAAAGGATTAAAGGGAAAGTGGTAAATCTGGTCTTTTAAAATGTGATTGAAAGACTGCACCTCTTTGTGTCTCAATAACTGAAATAGTAATATTTAATGTAAGGATTCTACTGTAAGGTGGTGAAGACCAGACATATGACAAAAATAATTAAGTTCATGAAGCTAGTAATTGTAGACCTCAATAAAAAAATAGGTGTACACATGCCATATAGTAGTGATACTTAAATAAATTCAAATTCTATGCAATATTGCAATCTCAGTAGACCAAAGACATAGACCAAAGACTATAACTATAAAAAAATATATTTACCTTTGCCAAACTGGGTAAAGTTATTCAAAATGAAATATTCTAATCACAAAGGAAATACAGGTATGGTTAAAACTTTTTAAAAATAGCAATATTCATTATTTTGTGTTGCTCCAGGGAGGGAAAAACACTCTTCTACATAAAAAAAAATATTATTTAAATATTATTTTCTAATGTACACAAAACACAAGAATTCAGATTCTAAGATGTAAAATGATCTATACCTCATTGCATGCCAGCATATCCTCCACTTTGATAGGGCCATCCTCTGGCAGGACAATTAAAAGAGTATTTGATATGTCTTTCATTATTAAATCAATCTGCATTTCACATAAGTCATTAACCTAAAGAAAAGCAAAATTTAATTAACACTACATTTGTACCTCTAAAGTGTTATGCGCCATTATTATTTATATCATGCCATCAGTATACCTGGGGGTTTACAGATAAATACTAAATGTCATTTCCTTGCCACCACGAATCTATAATGTAAAGGCCTGATCCTACAAGGGGCTGAGTGCTCAGAAATGCTGAATTCCCTCTACTCCCATTCACTTTAATAAGAGCCAAAAGGTACACAGCTTCTCTCAGGGGGCACTTAGCATCTTGCAGGATTAGGCATTAAATAAGACATAATACAACAAGGGATAATAATAAACTAAGGATAAGATAAATAAAAACAGCTACAACCCTGAAAGATAAACCTATCATGGCCAGTGTGAGGTTTGTGCTCCCTATTACAGTAACCAAAACATCAATATCTACCTGAGTCTACAGTTAATCTGAAACAATAGTTCTGAAACACATGAACTCTCCCACAGATCTCAAGGAGGTTTTACTCTGAGATCCACTGTTCTGGGAGACCTGTCAAAACCACACCAAAGATTGATGTAAAGCAAGAGAAGAATACAATGGGCTCAGACCACCGACCCAAAAAGATACTCACTCCAACAGCTAGGATGTATTTATGGGTGGGGTACTGACATGCCTGATTCTCTAGGGGGCTGAGGAAAAAGTGCCCCTGGTGCTTCTGAGGAAGGCTTCGAGGTCCACACATAGTGGCCTGATTGTCTATTGAGGTTGTTGGACAGGTCATTGCCCAGGTTTGGTAGATAAGAGCTATAGCTGTCACCTACTGTTTCTAAAATCTTGGGCCTTCAAGGTAGAGAGGAGCTGACCATGCCTTCCTTTGTTATATGACATGATATATGGTAGTGGTGTTGTCTCTCAAGATTTATGGAGAGAGAGGCCCAACATTTGATTTAAAGAAACCTTCTACATAAGATAGATTTCATGGAGCTACAGGACATTTTTACAGAGGAATTCTTGGGGGTAGAGATTTTCTGCAGCTCTGTGTCTTTAAGAGTCCCAGATGAGCATCCCACATTACCCACAGTACAGCTGATTGGAACCACAAAGGGAGATGGAAGACATCATGGAGTGGAATTGGATGGTGTAATCTTGTTTGCTTATTGAAAATCTGGTTGTGGTAATCCCCCTCAATGCAGCAAGGAAATAAAGAAAGGTACTTGTCAAAAAAGTAAGAAGGTCCACAGGAGATTCCTTATTAGCCCTTGTCCTAACAGGTACAGAAGAAGTGATCACAGAACTAAAAGTTAATTGTAGCTTAGGTACAAGTGATCAATACTTGATCACATGTGCAAGCAGAATAAAGTCCAGAAGAATAATACATATACTTGGTGTTTACAATAAGGCTAATTTTATAAAGCTGAAAACAAATATGAGCCAAACCACTTGGGAGAAAGAATCTAAACAGAAGAATGGGAATGATAATTGGGAATCATTTAAGAACACCTTACGAGCTGCCCAAAAAGCCACAGTCCTATAACTGAGGAAGAAGGCTACACTCATTAAAAAAATCAACCTGGTTTAGAAGGGAAGTTAAGGCAGCCATATAGATATATTTGGAAGAAAGGGGAAGGTGATAGTAATTAATATAAATCATAGGTCAGGAATTATAGACAATTGATATGGGAAGCAGAGGGACACAAGGAGAACTCTGTGACCAACAGAGTTAAGGAAAAGGAGTTTTTAAAGGAATAGACTATAGAGTTATAACAAATGAAAAGTTCCTGACAATGGTATTGGTCCATTTCTGGATTGAAATGGTAGCATTATCACTAACAACGTAAAAAAGGCAGAAGCGTTCAATAAATATTTCTGTTCTCTATTTGAGAAAGCAAACGCTATAATCTCCTCAAATGACTATACTAACATGCTGTCCATTTCACTGATATTTCTGGAGAATGTTAAACAGAGACTACTTAACTTATACATTTTTAAATCAGCAGGATCAGACAACTTGCATCCAAGAGTTTTTAAATAGCTGGTCAATGTCTATACTGGATTGTTAATGTTGATTTTCAATAAGTCTTGGAGCACAGGGGAAGTTCCAGAAGACTTAAAGAAAGCTACTGTTGTTCCAATTCTTAAAAAGAGTAAATGAGATGACCTAGGTAATTACAGGCTGTCTTAGCCAGATGTCGATCCTCGGCAAGATAATAGAGATGCTGATATGGAACTTGTTTAATAAAGAAATAAACAAGGATAATGTAATTAATTCAAATCAACATGAATTTATGGAAAACAGATGTCACCAAACTTCAAAAAAAATCATTTTAATTAATTTGGCAAATATGCATACCTTTTTCAAAAGCTGCTTAAACATATTCATAACTTCATCAACTTCTTGAAAAAAACTGTCCAATGTCAGAGATGACCAAGTTAATATAGTAAGTCCTTGTCTCAACACAGATTCTACCTAAACAAACAATAAAACAAAATAAATATTGTGGTAACTAAATATAGAAAAAAATAAATACGTTAGGAATATTACATACAACAGGACCAAAGTTCCCTCTAATTTTTGACAGGCCGTGTGCGCAAAAAAAAATTGTTACTTCAAGGAAAACTGCAGAGATTTACTCAATGTTTATTTAGGTTTTTGTGTGCACCACAGCCATATTCACCACGATGCTGACAATTCTCAGATTTACTGTCCACTAATGACCTGTCTCTTCCTGTCCAGTCTCACATCTCTTGCTGGTCCTCTAACATCTCCTCATGGATGTTACTTCCTTAAACGAAAACAAAATCTGAATTGCCCATGTTTTCTCCTAAACCCTATTCTTTAATGCGCTTCTCCATCACTGTAGTCAGATTGACAGGGCCGGCCCACAACATTTTGGCACCTGAGGTGGGGAGCTCAAATGACACCTCCATGCCCCCTCGCTTGGGCCAAAACTTTGAAAGGTCTCTTGTGCCCTCCTTCTTCCAGCACAGCACTCCAATATCTCTGTACATCTAGAGCAGAGGAATATGCACCAGCAGCAGATGCAATTTGCTACGCTCTGGATCCTAGTGGCACCCCTCCACACACACGCACACAGTCTGGCACCTGAGACAACCACCTCAGTTCGCCTCATGGTAAGGCCATCCCTGCAGATTGACATCACATCTCTAGAGCTCATATTAATCAGTATTTTTGACTCTTCCTTTTCCTTTTTTTATCACATCCACTTTCTTGCTAAATCTTGTTGCTGTACTCCCTATACTATTTCTAAAATCCTCGCTTTCCTCACCAGCCACATCCCTGTTTTTTTGCCCAAGGTAACCTCAGATTTTCATATCAATCGCGTCATTCAGCTGTCAGTTTTCATTCTAAATTTCATCTGATTAGGGAAAATGCCGCTCTTCACATCTGGGATGTCAGGAGAGTGTTAGTTTCCTATCTGGAAAGGACTAAAGCCTCGAGGGCTGTTTGTCTCTTTCATGGCCAGAAATAAAGTCGCCCCTCTTTTGACCCACAGGATCTCCAAAAATGGGTTTATGGTTGTATCTCTTTTTGCTACAAGGTTGCTACTGTTCAGCCCCCTCCTATGGTTATCGCTAAGGCTACATTTTACTCACGGGTATTTTTAGTAAAAGTCGTGGACAGGAGATGGGTCATAAACAAAAATTCACAGGCCCGTGACCTGTCCATGACTTTTACTAAAAATACTCACCATGACTAAAACGTGGGTGCTCTGGGGGGAGTGGGAGGCAGTCCGAGGGCACCACGGGTGCCGGAGTAGGGAGGATTGACAGGGCTGGCAGGGGCTTCCTACCCGGCTGCATCCTTGCAGCTCCTAGGTGGCAGAGGTAGGAGATCTTCCGCTGCTTCCGCCACAAGTGCCGCCTGCTGCAGCTCCCGTTGGCTGGGAAATGAGCCAATGGAGCTGCGGTAGTGGGGCCTGTGGGTACCAGCAGCACACAGCGCAGAAATCGCACCCCCTTCCACCACCTAGGAGCTGCAGGGGGACCCCTCATGCCAGGTAAGCACACCCCCTGAATCCCTGCCTCTAGCCCACACCCAAACTGCTGCTGCTGGCCCAGGGCCTGCCCAAGCCAGGCAGTCCCTGGGCCAGCATCAGCCATTGCAGAAGTCATGGAGGTGACGGAAAGACACGGAATCCATGACTTTCGTGATGTCCATGACAGACTCACAGCCTTAGTTATAGCGCTGTAGCGAGACAGTCACCCTGCTTCAGTTTACAAGAGGTTAAAAGCTAGCCCTTGGAGAGGGCTGGGAGCCAATCAGAGAAGGCTGAAAGGCAACCAATCAGGGCCAGGCTGGGCCCTATAAAAAGGCTGCAGGGCCAGAGCACAGTCAGTCTTTCTCCAACCTTGGAAAGAGATGGACTTGGCTACCTGAAAAAGGAAAAGGGTACCTTGGACAGTGTAGTGTTGGGGAAGTTCCAGCCTGGCAAATCCACAGGCAGAGGCCTTGCTGTCAGGGCCAGAAGAGGTATTAGGGCTGTGGAGAGGCAGCCAAAGGAAGAAGAGGCAACAGATCCAACTTCCTTGCTGATGATGAGTGAACACTTCAGACTCCAGTTTGCCCCTGAAGGAAGGGGCTAGATGAAGACTGCCAGTGGGTCACTGAGGCGAGGTGAGTTTAGGGAATTGGGGTTCCCCAGGGAAGTGAGGATCCCTTAGTGTGGGGGTACTGCCATGGGACAGTACCCAAGAGAAGAGGCATCGCAGGCCGGGAGGGACTCAAGGCCTGAGCTATAGTGGTGGAGATTGATAATGAAAAGACAAGTAGCGACAGCACGAGAGACACCGGCCATTAGGAGGCGCTCTGAGGCTGGGATAAGCTAATTCCCGGACAACCAGCAGAAGGCGCTGCGGCAGTGAGAGCACAACCTGTTACAAATGGATTTGACTAAATCACAATCTACTTCCATAGCCCTGATGAAGCACACATCCATTGCAGAAATATGCAAAGCTACCACGTGGAGTTTGGTCTATACCTTCTTAAAATGTTATGCTGTAGTACATGCCTCTAGAGCAGTCACACACACCCCTTGGTACTGCAGTTCTACAGTCTCTGATGGGGCTCAAAAGCACCCACTTTCTTTGGGGAGTATTGCTTAAGTGGAGCATCCATGAGGACATTATTCACAGAATGAGAATTTAATTATCCTGTACAGTAACTGGAGTTCTTTGAGATGTTAATGCCACATAGGGTGTTCCACTATCCATTCTCCTTCCCCTTTGCTTTGAGAGTCTTTGCCTTGCTGGACTTCACAATAGAGAAGGAACTGATTCATCCAATACATCCCTATATTCTCTCGGCATAGGACACAAATATAGCTAGGGTGCATGTTGGACGAAACAGGCACTGCTACCAAAAACCTCTGATCAATGGTGATTAGGGTGCACTTTTCCCAGTTCCAGTGATGGAATAATTGTCGATAATGTAACCATCTTGAATTTCTGAGCTTTGATAAACTTGTTGAGAGCTCTGAGGTCCAATCTCCCTTTCTGTTGAGTATTAGGAAATAACGAGAGAAGAACCCCTTGCCTTGTAGACGTTGAAGTACTGGCTCTAGAGCTCCTAACTAGAGCAATCTCCTTTCATAGTAGACTCCTGTGAGACGGGTCCCTAAAGAGGGATGAGAAAGGGTGTTGTGGAGGGGGTAGAGAAGTGAAATGCATGGAGTCTCCGGATTGGACAATCTCTAAGACCCATCTATATGATGTTATGCACTCCCAGGCACTGCAGAACACTGCAGAACAGTGGCCAAATGACTGCATAATCATAATCATTTGTGTGGAGTTGTCTTGCAGCAACTTAACCTACCCATCAAAAGTGGTGCTTAGAGGCGGGGGATGGGTCAAAGATTGTGGACTGAGCAGCTTGCATTTTAGGAATTTTCCCTTTTTTTCCACTGCAACTCATAATGGCGCTGTGATGGGAATTGAGTCGTATATGGCCTGTGCTGGGATTGGGGGGCTACGGCGTCTCTTTTGACTCAGTGTATAGATTCCCAGTGACCTGAGAATGGCCCTGGATTCCTTCATGTTATGAAGGGAAGCTTCAGTCTTCTCTGTAAGGAGCTGCACCTTCTTCAGGAATCCTGACAAGTGGAGCCATGACACGTCTCATCACCACAGCAGTGGAGATGGATCTGGCTGCCCTGTCGGTGGCATCGAGAACCGACTATAGTGATGTTTTTGCCACTAGTTCTCCCTCCTCAATGATGACCTTGAAGGATTCCCAGTGACTCTCTGGCAGCTCATCAATGAAGTCATTCAGCTTATTGTAATTCATGTAATTGTACTTTACCATTAGCGCCTAATAGTTGGAAACATGGAATTATAAGATGGCCAAGGAATACGCCTTCGTGTCTAAGAGATCAAGGCACTTCCAATTTTTGTTATAGGGCATTGGCCTGGAATGGTGCTCTTAGTTATGGAAATTAATGTCATCCATCTCAGTGTTGTTGGGTGGTGGGTGAGAGGACATATTTCTTGCTTGCATGCTTGTACGTTGGGACTGCATGCTTGTACATCAGGACTACCAATGCCAAGGTTAGCCACACCATTTTAACTGGGTCTAAGATGGTTTCTTTACTTGAGAGGGCAATCTTCGGGGAGTATGAAGAGTAGAGGATATCAGTGAGCTGGTAGTGTGTGTCCTTGACTTCCTTCAGTCGTATGTGGAGGGCATCTGCTACTCTTTTCACCAGCTCCTGAAACAGACAGAAGTCATTTGCCATTGATGGTGGTGAAGGCATGACCACTTTGTTCAGGAAATAGGAGGATATGGGCCTAGTATTATATCTTCCTCTGTGTCAGATACTTGTTCCTCCATTTCTTGAGGCTCTGAGGCCCTAGATGCTGTGACTGAAGGAGCATGCCAGGAAGGTTGTTGGATGATGCTTGAGCCCGCGAGGCTGGCTGTCGGTGTGCCATCCGAGGGTCTCAGTATGGCCACTGAGGTGACATAGGACTTGGTGGAGATGTCTGTGGGTGACCATATCAAGATGGTGGTAGTGCCATCTACAAATACATTCTCGGACCCTGTTGATAGTGGTTCTCATATGGAGCTTGGGAGGAGTACTGTGAGGTTTCCTCTAGCTCACTGTCCAACCCCTCACTAGAAAGTGGAGGTGCATGGCATAATTGTGGGGATATCCCCCACATCTGTCAAAGGCTCAGTGCCGTGATGTCAGTATGGAGGAGCGAAGACTCGGATGCCTCTAGCATGCAGAGATCTCTGGTTTGATGGAATTCCACCAGTACCAATCATCCTGGTGTGACTGCCAGAGGGGAGAGGAAACCATCACCGGTCTCTCTGGTTCTGGATGGACTCCTGTTGCTGACAGCACTGAGGTTGACTCGCTTATCGGGAACATCTTTCTAGTGTGTTTGCCCTTATCTTTTGGTGATGACAATTTGGTGCCCGTGCCCAAAGGCTCCATTGGTCAGATACTGACCGTCACCATGAGATGTTGATGCCAGGTGGTCTCAATGTCAGCAGTGCTGAGTATATTAAGCAAGATGGTGATTGCTTACCCCTAGGCTTGCTAAGGGACTTCTTTTTAGACTTGTGAAAGGAGTTCCAGACCACTTCCTTGATCGACTATCCCTCAAGGTTGAAAGTTGTGGGGGAGACTCACAACTGCTGGGAGGTTGAGATTAAAGAACTGCCTCCATGAAGATAGTTTTTGGGCACAGTTCTCTGTCCTTGTGGGATCTTGGTTGGAGCTACTGGCAGAGGGAACAATTCTGTTGGATGTGGCCCCTCGCCAAGGCAGCAGATGCACTGAGAGTGCTCATCAGCAACCGGGATCACCACACTGCAGGTGCAGCACTTCTTGAAGTCCGGGGAGTTGGGGCATACCCTTAGTCAGGGGGTTCCCCCCACACCAAGGATTGATAAAAGAACCCAGTCCTTTCTTTTTCTCTCTTTTTTTTAAGGCCCTGCCAAAGGAAAAAAAATAAGAAAAGAGGCTTTAAGGAAAGCTAAAAATTAGCAACTGTAATGGAGTTAATGATCGACGAATGGACAGTTAAAGTTCTGTCTCTAGCTAGGGGTGGTTGAGAAGGAGAGACAGTGCATGTGTGGGTCCAACAGACACTGCTAGTTCTCCAGTCAGCACAGGGAATCAGACATAATCATCACACAATCTCACAATCATCAGCACAGTGGATCACCCATAGTGACAGTACTTGAAGAAGGAATAGCTGCTTTCTACAAAAACATTGGTGGGAGGATAAACATCAGGGTTGGAAAAAAGCTATTTAAGCTAAAAGACAAAGTTGTCACAAGAACAAATGGGTATAAACTGATCATGAATAAATTTAGACTGGTAATTAGAATAAGGTTCCTAATAATTAGAGGAGTGAACTTCTGGAACAGTGGAGTAGTGGGGGCTAACAATCTAACTAATTTTAAGATGGAGATTGATCAGCTTATGAACTGTATTAATAGGACAGAGTCACCTGCAATGTTCCCTCTAATTTTTTCCATCCATCTGAGGAGTGAATTTTGTTATGAGCACCAATATCGAGTTAATGAGCGGATGTGTGCCACTAGTAGAAACAAAAAACTTAGATATAATATATATTTTAAAAGGTTACCATAGGGACAATTACTCCAGTCAGGACAGGTTGGGCATTTTAGAACTCACTACTCAAAGAATTAAATTTAAGCATAAGAGAGAAATAAAATTATGAAACGCATAGGGCAGTAAAAAAACTAAAATAACAGCACTTTGAAAGAATAAAATTATGGAGAATATATATGCATTGCAGAAAGTACCAAGAAGTAACAAAAAAAACAAAAGAAATATGGGCTGGGAGTCAGAGACTCTCTGTGTGTGAGAAAGAGCAAGACAGCCAATGTTTGTGTGTGTGACAGAGAGACAGAGACAGAGACAGTGTGTGTGTGTGCACACATGCGTGCATGCTGGCTGCTGGGGAAGTCTATGAGAGATCATATGCTGTCTTTTTAAGGCACTCACCAGAAGGCTCAGACTGCAGCAGCTGCCAACAGCTCTCCAGCTCCTGAGCCCTGCCCCATCCCCAGCCCTGGCTCCGTAGGGGTACAAAGGTAGTGGGAGAGGGTCAGACAGTGTGTGTGTGTGTCTCTGTCTCTCTCTCAGACTGTGTGTGTGCTGGATGCTGGGGAAGTCTATGACTAGGGCCTTACCAAATTCATGGTCCATTTTGGTCAATTTCATGGTCATATGATTTTAAAAATCATAAATGTAATGATTTCAACTATTTAAATCTGAAATGTCACTGAGTTGTAACTGTAGGGGCCCTGACCAAAAAGGAGTTGTGGGGAGGTCATAAGGTTATTGAAAGGGGGTTGCTTTACTGCTACCCTTACTTCTGCTCAGCTGCTGGTGGCGGCTCTGCCTTCAGAGCTGGGCAGCTGGAGAGTGCTGGCTGCTGGCCAGGAGCCCAGCTCTGAAGGCAGAACTGCCACCAGCAGCTGCACAGAAGTAAGGATGGCATGGTATGGTATTGCCACCCTTATTTCTGCACTGCTGCCTGAAGAGCTGGGTCCTCAGTCAACAGCCGCCGCTCTCCATCTACCCAGCTCTGAAGGCAGTGCAGAAGTAAGGATAGCAATACCATGACCCCCCTAAAATAACCTTGTGACCCCCTTGCAACTCCCTTTTAGGTCAGGGTCCCTAATTTGACAAATGCTATTCCACCCTGTGAAATCTGTATAACATATGGTAAAAGCACACAAAACACCAGATTTCATGAGGAGCGACAAGATTTCATGGTCTGTGACGCGTTTTTCATGGCCATGAATTTGGTAGGGCCCTATCTCTGTCTCTTTAAGGCACTCGCCAGAAGGCTCAGACCACAACAGCTGACAGCAGCTCTCTTGCTCCAGAGCCCTGTCCTCCCCTCCCCTCTCTGTGGAGATGGGGTACATGGGCGGGGGGACACCCTGAGATCAGCATCCCCTCTCACTCTACACAGCAAGCAAGAGGGTCCCAGTATCAGCTGGCCAGGAGCTCCAAGGCAGAGGGTAAAAGCAATGTGGCTGCAGAGCAGCGGGGGGCACTAGGGGCACCTGAATGCACGCCACCGTGAATACCTCTGCTAATCAAGTATGCGGCACAAAATTCACTCCTGGGCGGCTGCACGACCACACATCTTAGAGGGAACACATCTCTCCTGCAATATAAGGGGACTGAACTCAGTGTCCCAGGAGGTCCCTTCCAGGCTTATGTTCCTATACTGAACACGTACACTGGTTTGGTAGTGTAAACAAGCTCCAAAGTGGGAATAAGCAATCTTTATACTGCTAGAGTGGTATAAAGTGTCCTGATTGTAAATGAGAATCTGGCACACTGTGTTATTTACTTGATAAATCACATTACATAATCTGGAATGGTCTTTGAGGCATTAGTGTAAATCAGTAAGATTATACTGTGCAGAACTGTTTAACTTGGAATCTTAGTGTTAAGAAATTTACAAACAATTCTAAAGCTACATTAACTTCCAGTATATTCAAATTAAAATTTATTTAGCATTACCAACCTTTCTCATTTTTGGTGCCATCAAATTTACAAACACTGTTGGTATTTCCTGACACAAATCTTCGTAACATTGCAGAAGATTCTGTTAATATTAAAAAAATGACAATTTCATTAGCAATATTTTTAAAAATATTTTTCTTTATTAAGATTTTCATAGAAGTAAACCCAGCAGAAATAAAAACAAATTATTATAATGGACATAAGGAAACAGGAAAATGGTACAGAACATATTCCCCCAGAATATTTCTAAATGCAAAATTTGACATGAACACTTAGAATATTTATCTATTTGTTATCAATGAAAAAACAGCAAGATTGTATTATCTTGTGTGGGGTGAGTGCAAAAGAGAAAGAAAGAAAAAAAAGATACTTCCCGTCTAACATATCTAGTCCCTATGTACATGTCCCAGTCAAAATATCAGAAAGCACATAACGCCAGTCCTTGCTCAAAACAAGTACCAGAAGTAGCAGCAGCCTCCCCATAGGAAGCAGAGAGAGGCAGGGCCATGCCCTCTCCCACACTGAACTAGAGGCCCTAGATCTTGCATATAGTAGTTAAAGGTAAAACTCACTTCCTGTTATCAATCCGATTATCAGCACCCTCCCATCCTGTCTCCTATCTTCAACAAAAAACAAACAATCATGAAATTTCACATGCTACATCTCATCGCAAAGGTAGAAGTTTTCTGGCAAGTTTGGAACAACTCTCACAAGAAGTTAGGATTTTCCAGCATCTAGTTTCAGAGCTTTTCCTATTGCATTTTTGGCTCACGAGATCTCCAAAACAGATTTACATAAAAATTCCAAACTGCTTCTCCAAAACTCCCTAACAAGGAGAAATGCCTTTAAAAAAAGTAAACAAAAAGATTGCAAAGATATTTAAATATCGCCAGAATATAAAACAGACATATATACACTTTAAAAACCCACAAGTAGTACAGGCAAGTGTATTTTATGAAGTGCATATAAAGGCCTATTGCGTCTTATGCGAGGGTTTCGTTCTGGGGATCCCGCGTATAGCCAAAATCGCGTATAGCCAAGACACCCATTTAGTTCAATGGCGGACGGAATCCTGCCCCCGCCCCACCCCGAACAGTGGGCTGCCGGCCCAGATCCCTCCTGGGGACTGCTGACTTGCATCTGCTGCAGGCTGGCTGCCGATTGCAGCCCCGGTCCCACTGCATGCTAGGCTCCGGCCCGGTCCCCGCTGCGGGCTGCCAGCTCCTGCCATGATCCCCGCCGCGGGCTGCCAGCCCCAATCCCGCAGGCAGGCTGTTGGTCCCAGCCTCGATCTCCGGCTGGCTGCTGGCCCCGATCTCCGTGGTGGGCTGCCAGCCGATCCCTGCCATGGGCTGCTGGCCGACCCCTGCCACGGGCTGTCACCAGCACCGAGCCCCAACCCCCACCCCAACGGGGGTTACTTACAGTCTTGGATTTTTTTATTTATTTTTTTTCTGTTTTTGCCAGCCGCGTAAAGCCAAATTCGCGTATGTTAAATACGCGTAAGATGTGACTGGCCTGTACTTGTATCTTTTAAAGAATATATATAGTAATGCACGCATCTGTTTATTGCATGTTTTGCAACGCATGCGTTGCATAGATGGGAGGACTGAGAGGTAGAGAACCACTTCTAGTGCTGTCAGATCCAGTCTAGAAGAAGATAAAAAGGGGAAAGGTTGCATGAGGAATTAGCATGTCTACATGGAAAACAAGGAGGAAGTAAATATGCAGAGATGGGTAGTTGTCTGGGATAGAACAGGGTTCATTTCTGGGAAGCTAGCAAGATCCACCAGGGGCTATGCACACTTGCGAGGTCCAATGAATTCTGTGCATGGTTTGCCAAGTCTGTTGGAGTCCCTAAAAGGCCTGTAAGGCATTCTGACACTACAAAACCTTAAACATATTTAAGGAAATTCCCAAGCAAAAAATATTAATTAACCTTGAGTTCTGGTTTAAAGAACCAATTGTTGTTGTTTTTCAGCAAAAAAACCCCAAAACATTTCCATTTTCTAAAAACAACCCACAAATATTAGAAAACTCAGAAATTCCAAAGTAAAGTTCTACTGAACAAAAAAGCTGTAACAAGCATGAACCTGAAATAACCTGAAATTTAGGACAACTTTATTCATCTATAACACAGGTTAATTAAGATTAGGATCTGATTCAGCATTATGTTAGTTTAGTTTTTACATCAGTGCAACTCCATTCTGAATTGTTTTTTAATAGAGCTGGACTGACTTAAATCTATTGTAATGCAGTACTAGCAGTATCAAATCAGTGAAAACTAGCCTGGGATATCTGGCCCCAGTATAAAGATGATCCTCTGATGCTGCACAACCAGAATACAGACTCCAGCATTACTCCCCTCATGTCTATTACCAGCATAGGGGGCATGGCCAATAAAAAGGGAGAGGAAGAATGATTTTATGGTTAAGGCACTGGACTGAATTTGGGAGAACTCCATAATGTAAATCAGAACTCTTAACATTAATGTTATATGGAGGCTTGGAAGGATCAGATTTTTATCAGTAAGTGTCAATTTCAAAATATATATATGAATTGACAAAAAAAATCTCCATTGATTGTATAACGGTAAATTTTAATTCCTAAGTAAGAAAAATACTGCTCGAGAACTTATTAGAGTTTGATGCAAATATATTTATTTTGTACATTTTTATGTTTTGCTGAAAATTTCTGTTTCAATGGATATAAAGGTTTAATGTTTTGAATTTTAACATCTTCTGTCATTAAATAATTGTCTGCCTCATACTGTTGTCTGACACCCTACCCATAATTTCTCACAACTGTGAAAATTTAAATAGGAAAAAAAATGCTTAAAAAGAAGTTATTCAACCTGTACAGTAACAATGGTTCTTCAAGATTTATGTCCCTACAGATTCTCCACTATAGATGTGTCTGCAACCTGTGCTTCTAATCAGAGATCCTTGGTAGCAGCCTCCATTTGACCTGTACATGCACTCCCTCCCTGTTGTGTTCTGCCTCAAGGCTAACTAACATTGCATGGGCAAACCATCCTCTACTGCAGAGCCCCCACATTAAGAACTCTGAAGGAGAGGAGAGGAGCATGGGTCGTGGAGCACCAATAGACAGAGCCTTATGAATCTGTGTTAATGAGAAGGTGGATAGAATCGCAGAATCAAAACAATATGGACTCCAGCCACAGCTCCAGGGCTAGAGGAGGTTCTGCCACCCTGCTGCAGTCCCAGGGCCAGAGGAGGGCTCTGCTGCCCTGCCCATGGCCCCAGAACCGGAGGAGCTCTCTACCCCTCTATGGCCCCAGGGCCAGAGGAGCACTCTGTCACCCCACTGCAGCCCCAAGAAGCACCCTGTTCCCCCCGATGTTGCCCCAGGGCCAGAGGAGTGTTCTCTCGCCCCCGGGCCGGAGGAATGCTGTAACCACCCTGGCCATGGCTTTGGGGCCAGAGGAGCTCTCTTCCCCCTGACCCTGCAGCCCTAGGGCCGAGGAGCATTCTGTTGCTCCACCACGACCTCATGGTTGTGGCCCCAGGGACGAAGGAAGCCTCAGCCTTGCCCACAACCCTGGGGGAGCTCTCTTTTCTGGCTATAGCTGTGGAGCTGAGGTGCTCTCTGATCTGGTCACAACTACTGGGCCAAATTGCTATCTGCCCCAGCCTCGGCCACGGGGCCAAAGGAGCTCTCTGTCGTAAGCACAGCCCCGGCGCTGGAGGAGCTCTCTGTCCCAGCCACAGCCCTGGGGGAACTCTCTTCCATGTATTCTGCCATAGGGGCGGAGGAGCGATCTGTCCCAGTCACGGCCATAGGGCCAGAGAAGTGCTCTGTTGCCCTGACCACAAGAACGGTTTGTGTACTCTTTGGGTAGGTGGCCTGATGATAGGAGATGCATGCCATCTATCACCTCACTGCAGCTAGAGAACCCCGTTGTGGCAAAACCATCCACTATGTACTGCACATTACCCAATCACTACCCTCCTTAGCAGAAGTCGATTAATGGCCTTGCACACTTGGATCACAACAGCTTCCACAGTGGATTCTCCCTTTCTAGATTGACTCCCCATTGACCAGTAGCAGTCTGACACTGCACACTTCCACAGAGCAATCACCACTCACTTCTCCACTGTCAGAGTAGGTCTCATTTTAGCATTGCTGTGCTTCAGGGCTGGGGAAAGCTTTTCACAAAGTTCCTGGGAAGTGGCCTTCTACATTCAAAAGTTCTATAGCCATTGCTCATCATACCATACCTGTAGAATGATGTGATCTCATCAGTCAGTGTTTGTTTTCCGGAAACAGAAATGGCGTTCCACCATGTTCAGCTGCTGTATGACTACCAGCAGCAACTGGAAATTGCTTCATTTTATGGCTTGCAGCAGAGCTGCTTGAATGATATTGCAATGTTTCACACAGTGGCTCCTGTCTCAGCTCTGGAAATACTGCAGGATGAGGTGTTTGTAACGTGTACTACAAGAGTACACAGCTGAGTGGGTACCATGCTCCTCAAGCTATGGCATATGCATGGCTAAGTCAGGCTTTTGAAAAAAAGCATGAGAAAGTATGGGTTGTTTGCCACTGATATCAGGATAGGGAGACAGGGAGGGAGGAAGCTGCATCACGGGAGGCTGAAGCCATGTTCTCATTCCCCTGTGCAACAATATTTTGGTCCCATGAAGTGTTGCAAGCCCTTTCTAAAACCCCCTGTAGCTAGTTGCACTGTGGGATAGCTACTCATTGTGCACTGCTCTGTGCATCAAAGCAAGCGCTGCTAGTGGGAGAACACCCTACTGACACAATGAGCGTGGTGTGGACATCCACAACCAACTTAATTACTGTGGTGGCTAAATGTCGACTTACGTTAAGTCAACTTAACTTTTTAGTGTAAACGTGCCTTGTGAGTGTGCATCTGATGTTAAGAAGGCTACTGGGCAAGAAGCGGAATACTTAAATCCTGGTCTTTTGAGCTTCAGATTGGTCATTGAGGTATCTTCCACAAAGGCATTTCTTGGTATTGGTTCCTATCTAAAATCTTAACTATTAACTATATACAAAGCTAACTAAACCTAGATGTGTTAAAAATGTGGCATTTAGTTAGTCTAAGAAGGTTCTGGACCAGTGATCCAGAAAGGTTGCTAAACAGTCACTGACAGCAGTTGGAACCAACTGAAGCAGGTGGAGCACCACACATCTCTTTTATAGCCTTGTCTGTAGAACTTTTAGGAACAGTGAAGTGAAGGGAACAAGGAAGCGTGTAAGTGCTCCAATGGGCAGGCACGCACATGCTCCAACAGGCACTGCTAGCTACGTTTCTGCCATTAAAGCTGCACCAGTCAGTGCATCCCATGAATGGGACTATGTAGAGGCCACTAGAAGAAGTAAATGTACAATAAGCTTACCTCACTGAACAAGTCATGCACAGTAGTCATAAAATGATGACATCTCAGTATTTTCAGATTATTACATAGCATCTCCACATCCATCACAATGATGATATACACAAAACAAAACAAAAAATGGTCTGAAGAAGGTTGACTGGACATTTCTGTTTTCATAGATCTTAAGGTCAGAAGGGATTCTGATCTCCTGCATACAAGAGGCCATTACATTTCACTCAGTTACTTCAAAACTGAGCCCAAAATTGTATTTGACTAACGAATATCTTCCAGAAAGGTATCCAGTATTGATATAGTGACATTAACAGATGGAGAACCCTCCACTTCTCTTGGTAGTTTGTTCTAGTGATTAAGCAACCTCACTGTTAGAAATTTGTGCCTAATTTTTAATGTTACTTTGTCTGGTGTCATCTTCCAGCCACTAGTTCTTGTTATATCTCTCTGCTAGATTAAAAAGCCCAGTATTTTCCTCCCATGAAGGAGCTTGCACACCGTAATCAAGTCACCTCTCAATCCTCTTTTTGATAAATTAAACATATTGAACTCCCTAAGTCTTTCACTGTAAGGCATTTTCTCCTATGTATCATTTCTCCTAATCTCAGGAATAGAAGGATATTCAGTTAAATTGAAAGGCTGTACATTTAAAATGAATAAAATGAGATATTTTTTCACAGTACTCAATTAACTAGAGGAACTCATTGCCATAGGATATCATGGAGGCAAAAAACTTAGCAAGATTAAAAGAAAGTTATACATTTATATGGATAATAAGAACACCCATAATTAAAACAATAAGGAGTAAAAACAAAACTAAAGAAGAATTTTGGAAGGATTATACACACACTTGCTTCAGAGCATAAGGAAAACTCTAACCAACTTTCTCTATGGGCAAGGTTCCTTGAACCTTCTCTGAAACATTTCCATTACTAGAAACTACTGGAAATAGCCTTCTGAACCACGAATCTTATCCAGGATGGCAATTTCTATGCTCCGTAAAATCAGCCATCTGGCATCCTCTCCTACATCTTTACAGTCTTTCATTCTATGAAAAAGCTCCCTACTATCACTTCCCTTTTTCCCTATCCTCACCTTAATTCAGGCCTAAGATCTAGATATCTTAATACTGAAATTTGAATGGACTATTTCCCTGTCTGAAGGCATTCCTCACTGTGTTCTTCATATGCTACTGTACAAATGATTATAAAATTTCCAGTTTTACATAATCCACAGTACAGTAGTGCTCTGATAATTCAAATAAAGATGCCGAGGAATAGTGCACCATGGAGCAACACTGAGAAAGTTGGGCCCAAGATCAGAATGAAAGAAAGAAAGATCAGGGAGCTGCAACCAAAATAGAGGACAGGGAGAAAGAGGGTCTGTAAAATTACAATGAAGATAAATTTCCCCTCCTATTTGTGTGTCACACTAAATCCATTTTCTCTAAGTTAAATTATATGATCCCCAATCTTACCACTCACACAAGCAGACAAAACCTTCCAAATACCAAATTTCTCCTTAACGCAAAAACACCTCAGTTGTCAAACTGTCTTATTCATCAACCTTTTTCCTGAAAATTGGTGATAATTCAAAGAAAGGTTTCCCATTTTTTATTTCAAAAAATCTGGCTCCTCTTAATTAACATTACTGACAGAATCAGGACTCAAAATGAGGTATTAAAAGACCAGTATGCAGAGTATGGCACTATGCTCTAGACAATATCAGTTATTTCTTTTAAAAACAAAAGATGTTTTTTTAACTTACCTCCAAATACAATTTGTTTGTCTTCAGAGTATTTTCTATTTTTACTACCCTCTTTGCTTGCTCTGGTACTTCCAGACCCATCTTTATCATACACTTAGTCTCTCGGACAATCTCTAGAATTTTGGGATCAAAATTAACGAGCAACTTCCCAGTTTCAGGATGACGTACCAGTAATGTAGCTTGTAATGCTGCAAATAAATTAAAGTATATTTTAAAATAAATATTCATAACAAACTATTAATTGTTTCTGTTGCATAATAAGTCTTTATTAGACTTCTGAGAAAATGTGAATGATTGGGCATGAAGCAATTATGGGCTCAATCTTACAAGGATGTGAGCACCTCCAGGAGTTGCTCAATAACTTGCAGGAACAAGTCCAAGAAGAAGATAACACTGAGACAGGAAGATTAAGGAAAAACAAAGCCAAGTAAAACCCAAAATGTAAGGACAGAAAAATGCTAAAATCCAATCATGCAATCAGACCATGCATATGGGCACTTTTTCCCATGAGGAGTTCTGTTGGCTGAAGGGGGCTCCATGTGAGCACAAAATTCTACTTGTGTGGATCTATTTTCAGAGTTAAAGCCCAGTGGTTCATTCTATTTTCTGTCTCTGATAGCCAAGGCCAGCTCTAACTTTTTTGCCGCCCCAAGCAAAAAAAAAGGGCAGCCTGAAGAGTGAGGAGGGAACAGCAGGGGGGTGGCACGGCCGCAGCGCGGCCGAAGGAGTGAGGGGGGGCAGCGCAGCCAGAGGACCGAACGGGAGGAGAGGGCACAGCCGCAGTGCAGCTGGAGAAATGAAAGGGGGCAGCATAGCCGTAGGGCGGCCTGAAGAGCAACGGGGGGTGGCGTGGCCTGACGAGAGAAGGGGGTGGTGCAGCCAAAGCACGGCCAGAGGAGCGAAGGAGGGAGCATCGCAGATGGAGGAGCAAAGAGGGAGGCGGCACAGCTGGAGGAGTGAAGAAGGCACAGAGCGGTCGGAATGCCGCCCCTTACAGAGTGCAGCCCCAGGCACATACTTGCTATGCTGGTGCCTGGAGCCGGCCCTGCTGATAGCAGATTGAACAATCAAAGTTGATGATAGCGTGATCTTCAGTCCAGAAGACAAAGGTATAACAAGAACCAATGACTGGAAGTTGAAGCTAAATAAATTTAAACTAGAAATATGGCACAATGTTTTAACAGTGAGGTAATTAGAACAGCTTACACTGGAAATGTTTAAATCAAGATTGAATGTGTTTCTAAAATATATGCCCTAGTTCAAGTACAGCTATTGGACTGGAAGCAGAAATTAATATAGGGAAGCGCTATTGTTTGCACTATGCAGGAGATCAGACTAGACCAGCAGTTTTCAAACTGTGGGTCAGGACCCCAAAGTGGGTCATGACCCTGTTTTAAAGGTGGCACTGGCGCTGGAGCACTGGGGACCAAAGCTGAAGCCTGAGCCCAACTGCCCAGGTTCGAAGCCAAAGACGAGCCCCAACACGCAGGTCAAAGCCTAAGGGCTTCAACCCTCGGTGGCGGGGCTCAGGTTACAAGCCCCCTACCTGAAGCTGAAGTCCTTGGGTTTCAGCTTTGCTCACACCCAGGGTGGTGAGGCCTGGGTGTTGGCTTTGCCCCAGCTCAGGCGGTGGGGCTCGGGACAGCGGAGCTCAGGACAGCTCAGGCTTCAGTTATTCATTCTGGGGCTGTGTAGTAACTTTTGTTGTAAAAGGGAATCATGGTGCAATGCAGATTGAGAACACTTGGGCTAGATCATAACAATGATCTCTTCTAGGCTTAAAATATATGACTATGAATCAGGGCACTTCAGCATGGTTTACAGGCATTTAAAGTATGCTGAGATGCCCTGATTCATAGTCATATATTTAAGCCCAGTTATCTGTTGCTTTCATGTTGCGCCATATCTATAATTGTGATTGTAAGCTTTTCAGAGCAGGGACCATTTGATTAAGCATGTGCTTAAGTCTTTGTAAGATCAGGGCCTTTCATTGTAATCTCTTCAGAAATAGATTGGTTTGTTTTATGGTGCCTAACACACTTTTGGAGCTCAGTGAGCAAACAAATTAATAATAATTCATGTTTTAATTACTAAAAAGTCATGTTATCTAATATATGGGAGATTTTTTTTTCTTTTACATATTATTACTTTAGCTAGTTGTACTATGATTCCCATTCAATGTAACCTACATAACTAAAAATGTAATGTAATACTAACATAATTATGCTTTACAAATAAATCAATCAGTGGCCCCAACCTGCAAGTAGTTCCATAATGCAAACCTCTTCACCCAGACAGGGGTCCACTGAAGTCATTCAGATGCAGAGGTCTGTGCTATCATGTATACTTGCAGGAGCAGGACTATCATTTGTACATTCTAAAGACTAAAATGCTAAAAACATATTTAAGTTGATTTTTTATAAATCTAGCAGTTGTCAGCAACATATAAAAACAAATTGCAATAAAACATTATAACAGGCAGAACAAGGCTGATATGAAAAACTTATGCACATTTATTAGAAGTCAGATATATTTAACTGCTCACCATATTGTAGCTGTGAAATTTCCTTCACCCATGCCATGTGATAGAGTACCTCAAATTCCACCAATACATAGGAAATTTTATTGAATAATCGAACCACTGCTTTACCTTCTGGACTTGTCAAGATATCTGAATTTTTCTATTAAAACATTGCAAATTAAAATTATAAACCTATCAAACAGCAGTTTAACTTGATGTCAAATGAAAATTGTTTAAAATGATTTACTATGAATTTTTGAAGCTTTAAATCTCAATTAAATTTATATTTGAAGCATGCTATCAACTATAGCATGATCCAAATGTATGCCCTCCTGAAAGCAATATGAGATTGACCTAAGTAATAATAAAAAATACACCTCTGCTTTTTTAAAAAGAATACATTAAAAAGTGACAACTTTATTGTGCAACGGACTTATAACTTCTGTTGAAATGGATGCCTGACACTACTCAGGATTTGAATTGAGACTAAACACAAAAATTTCACTTTTATTATTACTTTAAATAATTATATGCAAAGCAATTAAATTGTTCAAATTGCAAATAATTTGGATTACAAAAAATGTCACATACAAAGCTTTTAATCAAATATCAAGGTGCTGTGGTATTTTTAATTTGATTGAAAACTTTTATTTATATTATTTGAAAACCAAACAGGATAGCACTTTGCAAGATGATGGGCAGAGCGTAAGTCCTTCCTTTCTGACTGGTCTCATCCTACCTCATAGGTGCTATTGTCTGGAATGATAAAATATACCTCAAATGATACTTCATTCAAAGACCTGAAAACATCTGCTCAACGTGTAGCAGCAGTCAAAAGGTTAACAGAATGTTAGGAACTATTATGAAAGGAATAGATAATAAGATGTATCATAATGCCATTATATAAATCCATGGTACGCCTGCACCTTGAATATTACATGTAGTTCTGGTCACCCCACCTCAACAAGATAGATTAGAATTGGGAAAAGTACAGAGAAGAGCAACAAAAATGATTGGGGGTATGGCAGAGACATAAAAAAGACTGTGACTGCACAGCTTGGAAAAGAGACAACTAAGGGGGAATATTAGAGGTCTATAAAATCATAAATGGCATGGAGAAAGTTAATGAGGAAGAGTTATTCACATAACACAAGAACCAGGGGTCACCCAATGACTATTAGTGGTAAATATGCTCAATGGCCTGTGACGGGATGTTAGATGGGGTGGGATGTGAGTTACTACAGCAAATTCTTCCCTGGGTGTCTGGCTGATGAGTCTTCACCACATGCTCAGGGTTTAGCTGATTGCCATATTTGGGGTTGGGAAAGAATTTTCCTCAAGGGCAGATTGGAAAAGGCCCTGGGAGTTTTTCACCTTCCTCTGCAGCATGGGACATGGGTCACTTGCTGGAGGATTCTCAGCACCTTGAAGTCTTTAAACCATGATATAAGGACTTCAGTAGCTCACACATATGTTAGAGGTTTATTTCAGGAGTGGGTGGGTGAGATTCTGTGGCCTGTGTTGTGCAGGAGGTCAGACTAGATGATCATAATGGTCCCTTCTGACCTTAAAGTCTATGAGTTAATAGGCAGCAAGTTTAAAACAAACAAAAGGAAGTACTTCCTCACACTATGCATGGTCAGCCTGTGGAACTCATTGCCAGGGATGTTGTGAAGACCAAAAGTATAACTGGGTTCAGTAAAGAATTAGATAAGTTCCTGGAGAATAGATCCATCAATGGCTATTAGCCAAGATGGTAGGGGATGCAACCCAACATTCTGGCTGTCCCTTAGCCTCTGACTGCCAGAAGCTGAAACTGGATGAAAGGGTATAGATCACTCAATTGCCCAGCTCTGTTCATTCCCTGTGAAGCATTTGGTACCAGCAACTGTCAGAAGACAGGATACTAGGCTAGATGGACCATTGGTCTGTCCTAGCATGGCCATTCTTCTGTTCTTATGATCACATTTCCAATAATTCAGTGCCTGTTACCACAATGCTGGAGCACTTGTTTAATACTGAGTCAAATACCACCACTTCCTGAATCCCCCAAAGTGCTTCTTGTGGTTACCGGTGTTTTCCTAGCAATTTTATGTCCAAATACTGATATTGCTTTGCACATGAGAAGGAACAAGTTCACAGCCAGAGGTGGTCTTGTCACTGGATCACAAGTAAACCAAGTATGGACTGTTTATGAAATCTATAATTTTTCTTCACATCAGTAATGATCAACTCACATAGAAAAAGTTGATTGGTTCACTTATTCGCCGGAAAAGCTGCCTCACCCACAGTATTTTTCCCGCTACAGGGGGCATGTTTCGGGCAAGAGGAGGGTCATCTTTTTGAGCCTGGTAAAGCTAAAATAAATTCACTATTAGTAATACAAGGATATAAAATTGTTGAAAAATTAAAATTGTTTTCTCTAATATTTCAGATTAATATCTCTTCCCTGGCCAAAATATAGGGAGATGATGGAGCTGCCAGCAACGCTTTCTTCACTAAAATAATAATATATTCTGAACAGATAATATGCTTCTGCATGGAATGAAATGTCCAGATTGTTAAGAGAAATGGCTGGGGGCCTTCCTTCATGGGTTCGCTGGAGGCAGGCCCCTGGTGCTGGTCAAACTCATAAAGGTAGGGCCTGAAGATTATCCAGAGGCCTTTCTTGAAAGTTTTGAATGGGTGGCAAGAGTAGCACATTGGCTACTGTAGCAACAGGCAGACTTACCGTCCCCACATTTGACCAGGACAACAGAGGCTGCCTATCATGGGCTAGACCCAGTGACGGAATGGGATTATGCCCAAGTCAAAGCATCCATTTTAGACCCGTGGGATATCCCAGAAACTTTCCACCAGCAATTTCATATGGAATGGTATTCCTCAGGGGCCCTGAAACTGCAGGACTTGTGCCAGCAGTGGCTAAAAGCCAAGACAAGTCAGGACTGGCTGAAATGATTTCTCTTGAACTTTCCTCAGTTACATCCAGCTGGGGGAAAAGAAGAGCCCAGGGCCAGCATCAAGGCAGCTGCTCCTTTTCCATCCCCACCCCCCGTTAGCAGGCTGGCAGCGCTTTCAGCAGGGTCTTTGCTACAGCAGTGCTTAAGGACCCTGCTTAAAGCGCTGACAGGGCAGCACTTTAACATTGCTGCCTCTTTTCTGCTGCGCTGTAGGCAGCTCTGCCGCTAGGGACCTGGGTAGGGCCGCCGACAGGGGGGTGCAAAAACAACAGCAACATTAAAGTGCTGCCGCAGCAGCGCACTTAAAGCACCGCTGTGGCAGCACTTTAAAATAAGGCAGTAGGGGCCGCTACCGGCAGCCACTTTTTACCAGTATACTGTACTGGCCTGTTCCACCTTACTTTCATCCCTGGCCTTTAAAAAAATCAAAGAGCTAACCACTAATTTAATAGTTCTAACCAGTTTGTTTAGTGGATAATAGTTTACTCAATTAGGCACCTACAGACTGATTCTCATTTGCACTACTTTAGTCACTTAAAAGGGCCAGATGTAAATATAAAGTGGGATGTAAATATAATTAAAGCCCTTTTACACTGTCAGAATAGTATAAAGTAGCCTTGTGTAAATGATAATTAAATTGATAAACATGTTATACCTAGGCAAAAAATGTTTGACATCTAATGCGGTCTTTTGTTTTAATAGCTGGTCAGTAAAATCAAGGTATATTGCTAAATGATTATACATTTTTTATTCTTTCAACTTAAGTAATAATAGTATAATGTTTTGGTTTGTTTTAAATTGTAGAATTTTTATGAGGGAGGATTCCCCCAGATGTGCCTAGAAAGGAAAAGTGTGCCCACATTTATACAGGATTTTTTCTTTGCTAGGATTCAAGCAGAAGTATAATAAATCAAGATTAATAAAATAGGATAAAAATAAACTAGGAATTCTTTAGATTAGAATATATTTAATATTGGAGATTTTATGCTTACACACTGTTTCAAATATCTAATTACACGAAAAAGAATTACCTTTTTAGTAGCTTCAAGTTCTGCTATGTAATGCTGGAGAATAAGTCCAACTGTATGTGCTATTTCTTGCTGAAGACATGGCATATTCAGCTTCTGAAACCTATATTAGATTATAATCAAATACAAGAAATTAAAGTGTTTTCCTTTAAATAATGTTTCTGCCGATCTAATAACTTAGCCTGAAACTTTGGGATACATAAAGGTATATGAGAAATATTCAAAAACTAGAGTGCGACAAAAAAAATTGCCCAAAGGATAAGTTCTAGCCAAACCTGTCTGAGATTATCATTAAAATAAGAAAACCAGTGTTCATCTATGGGCTTTCAAAATTTGCATGAACCATTGCAAACTTTGAAAGCCCATAGATGAACACTGGTTTTCTAGCATATTTTAAACATTCCTCTGTTTCTTATTTTAATGATAATCTCAGACAGGTTTGGCTCGAACTTATCCTTTGGGCAATTTTTTTGGTCACACTTTAGAGTCCATAAAGACACAAATGCATTGTACGAGATTAGGTCATTCATTTTTAAATTAACATTACTACTTAAACATATTTTGTAAGCATAATTGCCATTACCTTTGAAGTAGCTGAACTGAATGCTGTGAAGACAAAATTCTTCCAAAACAAGTATTCATAAATGTCTGTATCTGCACCTAAGACAAATATGAGTATTTACAGCTATATTAAATTTTATGGATGTGACTAATGACTAATAATTTATATATTTCTGTATTAATTTACTATAATTTTCCTACATGTTTAATAAGAGTATTTTACAATAAATATACTTTCTTAATGTAATAAAAAGGCACAGAAAGACTACTAAGATGATCTGGAAAGAGAAAACAAGGAAGATCATGAGAAGAAATCATTGCTGTTTCTATGTAGTTTCAAATCATACATATTTGCATGTTCAACATATAAATAATTTTCTCTGAATATTTTCTCAGAGTATTTATTGATAGCAGAAATTGTAACAATGGTTACTCCAAAGGTGAATTGTTAATAAAATAGATCTCAATTCCTGGATCCATGCTCCTAATGAGTGACCGGAAGTGCAACATAGGGTCTTCATGACCCCAGGGCTCAGATCCTGAAGACTGCTAAGACTCAAGGGCTACAAAACCAAAGCCAAGTTTATTAACAATAACAACAGCAAACGAGACATAGCCCATACTTCCAAACTGAGTTGCCTTATTAAGCCCATTACTGCAGTACCTATAAGCCTTACATACTCTGATAACTTCATTATATATCCCGGGAATGGTACCCAACCTGCCCTGATCTTTAAGAGCTGGCACCTTCTCAGTGAAGGTGATTCTCCTTTCTGAAATTCTAAAGCCATTAAACCCTCCTAAAGAGGGGCAGAGCAACACCATTTGCTGTGATAAGCAATAAACCTCTCTAAGTGCTGTGATCACTCAACCAACAAAATGCAGATACATACCCAGCTAAATTGCATGAATGCTCACTCATGAACTATACAGAGAGAGACACCAGCAAGTCCCCCAACCCCAAAGCCTTTAACCCCAGAAATATACCATTTTACGCAGCTCAAGACCTTCTCCTGAACAATGCAAGCTCATTAATTAGTCCACCACTTCATCAAAGGATAGTGAACATCCACCAGCCTTTGTAATCTGAGTAAATTCCCCAAACACTTTAAATAAACTCACTGGTAAGGAGAAAACATTAAAATAAGCTTATTAATAACAGAAAGATAGATTTTAAGTGATTATAAGTGCCAGGCATAAAGGACAGAGATGGTTACATGAGAAATAAAAAAGTTTAGAATTTAGACTGCTATATCAGACTAAGCAATATTTGAATCAAGCAGTTTTTCTATGTGTTGTAGGCAATTCACAGTTATTAACACACTGGCTGAATTCCCTGCTCAGTCTGGGACAAAGCTCCACAATTCAAAGTCTTTTCCTTCCCAGTCTGTTGCCTTCAGAGTAGATGTGGGAGGGCAGAGGTCATGGCTGATGTTACACTCTCCAATTTATACACCCCAATCCATACGCATGGAAAGATACTGTCTCAAACATGCAGTCGGGGGTCGTATGTTCTATGTGCCCTGCTGAGACTCTGGGCCTCCATTGTCTACATGCTACAGAAGGGATCCAGTGGGAGAGTGGATTTTCCTTACTGGGCTACCAACCTCTGACTGGGCTAGTCTTACTGTAAATCTGTCTTGGGGATGTTAGTTGCTCCTATGTTGCCACCAAAAAGCCAGCTGTTGGCATCTCAGACTCAAAATATATTTCAGTAACACACAGAGCAAAACTTCATAACTTCACATACAATGGCAACACATTATTCAACAACATAGTAATGTGAAATGGATCACGACTTCTCAAATGGCACCTCACAAAGCATAGTGATTGCACATAATTATTCTACTTAGGTGACTCCCAAGTAGTACTTCTCTTCTCCTAGTGGGAAATAGTCTTTTCAGCTTTGTGAAAGGAGTCAGACAAGGCTGTGGGAGCACTTCTTGTTGTATTAAGTCAAATCTCAGAATATGTGAGGGGCCAGCATTGGAAGATGAGTGGGAGGACTTCATGAATAGATATGCTGCATGGGATATTTGTGTTCTTTTAAGAAAAGAACAACTAATGTTGCATTTTTCTCTGATGTGTCCCTCATCCTGGCATAACAGGAAGCAAATATGTGGGTTGTTTGTTGGCACTGCCACCCAGCTGGAGGGGCAATGTCTAAAGCAGGGGTAGGCAACCTATGGCATGGGTGCTGAAGGCAGCACGTGAGCTGATTTGCAGTTGCACTCACACTGCCTGGGTCCTGGCCACCGATTTGGGAGGCTCTGTATTTTAATTTAATTTTAAATTAAGTTTCTTAAACATTTTAAAAACCTTATTTAATTTACATACAATAATAGTCTAGGTATATATTAAAGACTTCTAGAAAGAGACCTTCTAAAAACATTAATGTATTACTGACATGCGAAACCCTAAATTAGAGTGAATAAATGAAGACTTGGCATACGACTTCTGAAAGGTTGCTGACCCCTGGTTTAAAGCATGAGGACTTTTGTCTTTTAAAGCCAGTACAAAAAATCTCAGGCCTTGAAATACAAAGACAGGGACAAAAAATGCAGAATGACACAAAACTATTTACTAACTATCCTAATCTAACTATTTACATTAGCGAACTACCATTTACCAAATAAAGATGTGAAAAAGCTCACAGGAAAAACCATAAGCAAAGTGCATGGGGTCCTCCATCTCTTAGCCATGGAAGATTAAAAAGAACTGAGGGAAGGTCAGGGCAGCTCCTTCCTTTAAACCCACAGCTGAACGCATTGGTGAGCATAGGATACTATTAGTGAAAGCACTCCAATTCAAGCGTACTGGATGAGCACATTCCTAAGTAAAACAGACATATGCAATCACTTAAAGAAGAATCCATCTTTTCTGGCAAAAGATCAAACCAGAAAGAGATCCAACTCTTGCTCATCAGTGGATGTCAATAATAAGGAATGTTTACAACACCCACATATTAATCTTTATCACAATGTCTGAAATATTTACCTATATTTAGAATGCTTTCTCAGATACCTTGGTAAATTTAACTACCACAGGGGATAAATGTGCAGTTTTCAGTGGTGTCCACTGTACACAGTATATAGCAAAACTTACATTTGTGAAACATTTTTGCAAAGTGAGAACATAACTCCTATAATATTAATGGGAGCTATGAGTACACAAGATCTGGAAAACAGACACCTATATCATTGACAAAACAGTAGGCAAGTATGTTCCTGCAGTTAATAATCTGTAAATAACTGTAAGAAAGGCAAGACATTTAAGGATCAGGTAAATATAAAAGCCTTTGCACAAGTTGTGATATTTGTTATTATTTTCCTAACAAACTCTACCATCACCAAATAAAGCCAAATCATAGTCCTTTTTCAGTCAAAACTCCCACTGAAGTCCAAGGGGCTCTGAATATGTAAAATGATGAGATCTGGCCCTGAATAAATTTCAATAGCAATGTTACTTACCTCTAAACCTTCAATTTTTGTCATGAAGTCTACAAAATCTACATCAAATTCGGTTTTTCGTGGGTCAAGAATATCATATTGTTTCTTTTGAACACTCTGGTAGATATTTTTGAACTTTATTGCCATAATATCTATCCCTTCAATTGTAGACATACTAAGTTCAGAAAATGTTTGTACTATGGTAATCATCTCTGTAATCTGAAATAAAGAAATATTTTTCACACTCAGATCAAATTATGAATTTATTTCAATCCATTTCTTTGCTTCTGGTACTTCTTGTTGACAAAAGAATAATTACATCCTGAGCTAAACAGACTAGACTGAGATCAATGGCCAGTCTGATCTGGTTGGTTATTTCACCCAGAATTCCTCATCAAAATACTCACAACAAAACATTGCTCCCTCAGCTTCTTACCCCAATCCTCACCATCACTCATCTCAACCTAATCTAAATTGTTTCAATATTTTTGTTCTGTTTTTCTTGGTATCTTGAGGAAGGCTTATCCATAGTTAACTCTTACATTAAATTACATTTAATATCTGAGTGATAGGATGGGAAATGGCTCAAAAGTTGAAGCACCAACATTTAAGATATATAAATGGGAATTTCCAAGCACAACAGAAAGACCACAAGAACTAATGTATGCACTGTATGACTACCAAGGAAAAACACAATGCCTGAGGGCTCTGCTCACTGTTTTGATCTCTTCAGCTGTTTAGCTCTTGGAAATCCAGGGGCTCCAGGCTGAGGGCCCTGGGATCCTTAGGGACGGCTTTGTCTGCCATTAGGGAATTTTGTCCCGAGAACCCCCTGTAACATTTCACACGCCCCCAAGGGTTCACGAACCCGAGTTTGGGAACCACTGATCTAGTCTAACCCCCATATAAACTGAGAAAGAGCTCACCAGCTGATTATCATATACAGGCAGCCCATTCACCAAGATTTTCCAGCTCAACTGCCTTGCTTTCAAGATACAGAATACCAACTGATCTGAGAGTAAGGATCACTTTGATCCACCTGAGGTTACCTCACGGCCTTGGAGTGCTCTCCTGCTCATAAAGCCACTGCTACTTGTGCAGGGTGGAAGATTTTTGTAGGCAGGAGAGCTTTCTCCTGCCCTCAAACAGCAGATACACTGAGCACCTTTTAGCAGCATGGCTGTAGTGGCACAGCCATGACACTAAAAGCTACATAGTGTAGACAAAGCTTTAGGTTTGGAATAATAGATTTTTCCAAACCCTTTAAAAAGAATTGAATTTTAGGCTGAAATCAAGCATGGAAAGCCAAACACAGAATTTTTTAACAAATTTTGAGCAAATGAAAAAAGTGAGTTGCAACTCTTAACTACAGCTTTTGTTATTTGTGAAAGTCATAATAATTTGATGGTCTAAGAAATCAAGAGAAATGCTGTATTTATCCAAAAAAATCAACTACATTTTAAAAAAATTCATATTGAAATAAGAATACAGAACATTTAGCAATTCTTTAGTCAATCTACAAATATTCTCATTAAAGGCATGCACACTTACATTCTTAAATGTTACTTACTTTTTCCAGCCTTTTACAAAAAGCTTCAAATTTGCCAAAAATATACATCTCTGATACTTCAAATGTCTTTTCCCCTAGAGCTTCCAAAATCTGTTTCCTTGTTTTATGAAAGCATTTTTGATATTCTTTAAATAAAAAAATGCAGTCCTAAAAAAGATGAAAAACAAATGCAATAACTATCAGATGTAAAGAAACATGCAATATTTCTTATGTACAAAAAAATCAGTTGTTTCTGTTGGCTGTTCTGTATTTTAGAAAATGGTATTTTTTCTAATTAGTCCACGTTATCATTTTGATATTGAAACAGAATTTTGCAACCAGACTTGTGGCCTATTCCTTGTGTCCTGCACTAACATAGAGAAATTCCTCTTATTTAGCACTTACTATTCTCATTTCAAAAAGAAGAAAGTGATGAGAAGAAAGTGTGATATATAATGCCTATGTGAAAAACCAAACTAATAATGTTAGATGGATGACCAAGAAGGATTTCTTAATTTATCTAAAATCAGAGAGGTAGCCATGTTAGTCTGGACCTGCAGAAACGATAAAGAGTCCTGTGGCACCTTTAAGTCTTTAAGGTGCCACAGGACTCTTGGTCACTTCTTAATTTATCTAACTTACTTTACAATTAAGAATAATTGACTCAAAACTATCAGTTTATAGAACTTAACAAAAGGGGGTGCTAAAAATTGCTAGTGGGCCTCTGAGCCCTACTGACCTAATAATAATAATTAGCAATAATACTTCAACAAGAGGGGAACAAGACAAGAAGCTGTGTGGCAAAGGAGAAAGATGAGACAAACAATTCTGATACACAGTGGCTGAATCAAGAAGAAGCCAAAGAAGAAAATGATACTGCTATAAGCATAATATCCGCATGGTGTGGTTAAAACTAGCTATGCCAATATGAGCATTCCAGTTTAAATGTAGAGGACAAAGGTTGAAGACAACTGGGCAGCAGCTCTTTCAAATATTATACCTAAAGTAATAACCCTGTCTTGTCTGTCCAGGAGTACAATTCCATAGAAAGGCCATTTAAGTACATGTTGAACTGCAAGCACATGTTTAAGTGGTTTGTTGAATTGGGACCTTAATTAGTGCATCAGTTCAGCTGATGTAACTAACAAAAGAAACCAATCTTCGATCAAAATGTTCAAGCTTTTATTCTCTAGAATGTTTTATAATAGATGCTTTATGTTAAATCAATACAAACCCTTAAAGCACTCTGTTGGTCATCTCTGCTCAGTTTAAAGAAGCAAAAACAAACTTATCAGTAGCCCTTGTTTAGGGTTATAAGTGACAACAGTCAAATCATAGTCTAAAGCCATGTCTACAACAGTGAGCTTAGAGCAGCACGGCTGTACCAGTGCAGTTGTGCCAGTGTAAGATCACTGTGTAGCTGCTCTATGTTGGCAGAAAAGAGCTATCCCGTCTACATAATAAAACCACCTCCATGGGTGGTGGTAGCTGTCAGCAGGAGAAGCTGTCCCATCAACAAAATAATTCAATCAAAATATATACTCTGTGATTTGAAGAAATGACTTTATTTCTCATAGTTTCATTATCCTCCAAGTGCTTACAGATGGAAAAGTATTTGTGCTTTATTTTAAATCCATTATCTTTACCATTTAGTAATTTCCAGAATCCCTCTTTCTCCACTCTTCCATCCGTTCTATATATATTAATAAGACATTTGTGAAGCAGGAGGTTCCCCCAGTCCTTTGGTACACAACATATCCTTTGTTTTCCATACATCCCTGGTTTCCCATTATTTTTTTAAAAACTATACAGGTAGTCATTAAGAGATTGCAAGCCATCTTAGAACATGTTGACAGCAAAGCAGATATTTAAAGAGGAAGTGGAAATGGTTGGGGCTCCCAGAAGAAAAGACAAATTACCTTTTTTAATTTTCATGCTCCTCCCAGTCAAAGGAACAACTTAGCCAGTCGCTTGCTAGAGCCAAATCAACAGAAAATATGTAAGAACCTGATAGCAGATTGCTTCGTCTCTGCCTGAGGTTTGCATTCTGCTTGAAAAGGCTCTCTGATAAGATTTTTTGATTTCTTGTCTTTGTTTATAAAGTCCAAAAGAAGCTTGCTGCGATGTGGCAGTAGACTTTTTCAGTGACAATGTGAGGGAAACCTGGGTCCATATCCTTAGAAAGAGGCCACAACATTAAAGGATGTTATAAATGAAGGGTGGAGCTTTTAAAGAGACAATACTATAATTTTCCTTTGTGACATTTTTTCTTTATTATTAAGACTGACACTACAGCTTTGTCCCAGATTTGTACACTTAGAATTACAAAATTTGTGGCTGGAGGAAACATAGCAAAATATTTGGGTTTCAGTAAAGCATTTGATGTTTCTTACAAAATGTTACCCACAAAACTAACTGAAACTGACCTGCACATGCTCATTGTCATGTGAAAGAAACAGATACATACCTATACTACAACTTCAACATATAAAGCTGGCTAGAAAAGACAAAGCTCAAAAAGCAGTAGAGATCTCCAGTACTTGCCATGGGCAATAAGAAAGAATGAGAAGGAGTCAGGGTGTCCCTGCCCTTTGCTGCATCACAAGGACATCCAGGGCACATCAGCTACCTCAACAGTACTACTAGAAAAAGTCTCTGACTAAATTGCATTGGGTACACATACACCTAAAATGGAATGTTTATGTGCACAGGTACTCAAAGGAGAGTAAAACCTAGCTGAAGAATTAGGATTATTTAGAGTAATGATAAAGAGCAATGCAAATTGAAGTGGAGTGGAGCACTCTTACGTCCCACCTCATTAAATACTCATCATTTATCAAGAAAAGGGGATCAACAGAAGATAAAGGGAAATTCTGATCTTAACCTGCAAACTGGTTTTCTACAAAAGACAAACATATATTATTACTATGAAGCAGGCAGCTCAACCCTTTGACTGATTGTTAATTTTTTGGTGCCTTGCACAGTCCCTCCACACCCATAGATATGCATACTCCCTCTCTCAACCTTTAAGTTCTTTGACTCCTCCCTTTCCTTCTCTCCTCACTGGGTTTTTACCAAATCCTTTTGCTTTTCCCACTCACATTTCTAAAATCTCTCCCTAGTCTGACAAAACTGGTTCATCTTATATAGTTTTCTCATCAAAACCAATGACCAGCTCCTCTCCAATATACCCAACATTCAACAGCAAAAATAATCTTACTCTCCTGTTGCTCTTACCGTATCATTCACTTTCTAATGTACTTTCACTGGCTCCTTGTCTCTTTCTACATAAAATCAGAACTCCTCATCATTTTTAAAATGCTCCCTTTACTTATATCTCATTATCACCTATCAGACCAGCACTCTGCCCATTCTTGCTTCATTCATTCATTTGTACACTGTCACTCTCGCCTTTGTATGTTATCTCATACTGCTGCTGATTCCTGGAATAACATTTCCCCTCCTGTATACCAGCCTGTCCCTCTAAATCCTCTTGACTGACATGGCTGTGACAGTTACTCATTCTGTGCTACTCTCAACTTCTATTTAAAAATATCAGAATTTATATGATTAGCTCCCTATGCTGTAATGACTTTTTTTTACTTGTTTTAAATATCATCTTTTTTCCTTTGTCTGTTTCTTTCATGTTCTTTGAATTATTACCTTAGATTGAACACTCTAAATAGTGTGACTGTCTCTCTTTTAAATCCTATAGTGTTATGTTTATTTTTAACAGTAATAAGTCAGCTTTGAATAATTTATTTAATATGAAATCTGGAAAACTTTAGAATATAAAGCAATGCATACTTTTATAATAAAATGATGGACTTTAGTGCAGTCCTACAAGCGGGTGCTTACTAGGTAAAATAAGAACCCAGATCAGAAGGTGATCTGAACCGTGAAAACAACAAAATACCACTATACAAACCTGAATTTTTTTAATTACTACAGGAGTATCCTGGTCCCAGACACGAGATAAACCACCATCAGTAATATATGCCTTACATGCTGTAACCATTTGATTTGTAACCTAGGACATATAAATGAAAAACAAACTTTGTTAATGATCTCCAAAATTTTGTTTTTATTACTTCTTGAAAAAAATAAATTATATATCTGCAATTGGAACTTTTCAATCACATTTACGTAAAATGCCCTAACATATGTGACTTAAGGAAAACAGTACAGTATTTTAAATACTTCTAGACCCAGATATAATATTTGAACAAGTTTCGGGCATAAAAAGAAGACATTTTTGCTCATAATTCTGCTTCTCAAGAGATCACTCTAACAGGATTCTCACTCCTGGATCTTAGTTTCCCACCATGAGACAAGCAGAATTATCAAAGTTCTGAGAATTTTTACCCATGTGCTAGCTGTATAGTATGTGAGACAGGACCTCCATTAGAAGTCATGCAGTATACCCACAACACCAACATGTATGTGTAAAATATATAGATACTCACAGAATGTCACTAGCAAAAACTCAAGAACAGAAGACACCATGTTTGTTTTATGTTTTAAAAACACATACACAGAGGCTACTCAATGTTCCAGCTAGAAATGGCTGCATCTGCGGGTGCAGGACACATCCATGGGTGAAGGGCAATGTCCTGAGAAAACAAATGTGGTGCCTTCTCTGCTTGAGTTTTAGCTAGTAAAACTCAGACATTCTGGATGGGGTATTCTAGGCCACTACCTGTTTAGAGAGACTAGAAGCCAGGGCTCTGGGTCTCCACAAAAAAAGAATTTGAGAAAAGTTTTGTAATAACCCTGTGAAAGAATAACCTGTAAAGAATAACCTTGTGAAAGAATAACCTGTAAAGAATAACCCTGTGAAAGAATAACCTGTAATAACCCTGTGAAAGAACCTGGGAAGAGCCCTAGAGAGGCTGGGTAATGTATCCTGACAAGGAGGTATCATTTGGCCAGACAGACAAGTTCTGAGAAAGAAGTTATAGGACAGTAGCAGACCCATAGGATAAGACGCAGAGAGCATTCATGCTTGGATCTACTTGTTTTGTCAATCCTGGAGCTTGTGGAAAAAAGAAGGTAGGAACTCCACTTTTACACTGTTACAGTTCCTTCTCTTTTTGCATGCTGAATACTATTTGTGGAGCAAGGAACTACTAAGTATAAAGATGGCATAATCTAGACCTTTGTGAGCCTATATAAAATACTATAAGAAGCAAATTGCAATTGCAATGCCTGATGTTTTATTTATGCTTGATTTATTTTATAGCATGAAAACAGAAGTGTAATATATTTAGTAGTGAGCATCACAGCTTAATAAAATCCTTACCACTTTTCACCAAGATATCCTGCTGATTGAAGTAAAACAAGAGTTTCTGCAATGTCATATTCAGAGCTGTTTGCTTTCATCAGTTTATATAAATGAAGCCTTGATAGCAATGTGCTTACCTTTATAAACAATGATGTCATTCTCTCTGAAGTATTGTAATACCTTGAAACACTGTGAATCATTCTTATAGCATTAATCAAATTTTGTATTCCATGTGCCATAGACACCTAAAATAAAGAAATTTTTAAGAAAATTACATGAGCTTCTCTCCCCTTGCCAAGTTTCCTATTCACAACCTCTAAATTATATTTTTCTTTAAATCACATCTTTCATCAGTCTCTCATGGAGTTATCCCATGCTGGTTTTGATCGCAGCTATCTTGTCCCCATTGATAGGTGCCTGCCTTCTCTAGTAGAGTCATAAATCTGCCCTTCTCTGACATCTCAATAGGGGTGTGTTGCAATCTCCTGGCACTTATAATCGTCTGTCCTCAATTCCTCGATGGAAAATCTGGCCCACCACACATTTTCTGACACACATATTCCTCATTCATATGCAAAATAGAATTGACTTACACAGAACATTTGAACAGGAACATCAAATTGCAATGCAGAAGAAAACAATCATTATATTCTTTTACTTATTTCAAAATACTAATTTTTAACCTACAACAGAGTAGTGACCCTAGAGGTCTATTACTGCCTTGAAATCAGCTTCAGACACAAGATTCTAGGCCATTCCTTTCTGCTTTCAGAAAGGGCGGTTTGCAGAATATGGTCAAATCATACATCAATACATTTCATACATGCTACATTATTATTCTTTATCCTTTATTCTAATTTATACAAAACACAAACATAAAATCCTACCACTACACAGGTAGGGACCATTGAATTGTGGAAGTAAATGCATGTTACACAGGTAGTGTCAGAGAGAGGGCTTTGGATTCTTCCACCATGAGATGTTGTTCCAGGAAGAAGGATTGCTACGAAGAGCTGGGATCCACCTAACAAAGAGAGGCCAAGCAGTTGGACAAAACACCCTTTAATGGTGGCATGGAAGAAATTGAATTTTATACATGGACCGACCAGCTTCCATGCCTGCTATCTGAGGAAGAGGGAAACCAGACACCACAAACTGTCTGAGAAAGAAGACTGGGTAGGGTGTGACTATGTAACTTTGGAAGTTCAAGTTCAATTTCCAACTCTGACAAAAACTTCCTGTGTGACGTCAGACAAGCTGGTTTCCAATCCATACAATGCAGATATTCCCCTACTTCACACAATATTATGGGGTGCTCATATATGACAATAATGGGGGCTGTACAAATCCTTAACTGACATATCCTTCCAAATGGAACAAAAAGGAATAAAGGCAGAGAGGCAAAGCTGTGAATTTTAATAAAATTGCTTCGGTGTGAGAATCTTATTCATTGCCAGACTAACTGAGGGGACTGAATCAAACATGATGAATATATTTTTTTTAGTAGCAGGCTTGTGGATCTTCTAGAATCACTTGCTATTTCTTTCTTCACCATCTTAACTGAAATGAGTATTACAGGCACGGAGATTGTTTCTTCTAAACACAGAACCCTGTTAGCTGCCTGTAAAGAGTTACTAATGTTTAAAAATCAAAGAAATCTGGAATTCAATGGGAACAAAAAAGGTACTTTTCAAATTATATTCTTCTGATGATTACATTGTTTGTGCTCACATGTGAGTTCTCCACCTCCCTCTTAAATTACACCATCTTGGACCATTTTCTGTCACTATCTTGCGACTCTTAGGCATCCTTACAACATTTGTTAACAAATGACCAGACATTTCATGTGTGACGTTGCACCCCATAATGCTTTATGAACATATGTATATGAATGTATATATGGCAGAACTGGAATACATTTTATGCTACATACGCCATGTAACATATCTCTATAAAGGTTATAATCTACTGAATATAGTCATCTTATTTGTATGCATGTATCATTTTTGTATTCAGAGTTATGAATATTGGCTCTGTACTTGTTTGATTTTAAGTAGTCTTAGTAAGGCATTTGGTCAGTTTCTTTAGAAATGAATTTGCAAGTTAAATGCCCAGTCAAGAAACACTTAACAGACAATGGATCTTGGAAGATTCCAGTCCACATAAGAAGTCTACCTGAGAAAGTTCAAGGTAGCATTTGAACAATGGCTACCATCTTTAAAGTTGTGAGTCATGCATAGACAGGTAACTTGCCCATGTGACTCCAAAACTCCATCTTGGACTGAATTCTGGATAGGAGAGAGGAGGAGGTTTCCACCCACAAGAGAAAGTCTATTTAAGCCCCTGGGAGACCCCTCTATTTTGTCTTCAGCTGGCTCAAGAGATAGCATCTCCACCCCCAAAGGATACCTGAAAAAACTGGAACAAAGGACAGTAACCATGGGGGTGTGAGTGATTGCTGGACCCAGACGAGAAGGAGGCTAATCTGTGAAAGAAGCTTACTGGAAATCTCTGAGGGTGAGATTTCATCTGTAATAATTTTCCTACTGTATTAGCTTTAGACTAGCGTGTTTTATTTTATTTTACTTGCAATTCACTTTGTTATGTCTGTTATTACTTGGAACCACTTAAATCCTACTTTGTGTATTTAATAAAATCACTTTTTACTTACTAATTAACCCAGAGTATATATTAATACCTGGGGGAGGAGGGCAATCAGCTGTGCATATCTCTCTGTCAGTGACAAAGAGTCCTGTGGCACCTTAAAGACTAACTAACTCTCTATCAGTGTTATAGAGGGCAAACAATTTATGAGTTTATCCTGTATACGCTTTATACAAGGTAAAACGGATTTATTTGGGGTTTGGACTCCATTAGGAGTTGGGCATCTGAGTGTCAGAGACAGGAACACTTCTTAAGTTGTTTTCAGTTAAGCCTGCAGCTGTTGGGGAACATGGTTCAGACCTGGGTCTGGGTTTGTAACAGGCTAGCATGTCTGGCTCAAACTGGCAAGATTCTGGAGTCCAAAGCTGGCAGGGAAAACAGATTAGAAGTAATCTCAGCACATCTGTTGGCAGTTCCCAAGCGGTTTTCTGTGATCCAACCTGTCACATCATGTATGGTTTCTTGGATACAATTGTATGGTTATTGTTGGCATATACTGAATTTTTAATGAAAACCACTAACTTTAATTATATGATCTTTGTAGTGTACATAAATGTATTTTTTTTCTGTTTTAGCTCCTTAAAAAGTATATACTATTCCAAGAAAGACAAAGTGGACCTTCACAATTGTTAATAAAATACAAGTTTAAAAATGTTTGGACACTACAGGAATTTAAACTTAATCTCTATACATAAAGGTACAATAATTAATATTTAGAAAAATACATTTTCTGAAGTAGAACATCCCACAAAGAAGATTACTTCTATCCTAAAGTTTACTGTCTTTCTATGCATTCTACATGACTCTTTAAACTGTGTACTGAGAATCACAAAAGGTATACTTACAAGATCACAGTTATAAAGTGGTTGACATACTTTTTCAAGTGTGTATAAATATCTCACATTATCTTTTGATTCATTTGCAGTGTCTGTGATTCTGGCATCCAACTCTCGCCACATCTAGAGGGAAAAATACTATTAGAACTTTATACATATCAATATATTATTGCCAATATATAGATGTGCAGAATGTACACATTTATAAAAAATGGTTATCTACCTTTCCATAACTGTTGTTCTTCGAGATGCATTGCACATGTCCATGCGACTGTAGGGGGGGGGGGGGGTCCTGTGCACAGAAGTTGGAGTTTTTTTCCCTCAGCAATACCTGTTAGAGTGGCTTGAGTGTCCTCTGTTGCTGTGCATTATTGCGTGCTGACAGAAGAGAGTGGAGCCATTCCTGTCCCGCTCAGTTCCTTTGTATCAGACATACTCTGATAAAGAAGGCAGGTTGGGTAGGTCATGGAAAGGACACGTGCAACACATCTTAAAGAACAACAGTTACAGAAAGGTAGGTAATTATTTTTTCTTCTTCAAGTGATTGCACATGTCAGTTCCACTGTAAGTGATTCACAAGCAAACACCCAGGGACTTGAGTTCAGAGTCTATCTGAACAGTTATTGCAAGACACTCCATCTGAAACTGGCATTGTCTCTGGACTGATGGGAACTGGCATAATGAAAAGTGAAAGTGTGGTATGATGACCAAGTCCCTGTTTTACAAATGTCTATAATTGGAACTTGTGCCAGGAAAGCTGCGGAAGCTGCCTGCACTCTAGAAGAATGTGCCAACACTGCAGCTGGCCGGATAGTATTAGCCAATTGTTAGCATAAGTGAATGCACAAAGGGATCCAGGATGAGACTGTCCGAATGGAAAATGGAGGGCCCCTACCTCTCTCTGCAACTGCTAAAAAGAGTTGTGCAGAAGATCTGTAGAGATTTAGCATGCTCCAGGTAGAAACTTAAAGCCCTTCTTACATCCAAGAAGTGAAGCTTATCAAAATCAGCCTTGAAATCAATTAGGGGTTTTTGCCCCTAGTGCTCCCTTTGGAAGGCTATTTCAGAACTTTGCTTCTCTGATGGCTAGAAACCCTCACTGAATTTCAAGCCCAAATTTGTTGATGGCCAATTTATATCCATTTGTTCTTGTGCCAACTTTGTCCCTTAATTTGAGTAACTGCTCTTCCTAAATGGTGTTTATCCTACAGATGTACTTACAGAGAGCAATCATGTCTCCCCTCAGCCTTTGTTTTGTTAGGATAAACAAGTCAAGCTCCTTAAGTCTCCTCTCAGAAGGTAGGTTTTCCATTTCTTTGATCATCCTAGTAGCCCTTCTCTACACTTGTTGCAGTTTGAATTCATTTTTTGTAAACTTTGGAGACCAAAACTGCACACAGTATTCCAAATGAGTTTTCAGCAGTGCCTTGTATAATGGTGGTAATCTGTCATCCTAAAATCAACCAGTTCACCCAGGTCTTTTTCCTTCTCAGTCACTTCCAAATAGTAAATCCCCAGGTTATTGTTGTTAGTCCCAAAGTGCATGGACCTTGCACTCTGAATTATTAAATTTCATCCCATTACTATCACTCCCATTTTCAAGATCATCCAAATATTCTTATATGATATTCCGATTCTCCTCCTCAATGACAAAACCTCCCAACTTTGTATCATCCACAAATGTTATTAGCACACACCCGATCTTAGTCCCAAGGTCATCAGTGAAAATGTTTATTAAGACTGGTCCCAAGACCGATCCCTGAAGAATTCCATTAGTAACCACCCTCCAGCCTGACAGTTCACCTTTCAGTGTGACCCCTTGTAGTCTTCCATTTAAGCAGTTCCTTATCCACCTGTCCATTCTCATATTAATCCCCATCTTCTCCAATTTAATAATTCCCCATGTGTAACTGTATCAAATGCTTTACTGAAATCCAGGCAGATTAGACCTACTGTCTTTCCTTTGCCAAAAAAGAGATCACATTGGTTGGGTACAATCTACCTTTTGTAAAACAATATTGTGTTTTATCCCAGTAACCATTTACTTCTATGTCCTTAGCTCCTTTCTCTCTTTTTCAAAATTTGTTCCAAGATCTTGCATACACTGAGGCCAGTAGTTTCCCAGATCATTTTTTCTCCTTTCTTAAAAATAGGCACTATATTAGTTATTTTCCGGTCATAGAGTACAACCCCTGAATTTATGCATTTATTAAAAATCCTTGCTTTTGTCCTTGAAATTTCATGTACTAGCTCCTTTAATATTCTTGAATAGAGATTATTCAGAGCCCCCAGTTTGGTCCCCATAAGCTCTTCGAGTTTGGCTTCCATCACAGATATGTTAATTTCTACTCACATATCTTTGTTTCAATTAGCTCTCCTGCCACTAATCCTAAAATCCTCATTATCCTTATCAAAAACTGAGGCAAAATATTCGTTTAGATATTGGGCCATGCCTGAATTATCTTTGATTTCCACTCCATCCTCAGTGCCTTGTGGTCTCATTTTTTTCTTTCCTTATTTTCTTTTCATTTATATGGCTCAAAAACCTTTTACTACTGGTTTTAATTTCCTTTACAAGGTCCAATTATGCTTGACTTTTGGCAGCTCTCACTTTTTCCTTACACTTTCTGACCTCCAAAAGGTAGATTTCTTTGCTGATCCAACCCATCTTCCATTTCTTATCAGCTTTCTACTTTCTCTTAATAACCTCTTTAAATGCTTATTCATCCAGTTTGGTCTCTAACCCTTCTCTATGCATTTTTTCTCTTGTTTGGGATACAGGATCCAGATAGTTTCTGCAGCTTGACTTAAAGTAATTCCAAGCCTCCGCATATTCAGATCCTTGAACTCTTCAGTCCAGGCTGCTTCCTTAACTAATTCCCTTAAATTATTTAAAATCTGTCCTTTTTAAATCAAGGACTACAGATACAGAACTCTTTTCCTTTATCCTTCTATTTAATTTAAACTGAATTAACTCATGATCATTTGAACCATGGCTGTCCTCTACAACCAATTATTCTATGAGGTGCTCACTACTTATCAATACTAAATCTAAAATGGCATTAACTCTTGTTGGTTTGGTGACTATCTGGTGAAGAAATCTGTCAGCTATCACATCCAGGAATATCTGGGCCCAACCACTATTAGTAGCAATTGTCCTCCAATCTATATCTGGGAAATTTAAGTCTCCCATAATCACACAATTCCTAGTAGCATTTATATCATCAAAAATATTAAAGAGCTCTCTATTGTGACAGAGTCAGACCAGAAGGGTATAGGAGAGTGCTGGAAGGCAAGTATATTAGTCTCAGGATGTGCAGGTCCCTGTTCCCTGGATAGCCAAACAAAGGCTATTCCAGGCCAATCAAGACACCTGGGGCCAATTAAGAACCTTCTAGAAAGGAGCAGAAACAGCTAGCCTAATTGGGACACCTGAAGCCAATCAGGGACTGGCTGAATCCAGATAAAAACCTCTCAGTTAGTTAGGTGGGCTGTGGGTGTCAGGAGCTGTGGAAGGAAGTTATGTTGTTGGTGAGACTGAGTGTTGGACAACATATCATACAGAAGGAAGGAGGCCCTGAGGTAAGGGTGAAGTGGAGTTTGAAGAAGCGGAGACTGCTGTGGGGAAGTAGCCCAGGGAATTGTATTGTGTTTTGTGCCTAAAAGGTCAGCCATCTTAGCTGATACGATTAGGGTCCCTGGGCTGGAGTCTGGAGTAGAGGGCGGGCCTGGACTCCCCACTTTCTGTCTCCCCTAATTAGTTACTGAGACAGGGAGGTCACTCTGGGGCCTGGATGAGTTTCTGAGGCCCCTAAATCTGCCAGGAAGCTCAGGACCCACCAATACAGACTCAGAACTTTGTCACACTATCCATAGCCAAATTGGATCATGGGTGTGGGTCTGTATCAGATCCCAAACACTATTCTAGTGAAGCCTCTGTTACCTTTCTTCCCTAAAGTGATGTTGGTCCAAACAGATTCCAATTTACCCATTCTATCAATTCTAACTTCTTTACACTCTGTCTACTTCATCATTAATATACAATGCTACTCCTCTACCTTTACCTTGATTGCTGTCTTTCCTGAATAGCACATATCCTTCAATACTTGTACTTCCGTTATGATTACTATTCCACCGTGTTTCTGTTATCCCTCTAATATCTGGTTTCATTTTCTGCACCAGTAGCTTTAATTCCTCCACTTTGTTACCCAGGCTTATTGCATTAGAATACAGACATATTGCTTCTTTCTGCTTGGCTTCACCCAGATTCCTGCCTAAATAGGTACAGCCATTTTACTGTCAGTATCACCTATCTGGCTATTTGTATCATTGGTATTGGCACTATTTGTCATCTTGATTTCCATTCTCCTACCCTCTGTTGTTCCTTCCTCCATTGCTGTCTCCCCTTTTACTTGATTTTCCTTCCATTCAATGTTAGAATAATGTGTGACAATTATATGAGCATCTCCCACTTGTCTCTCCCAAATTCCTAGTTAAAAGCTCTTTTAATTAGTTGTGCCACCTCCATTCCAGAAGTCTATTGCCTTCCCTACTCAGGCGGAGTCCGTCACATGAGAACAGTCCTATGTCCATGAATGTCTCCCAGTGGTCAAACATTCCAAAGCCCTCCTTACAGCACCACTGCCTGAGCCATCTGTTGATTATCATAATCTTATCTCACCTTCACTCTCCTCCTCTAGGGGCAGGTAGAGTTCAACTGAAGATCACCAGAGCCTCAATTTCCTTAAGCATCTTCCCCAGCCAGGAATAGTCTCCCTTGATGCATTCCAGCAAGAATATAGCACTATCATTTGTTCCCACGTGAAGGATAATCAGTGGACTCTTTCCTGCTTCTACTAGAGATCCTCTTCAGCCTTAAGTCCCCATCTTGCATCTTATCTCCTGGCAGACAATACATCCTCCTGTAGTTCTCTCGATCAGCTATCGTGACAGGCATGTCTGTTCTTCTTAATAGGAAGTTCCCAGTCATGTAGACCTGCCCCTTGCTGTTGTTGGTACAATTCTCCAGCCTTTCTCCTTCTGTTCTTTCTGGAGGTAAGTCCTCTTGTCTTTTGTTTTCACTTGCAAACTACTGCGAGTTATCCTCTTACTTCTTAGGGTTCTAAACTCTGGCTACCTCGATTTACTTTTCTCCTCTTCCTGTAGGACTAGCTGCTCTTCGTCCTTGTCCTCCCACCTTCTGTTACTGCCTGCTGAGCCCCTTCATTTTCCAACTCAGCAAACGTGTCCCTTAGCTCTATTTCTCCTTCATTAGCTGAAGGAGAGAGCTTTTCATCTTCCTTCTTCTTGTAGTCACATGCTCCCACAGACCACTTTCCTCATCCAGCAGTCTATCTTCACAGTTCTCCAGTCCAGGCTGCATCTGCAAGGTTGGAGGTTTTCCCTTCAGCTTCCCCTCTCCTTCCCTTCCTTCTCTGTTCAAATTCCCTTCAAAACACAACCATCATTTCTACCAAACCTCGAATCATCTCTTCCATCAGATCTATTAGGCAGCACTTCCTACAAAGCATCTTTCAGATACCCACTTCAGGATAATGTACATCCCGCTGTTTCCACAACCAGCCATCTTCACTACCACTTTTTTGAATCACTACCACTGCTGCCTCTCTCGCCATCATAGCTGTCCTTCCTAAGCTCCTGTTAAAGAAAAACAAACAAACCACACATACACAAAACAAAAACAGAACACCACACACTGTTCCCCCGCCTCAAAAAAAATAAAGAAAAAAACTCCTCTTACAAACTCTCACTCAAACTGCCCTGTTTTCAGGCTTGTTTGCTGGCATCTGTGCCTCCTCCCTGAGTCTTTGCTTTTCGGTATGGAAGCTTGTTGTCCCTGTCTTTCCCACTCATTGGCAGCTGCCATCACAGAAGAACCTGGAGGGGGAGGGATGATAGTAAAAATGTTCATAGCTTTTAGAAGGGTCAAAGTACCTCCTTTTGGCTAATTTTGCTAGGGGAGGCAGGGAGGAGAGTGTCTGCCAAAGAGCCTTTGCCTTGTTCCATGATGGCTTCATTAGGCCATCAATTAGGTGTTGGTAAAGCCTCCCTAGACAGGGTTACCAACACCAAGATGTCTACCAACTTGTGAAAGCTCTCAGACAACTCTTCTGCTTCAAAAAAAAACCCCAATGGGCTCTGTAGCCCTCCAGTGAGTAACTTCATGGCTCTATAACCTCATCTGCTGATGAAGACAAAGACACTCAATAATATCTGAGGTGATGTCTGAGGCTGCCCAAGTGAGTGCTGACTGTTCAGTACTAGTCTTGGTACTGGGTACCAGAGAAGGGTGATCTTGGTGCCTGGAACCAGTCTCAGCACCAGATATCAGGGAATTGTTCTCTTTGTGCTGGTATCTCTCCATGACCGCACCCAAGAAGGTTGAAAGGAGGACATGGCTGGAGAGGGAATGCCCCAATGGTCACCAAAATGGCCACTGACGGTAAGCTGGGGGACACTGCTGGAGTTGCTGCAGAGTCCATGCTCCCAACAAATCTGGTGGGGGGATGTGCTGTTTCCCAGACATAATAGGGAGGACCTTACCTCTGGGTCCAAGGAGGAGAATGCTTCTGACAGAGGAGGGGCCAATCTGATCGGACTGGTGAGAGATAGCTCAAGTCTCGGGGATGGCGGTAGCGGGGATATCACAGGAAGCTTCCCTATTGACATGACTGGCTTCTGTGGAGGTTTGGATAGTAGTACAGCAGGATCTCAGAGCAGTAAGGTATGAGTCTCAGTCATCAGCATCGACTACAGGCTTTCCACTGCCAGTGATACCAGTACCAAGAGGCTAAGCAAGTCTCTTGCAGTTGCACATGTCTCTGATGTTGTTGGGATTGGCACTGTCTCTTGGCTCTACAACTGTCCTTCAGGGAACATACTCAATAGACCTGGAACGAACTCCAGAGGCTGCAATCCCCGCTTGAGAGATGACGAGAGTTCAAGGGATGGCCTCTCTCCCAAATGCTTCGTGGAGTGTCTGCCTCTGTCTTACTTAGACACTGATGCAGAAGCGGAATCTGAGGAAAGTCTGAGTCTTTTTTCTTTTGTATCAGGCAATGGGACCAAAGATCCAGAGATATCACCAGCGGTGCACCCCGTAAAAAAGTAAAGGTAGTTGGTGTGCTTTCCCCATGTGACAGGGAAACCCGCCAATGGGGGCCAAAGTACTGCTTCCATAAACAAACAATTAAGTCTCACCACCCTATCTGTTTCTGATCAAGGCTTGAAACATTTACAAATGTGACATTTGTCACTGATGTGAGATTCTCTGAAACATTTCAGGCAGGTTGGATACTGGTCATTGACCAGCATAGGCGTTGTGCAGGTGTGGCAGGACTTAAACCCCAGGAAGTGAGGCATCATTCCAGTATTTGTCCCAGTATAGAAAGAGAAAAAAGGTCAAAAGAGACTAAAAATTGACACCTAGCCCTAACACTATGTAAAATTGACTAAAACTAACTGTAACTACTAACTTACAAATATATACAAAGAAGAATGAGGAAAGTTCTTGACTGTTCCAACAACTGTCACTGGCACCAGAAAGGAACTGAAGGGGAGGAAGGCAGCTCCACTCTCTTATACCAGCACGCAGAGATAGCAGGCACTCAAAGCCACACCAGTGGGTACCATTGAAGGGGGGAAATCTCTGACATCTGTGCACAGGGAGCACACACATCTACAATAGATTTGCAATGCGCAATCACTCAAATTTACTGATATTCAGAAAAAACAATGTCGAGGCAACCCTAACCCTGAAATTATCTTGAGTTAGCTTCAGTAATTGTAATTTATTTCTACATCCCCTAATATCCATGCTATTTCTCTCCATATACTATATACTGAAACTTCTCCTTTATATTTTCCTCTTTTTTTCTCCCACTTCTCCCCACAAAGACCCCCTCAATACCATGAAGTAAAATAAATATTGCAAATCTAGCTTAAATCCATCAAAGGAGTTTTTAAAGAACAAAATAAGAATTACCTTTAATAGTTTGGAATGTCCAACATTTAGAACATTTATGACAGCTTTGCAATTTGGTCCTTTGATCTGCTCAATAATAAAATTGAATTTAGCAGACATACGTTTCCAGTGTTCTAGTTCAGTCAATGGCCCTGAATCGTCGGCTTCTTTTCTCATCTGCTCACTCTCAATAAGAACCTGCAATCAATAAAATAACTTTAAATATAAAACAAATTTTGTATCTCTAGTTTAGATGTATGTAAAGAAATGTTGCTTATCCAACAGTAACTATGTTTTTTCAAAATATATTGTCCCCCCAGAGTGCACTTTTGATGTGTATGCACCCCATGAACATGAAATTGGATTGTCTGGAATGGTAGCTTCCTCTGGAGATATGCCTACACCCTAAGCATCCTCCTGCTTCCCACAGTAGAGTGTATAAAGGGCAGGGACGGTCATAGCCCATGCTTAGGTCCTTTGCTAATTAGAATCCTTCAGAAGGCGAACTTAAATCAGCCAGGACAGAGCTGGACACAGAATCACGAATCATAGAAATATAGTGCTGGAAGAGACCTTGAGAGGTCCTCAAATCCAGTTGCTGGCACTGAGGCAGGACCAAGTGTACCTAGACTATCTCTGACAGGAGTTTATCTAGCCTTTTCTTAAAAGCCTCCAATGATGGGTGTTCCAGAACCTCACTTAAAAGCCTGTGCTTGATAACAATGCGTGATTATTCTTATAGTTGTAAAGTTTTCTAACACTTAATAGAAATCTCCTTTGATGCAGAGTAAACCCATTATATCTTGTTCTACCTTCAATGGACAAGAAGAAGAATTGATCACCTTCATAATTTATAACAGTACTCAACATATTTGAAGGCTGTTATCAGGTTCCTCCTCAGTCTTCTTTTATCAAGATTAAACTGGCCCAGATTTTTAACCTTTTTTCATATGTAGGCTTGGCAGGCTTCAATTTAAATCAACAGATGTTGATAAACTTCAATTTCAGCTGAAACACTGAAATCGATGAAAAAAACAGCCATAGGTAAAAGTAGGCACAAGTGGTACAGCCTCCCCCTGTATTTGTACTTGCAGGGATCAGGTGTCATTGGCCCTGTGGCATCTCAGAGAGCCCTCTGCAGCTTTGCTGTCAAAGGAACAAGAGAGTGAGGTTGTGATAGCAGAGCTGCAGAGGGCTCCTTGGTCAGTCTCAGATCTGGTTACACTGGCTCCCTGCAGGAGCAAGATGAAATGGAAGGCTGAACAGTATTATAATGTTCAGCCAGTATGTAGCATGGAGTATGACATATCTTATTTAAGCTAATCTCAGCCATACCTGGCACTATATTAAAAGATCTTATAGTAGATACATCTATGCTGTATGACCCTGGGAAGGAAGCTCTGTAGTCAGTCCATATCTGGTACAAAAGTCTGACCTGCAGTACTGTATAACAGGTGCACATGACATCCTGTCAGAAATAAAGTAATGCAAGAGGAGAACAGAAACAGAAGGAACAAATCAACACAGATTGTAGACAGAAGGAAAGAAAAGTAACAAAGTTTGCATAATCTCAGCAACATGCCACTTTTCAATGCCTCAGAGAACTTCAGTTTTCACAAAACCTTCAGAACAGACAGATTGGAAGCAATATTTTGCAAGATTTCACACTGCAACCAAACTCCACAAGGAAATTGGACATATCACAAGGTATGCTCTTTAATTTATGCTATGAGGAAGCAAGCAAAGCATATCTTTAAATCATTCACCTTTAATGAAGACTGTGACAAAGATGACTATAAAAGAGTTCAGGCAATGTTTGACACATACTTTATACCTCCGAGAAATAAGGTTCATGAAAGAGCATGTTTTCACCAAAGAATTCAAGAACCAGGGGGAAATGTTGAATGTTTTATAAGAATTCTGTATGCACTGGCTGAAAATTGTCATTCTACGAATGGAAAACACGTAAATATCAGAGAGAGGCTGATTATTGGGTTATCAGAAAAAGCCTTTCACAGCAGCTACAATTAAAAACAGATCCTACACACAGAAAACAGAAAATCAGTCTGAGCTATTAAAACAGAAAAGCCAAGGGCAAATTCTCTAACTTGAAAAATCTGAAACTAACTTAAAAGCTGTAGATGCTAAGCATAATTACCAATAGTCCTGAGACTTAGTCCTGAGACTAAGCGGAGCAGATTTCAGGCAAACTGCAAAAAGCATTTTAGACTAAATAACACAAATAGAAAATTTCTCAACAGAAGATGTGTGTCCAACTAGAGAAAAATATGTAAAACATGCACAGAATATATAATTTTTGCAGCTTATTACAATCAAGAACTCAATGGAATATTTGGTGATAGTGAACTTTTGAAAGGAGACTCAGTACAAATAACCATAAAAGGCAATGCTAAATCATACAGTGTACATACACCACAGGATTCTCATTACTTCATAAAGTGGAGACTGAGTTAAAGAGAATGGAATGGATTGGCATAGAGAATTTCTGAGCCAGCACCCTGATGTGCCCCAACAGTACCAGTTCTAAAGAAAAATGGAAAAAAACAAATGTGTGTGGATCTTAAAAAATTAAATGAAAAAGTTGTGACTGAAAAATACATCCTCCCAGCACTGCATGACTTTCTTCTCAAAGTGAAAGGAGCTACAGTATTCTCCAAATAAACAGCTGTGGCATAGATGGTGTACTGTTGCAGCAACATGGATCTGTATGGAAGCCAGCTGCATTCTGCTCTTGCACACTCACACAAGCAGAAAAACTATAAGCACAGATTGAAAAGAAGTGCCTGGCAAGTGTATAGGTATGTCAAAATTTCTACAAATATCTGTGTGGATTGGATGCTTTTACACTGATAACAGACCATAAATCACTTATAACCTTCATCAAGGGAAAAGATCTGGTTCAAGCACCTGTAAGATGCCAGTGTTTACTGATTAAGTTAATATAATTTAACCCAATTGCTAAATACATTCCTGGGGAAAATGTGGTAGCACCAAAAAGACTGTCACGGATCCCTCTACCTGTGAACTTGAAAATGACATATAGGCCTATGTGGATGCTGTGGATGCATAAAGACCAGTGTCACAAAATAGACTGCTTTAGTTACAAAAAACAACATTGAGAGACACAGTTTCAAGAAATTCTAAGTTACATTAGGGGTGGGTAGCCTAAGTATCTAAAGGAAATTAAGGAAGTGACAAGAGCACTTTGCAGTATGTGGACAAATGAGCCAAGTGGACTCGTGATGAAGGTGACCACATCTTATTTCTAAATGAAATGAGAGGAGAGATCCTAAACCTCATCCAAGAAGGTCCAAGTCCTGATCAAGGACTAACTAAATGCTGTGAACGGATTAAGCAGTCAATGTAGTGGCAAGGAATCAGCATGTGAAGGCAATGAGAAATACTGTTTTCATGGATAGGTGTATATAAGAGCACGTTGTCATGGGTTCAAACAGAGAGCTGGTGAAACAGCACAAAACTAGTCTGGGATCCCAAGGTCTTGGATTTGAGGGTAAAGGTTTGGGGGCCCTTAAGGAAACTTGTTATGAATGGTTGGATAAATATGGAATGAACTTCTATCTTGGGATAGAATGCAGTAATGACAGCCAAATATACACGAATGGAGCTTGTGAACAGTCCTAATCTTTCAAGTTCTAGAACGTAGTCTAGAATAAATGGTAAAGGAACATTCATTGCTGAGACATGGTTGGTATCGCACCAAGTCCAGGATCTTTTTCATTTATGCAGGTAAGTATAGCGAGTTGTAGCATGTCTTCTACAGTAGACTCTCGATTATCCAGGATGATAGGGAAAACATTAATCCTGGTTAATAAAATCCCGGATAATCACCATCCATAGGAAATATGGAGAGGGAAGGTTGGGTCACCAGCCACCCTGTGCCAGGGGGAGAGGGTGTTGGTTCACTGGCTGCCCTGCACCCTGGTGGGTTGTTTGTTTTTTGTTGTGCTTGGGGCGGCAACAAAGCCAGAGCCAGCTCTGCAAGTTATGCGGTTTTTTTTTTACATCCTAGTTAATCCACATCCTGGTTAACCCAATCCTGGATAATCGAGAGTCTACTGTATTTAAAATAATCTCCTTTACTTCTTCCAAACAGGTCAGCTCTGGATCCTGAAACCATGAAGGAGCCATGCCTTCAGGTGGAAAAGTTCTCAATTCAGATGGAGGATTTGGCCTGCATCCTGTGAAAGGAGGTGTGAAGTCAACCGCAGGGTGATTGGTGAACAGACCACCATGTGCACGAGGTAAAGACACCATATCTGTCAAGGCCATGATGTGGCTATGAGAATGACTTTGGCTCATTCCATCTGTATCTTGTGAAATACTATGAGCAGTAGGGGAAAGTGTGGAAAGGTGTAGAGTAAGGGTGAACCCCATGTATGAGGAAGGTGTCTCCCAGAAATCAGTGACCCAAATCCACTCTTGAGCAGAATTGTGGACAATTGGCATTTTCAGGTATGACAAAGATATCCCCAGCGGTTGAATATGTGTGGTAGGGTTCCTGTGTCTAACTCCTACTCATGGACTTGTGAGGATTTCCTGCTTAGTGCGTCTGCCATGGTGTTCTGGTGTCCAGGTAGATATACAGCAGAGAGAGAGGAATAGAACAGCCCCGCCCCGACTCCATCCCTGCCCTGCCCGACCCTCTCCCACCTCTGCCCCACCTCCATTCCAACCCATTCCCCAAAGTCCCTGCCCCAACTCAGTTCCCTCCCTGTCTCTATTGGATTCCTTCCCCAAATCCCCACCCCGGCACCGCCTCCTCCCCTGAACGTGCTGTGTTCCCGCTCTTCCTCCCACCCCATAGCTTGTTATGCTGCAAAACAGCTGTAAGCTGTTTGGCAGTAGTGAGCACTGGGAGCTAGGAGGAGAAGCGGGAACACAGCACACTCAGGGGAGAAGGAGGAAGTGAGGTGAGGCGGGGGATAGCGAGGGGAGCTTTGCTGCCAGTGGGTGCTAATTATTCCCCATGGGTGCTCCAGCCTTGGAGCACCCCTGGAGTCAGCGCCTATGAGGTGGACAATCACTTTAAGATTAAGCATTATTTATATAGATACTCTAATTCCAAAGTTAAAACTGAAACATTAAAATCTCTTCTTGTATGCATTTGGTTTCTCATATTGGAGACATCTACCAGCTGGCATGAATCACAAACATTGCTAAGCTGAAGACTGTATTTCACACTAATGATTCCTTTAGGGACTGGATCAGGCATTCCACAGAGCACCAAGGCAAACATTCTTAAGATATAAACACTGAAAAAAACCCACTACACACACTGCTAATGGCATCAAGACAGTCCTGATCCAGAAAAGCATCCCTATTCAGAACAGCACTTAATCATATGCTTGACGTGAAATCAAGGGGACTTAAAGAAGTGCTTAAGTACTGTCCTAAATTAGGATGAACTAAAGCATGTGCTTATGTGGTTTCCTGAATCGGGGACTATGAGTTTTGAAACTAACTGATAATTTATTTTTATTTTTAAGAGAAAACAATGAGGAAGAGATTGCTTTAATTAATAATACTTTTTTGAAAGGTTCGTCTCATCTGGTGGATTTAGGCATTCATGTACGAAGGGAATTTGCAAGCACTGCAGCTTGATGATGCTGCAAGACCTATTTCACCCACAGTAAGCTGCCAACTGATAACAGCCAAGTAGATAGCTTATATGGACTTCCGAAGGAAGATCTTCAGCTGGCATCATAAAAGAGCTCCACTGAAGTCAATAGAGCAATGATAAGATATAACAGCTGAGGATGTGCCCCTTGATATTTATCTCATTTTACCAATATCTTATATAAATAGAGATCTGTTCCTTGATATTTCTCATTTATAAAAATATATTAGTAAGATGAGATAAATATTAGGGGACCAATCCTAAGGGTGTAAATTGTCAAAGCTGCATCTACCTCCGCGACTAGTATTAGACAGATAGATATTAAAATATTTGAAGCCATACGATTGTAGACATAGCTGGCCTATGTTAACGTGTTCTCTTTGCTGTTTCTCTTTTTCTACTGTACCCTCCTTCCTACTGTTGAGAAAGTCTTGTTTCTAATTAAATTGTGACAAAGATAGCAAGTGCTTATATAACACTTGGTACAAATGGACTCCAGACACCTCCTTAATTCTATACCAGAGGACATAAATGTTAAAACGACTTACTTGTTCAATCTGTTTATACCATACCATAAGCACTTCCTCTAGCTGATGAACTGTATCAGAATTAGCAGCTGCTGCTGTCACTTCCTCAAAGGACTGAAGTTTAGAAAAGTCAATGTGATCCATCTTTTTTAACTCAACAGTTCCCTCTATGCTTACTCTAGCACCTAAAATAAAGCAATTAAAATACAGAACATACTCATACTTCAGCAGTTGTTTCTATCAAGATGAATCACTTTACTTTGGGAATATAAGCCAATAATTAGTCTTTCAATATGATAACCATTTTACTGGCTCACACACAAAAGACCATATTTTTTCTGAAATTTAATTAGACCCCCTACAATAAAAATTTTATATCACTAAAACTGAAGTCTCTCAAGTATGTAATAAATCCAAATATATTTGTTTTATAATCATTTTATTCTTCCTTGTAGAATTAAAGAAATATTTTCTCATGTTTATAACAACTCTACTGCTTTTAAAAAGTAATTTTTAAGCAGAATGATTGTTTACTCAATCTGATTCTTACCGTCTAAAAATGAAAGATATCTATTAATGGTTTCTATGAAACTTTGTTTTTCAATTGTTCCCTGTGTGGTTTGACTTAAAGCACCCCAATTATTTGTTGCAAGGATAGCTGGTAGAAAAATATTTGCTAGCATGTTCCTAGTACCACGTAAGAGTCCTTCAGTTGCATCCAGTTCACAAAAGTATATGTCCTGTAAATGTAACAATGGAATGATTATTAGCAATGCAATCAATTATACTGAAAATATGACCAAATTTTTAGAACATACAAATCTTCCATATAGATCCATTACATTTCGGAGTACAAAAAGAAATGATTACTCACCCTGTGCATTAACTGTGGTTCTTTGAGCTGTGTCCCCCTCTCAGGGTTCCCTCCCACTCTGGGGTACAGATGTGGGGACCCGCATGAAAGACCCCCTAAGCTTATTTCTACCAGCTTAGGTTAAAAACTTCCCCCAGGCACAAATCCCTTGTCCTTGGAACGGTATGCTGCCACCACCAAGTGATTTAGACAAAGAATCAGGGAAAGGATCACTTGGAGTTCCTATTCCCCCCAAAATATCCTCCCAAGCTCTATACCCGCTTTCCTGGGAAGGCTTGAGAATAATACCCTAACCAATTGGTTACAAAGTGAGCAAAGACCAAGACCCTGGGTCTTTAGGACACTGAAAAATCAATCAGGTTCTTAAAAGAATAATTTTATTTAAAGAAAAGGTAAAAGAATCACCTCTGTAAAATCAGGATGGAAGATAATTTTACAGGGTAACAAAAGATTCAAAAACACAGAGGAACTCCCTCTAGGCTTAATTTCAAAGTTACAAAAACAGGAATAAGCCTCCCTCCAGCATAGGGAAAATTCATAAGCTACAACAAAAGATAATCTGGCGGCTTTCCTGACTTTACTTACTATCTTAGTACTATTAGAGACTTGTTTCAGGATGGTCTGTCAGAGAAGGATTTTTCTGCCTGGCCCTGAGAGAGAACACCAACAAAGAGCACAAAAAAAAAGGCCCCCCATCCCCCCGACTTTGAAAGTGTCTTCCTTCTCCACTGGTCCTTTCGGTCAGGTGCCAACTAGGTTATTTGAGCTTCTTAACCCCTTACAGGTAAACCTTCTGGCCAGGAGGGATTTTATATTACTTCATACATAAAGGTTCTTACCCTTCCCTTTATATTTATGACACCCCCTATGGGTGCTCCACTCTAGATTTGCTATAGCTCACTGCATCTTTGATCAGAGATTTCTCTTAGCCATGTCCGTTCAGCCCATATATTCATGCTAGTCAGCCTCATTCCCCATGCCATTGTTATATAGCATTGTGCAGGTGAACCACCCTCAGTTCCTACTTAACCATAAAACATCTTAACAGAGACCTCTGAAGCAGAGGGCAGGTATAGTACAACAACTGTAGGGACACACAAGTCTAAGAACCACAGCTGCTGCATAGAATGCGTAAAAAACGGTTACTAACCTTCTCGTAACTGTTGTTCTTCAAGTATGTTGTTCATGTCCATTCCAATCAGGTGTGTGTGCGTGAACATGCACAGTAGCCAGAAGATTTTTCCCCTAACAGCATCCATGGGGTCGGCCAGGGCACCTGCGGGAGTCATGCCTTCATGGCACCCAATAAAGGGCCCTGCCGACCCACCACCCCCTCAGTTCCTTCTTTCCAGCTACTCCAAAAGAGGGGTAGGAGGGTGGGTCTTGGAATGAACATGAACAAGATAGCTTGAAGAACAACAGTTATGAGAAGGCAATTAACCATTTTTTCTTCTTTGAGTGCTTGTTCATGTCAGTTCCAGTCAGGTGACTCTCAAGCCCAAGTTCAGGAGGCAGGGTCAGAGTTGTCCACTGATTGGAGCACTGTTCATCTGCAGGCTGCATCATCTCTGGCCTGTTGGGTAGTCGCACAGTGTGTGGAGAAAGTATGAATGACCATATCACCGCCCTCCAGGTTTCCTGAGTGGGAACCTGAGCCAGGAATGCTGCTAATGAAGCCTGTTCATGGTGGAATGTGCAGTGATTGGAGGTGCAGGAACCTCCGCCAGACTGTAGCACTCACGAATGCAGAATGTGATCCATGATGAAAAGCACTGCAATGATACAGGCAGACCTCAAGCTCAGAGATTTCAGTGATCCCACTAACACTGCTAATATCTTAAACCTCCACAAGAAAAGCAGAGGGGGCAAGGAGATGGTCAGCACAGGGAGAAGAACAATGCTGCCCCCACTTTAAGGATGTTGCATTTGCTGTACTCACCTGAACTCTGAAAGACATAGTACATTCCTGAGGCACAGTGCCACTTGAAGCTTCATTTGGAGCATTGTAACTGTGCACTGCCCCCCAGTAACAGGATAGTACAAAGAAGTATGTGCTTTCAGTTTAGCACTCAGGAAAATTGATATGAAAGACTAAAATTATAATGTGGCAATAATATGAACACTTGCAAAACATTAGCAATTTCTTAACTTTTAAATTTTTGAGTAAAACTAATATAAGCAGCAGGAAAAAATGAGAATACCTCATGTATACTTTTTGGATTTAGAGGGATGTCATTCCTATAACGAACAAAAAATAAACAGAGTCCTTTGAACTTGTCTGGTGCAGTGTCTAAATACAATCTCATAATTTTAGTTCCTTTTACAACTCCTGGAATTGTTCGACCACATTCTGAAAATAAATTTAAGCACATTACTATTTTAAAATGTATGTATATTATAAAACGTTTAAAACTATTACAGTGAAATAAAATAGTTGCACTCAGCATTTTTTTTTCCCTTTTGTGCATGTCAGGCACAACCGAGATAGTCTCCTTAATAGTGCTTGCATATGTGAACATGATTTGTTAAAAGGAACTGAGAAATTACATCATTAAATAGTTTTTTCTATGGCAAAAACTAATGATGTTTATGAATGATTTATGAAGCTATTAAAAATATATACAAATTTAAATCCTCTGCAAATATATCACAATCCTCATTGTCAAAAACAATTGAACTGTTTTGACTGATCATTTCTAAAACAATTCAGACTGAGGCCGATACACAATTTGGGCTGAAATGTTCAAGTTGGGCAAACAGGGTTTTATAACGGACTACCTTAACAATAGGCAGTGCAATAAGCCCCACCTATAACAATATTGTTAAAAATGAATAGCACATACCTACTCCTGGTGCTTCTCCTTCTTGATATAAGAATTTCAAAGTTCTACTTCCATCTTTGGCAAAAAAATTATCAAATGCCTGTAACTGTTAAATCAAAAAGCAAATTACTGTAAATCAAATGCTGTCAAATTACTACATTTTTATTTGTCTGAAAAGAACATATCATAGTGTTTAACTGGAGATCTTTTCAAAATTTTGGCAATATAATAAATACTTTATCCAACGTTGGCATGGAGATGAACTAGGTAACCTAATAGGTTTTTTCAGTCTCTAAACTTCAATTGCTGGTATTTTCACAGGAATTATGCCATAGTATCATCTTCAAGTACTAATTTGTTTTACTTATTAAATGACTTGCAAAGCATTAATCACCACAGCAACTATTCAATAATGCAAGCAAATAGTAGATAAGGAGAAAAAAAACGGTTACCTACCTTTTCTAACAGTTGCTCTTTGAGATGTGTTGCTCATGTCCATTCCATTCTAGGTGTGCACACACCCACGTGTGCGGCCATTGGATATTTTTGCCTTAGCAGTATCTGTAGGGCCAGCTGTGGGTCCCTCTGCAATGCCACGCTCATATTGTGGTATATCAGGTGCTGCTGGCCCTACGCCCTTTCTGTTTCTTCTTGCCGACAACTCTGACAGAAGGGCAGGAGGGCAACCAATGGAATGAACATGAGCAACATATCTCGAAGAACAAAAATTACGAAAGATAGGTAACTATTTTTTCTTCAAGTGCTTGCTCATGTCGATTCCATTCTAGGTGACTCAAGAGCAGAATCAATGGAAGCAGGCTAGGAGCAGCTTGCAGCACTACTCTGCCAAAGCCAGCATTGTTTTGAGCCTGCTGGGTCAGCGTGTGCTGCGATGTGAATGCGTGGACGGACAACCAAGTTGTGGCCCAACAGATCTCGTGGATCGGCACCTGCACCGGGAAGGCTACTGATGGCACCTGGCCCTAGTCACGAGCCATCACGATCGCCGGTGGGAGCACCTTTGCCAACTCATAGCAGTAGAGGATGCAGGCCGTGATCCAAGACGAGATTCTCTGGACTGACAATGGGCAATCTTTCATCCTGTCAGTGATGGCAACGAACAACTGTGTTGACTTACAGAACAGCTTTGTTCTATCAAAGTACATGGTCATCTGACATGCAGGATATGCAGCCTGCGCTCTTCAACTGTTGCATGAGGCTTTGGAATTGGGAGACAACCTTGGGCAGAAAGGCCAGGTGTGGACACAGCTGGACCTTATCCTTATTGAAAACCATATAGGGTGTCTCTGACATGAGCGCTCTGATCTTAGATATCCTACAGGCCAAAGTTATAGCGACCAAGAAGAAGACCTTCCAGGAGAGAAGCAGGAGGGAGCAGGAAGCCAAGGGTTTGAAGTGGGGAACCCATGAGCCTCAGTAGAACAAGATTCAGTTCCCAAGGGGAGACCAGGTCCCGGACATGCAGGTAAAGGTGCTCCAACCCTTCCAGGAAGCACGCCATTGTGGGATGGGTGAAGACTTGCCAGCCTTGAAATGGAGGGTGGAATGCCAAAATGGCCTCCTGGTGTACCTTGATTGAAGACAGTGACAGACCTTGGTGCTTAAGGTGCAGTAAATAATCCAGTATGTCCTGCAGTGGGGCTTCTTCCACACAAATGTGTTGGTCCAAGGTCCAACACATGAACCACTTCTACTTTGCCACACATGTAGTCCTGGTAGATGGTTTTCTGCTGCGCATCAGGACCTGTTAGACACCAGCAGAGCACTCCCATTCATCCAAACTCAGCCACACAACAGACAAGCCATCAAGTGCAGCAACGCCAGGTTCGGGTGCAGCAGGTTGCTGTGGTTCTGAGACAGTAGATCTGGCTTAGGAGGTAGCTGCAACAGGGTGGATGCTGAGAGAGATTCAGCAGCATGCCGAACCAGTGTTGATGAGGCTACATTGGGGCTATGAGGATAACCGACGCTCTGTCTTGCTTCACCTTTTACAGTACCTTACAGATCAATGTTACTGGTGGGAAGGCATACATCAGCACTTCTAACCATGGAATCAGGAAGGCATCTAACAGGGAGCCCTTGTTCTTGTCCCACAGAGAACAGAACATGTGACACTTTCTGTTCTGCCTGGACACAAACAGGTAAACTTGGAGAGTCCCCTACCTGCCGAAGATTAAGCTGACCACCTCCAGATAAAGAGACCATCTGTGTTGAGACTAGAAGGTCTTGCTGAGGTGATCCGCCAGGACGTTCCTGGTTGCAGGCAGGTGGGCAGCCACCAGATGAATAGCATGCCACACACAAAAGTCCAAGAGGCTGAGTGCCTCCCGACACAGGGCCGAAGACCTGGTGCTGCCCTACCTGTTGATGTAACACATCGCAGCTGTATTGTTTGTCAAGACCTACACCACCCTGCCCTTCACGTGGGGCAAGAACGCCTGGCAGACCAGGAGAACTGCTCTGAGCTCCCTGACATTGATATAACGGGCCAGATTGCGTCTGAGATCTGTAAGCAACAGACACAGGGTCAAAAAGGGAACCCCCTGCACCACCAACTTGGGATTCAGACACCAATCCAAGGACAAGAGGATGTGGCTCGGCACCATGGCCACTCGGTTCAGAGTGTGCCTGCTGGGGACAGAGACTGGGGCCAGCCACGCCTGCAGTGGCTGTAAATGAACTTGGGCATGGCTGACCATGTACGTGCACGTGGCCATGTGGCCCATTAGTCACAGCACATATGGGCTGTGGTGAGTGGATGGCTCTTTATGTGGGCAATCAAGTCTGACATGGCTGGAAGTGTGCTTCTGGAAGGAAGGCCGTGACTCAGGTGGAATCGAGAACCATTCCGATAAACTCTAGGTGTTAAACTGCATTAAAATGGACTTTTCTGAGTTTATTAACAGACCCAGATCGTTGCAGATGGACCACAGCAGATTGAGGCTATGTTGCACCTGCTCCAGAGACCTGCCCCTGATGAGCCAGTCGTCGAGATATGGGAAGATCTGGACACTCCGCCCCCGCAAAATCTCAGGTGAGCCACTACCGGCGCCACACATTTTGTGAACACCTTGGGGACCGAGTAAAGACCAAAGGGTAGTGCTGTGAACTGGAAGTGACACCCAGCCACTATGAAACACAGGAAGTGCCTGTGGCCCAGGAATATGGAGACATGAAAGTAAATATCCTTTAAGCTGAGATTGGCATACCAGTCCCCAGATACAGGGAAGGAATAATGGAGATCAGGGAGACCATGCGGAACTTCAACTTCTTGAGAGACTTGTTATGCCCACACAGGTCCAGGATGGGTCTGATGCCCACTTTGGTTTTTGAGATTAGGAAGTAGGAAGAGTAGAATCCTCTTTCTTCCATGCCCTGAGGAACCTCTTTCACAGTCCCCAAGCCCATGAGCTTCTCTACGTCTTGAACAAGGAGTTGCTTGTGAGAAGCGTCCCTGAAGAGGGATGGGAAGATGCAGGGGGTTCAAAGAAAGTGCAGTTAAGAACTGCAGGGTATAGCCTGAACTACTATGTCCAGGACCCAGAGGTCCAATATAACCCATGCCCAGGCCAAGCGGAAGGGAGAGAGGCAGTTGAGGAAAAGGTGGGTAGGATCTGGTCAACTGACAGGGGCATCACTCTTGGGTGCACCCTCCAAATGATCCCTTCTGGCCCCCTGGATATTTGATGGCCCCAGGATGGGCTGGCAAGTGGGAGGAAGAAGAGTGACAATGACCAAAACTAGTATCCCTTCTTCTTGTAGATCCCTGTTGAGATTGCTAGGTTCTCGGTGGCGGCGGTAGTGGCTGGAAGGGCTTTCTGGCTGATTGCAGTGTGTGCATGCCCAACGAGCAAAGGGTAGCCCTACTATCCTGCAACCCATGCAATCTGACGTCTCTCTGATCTGAGAACAGACCAACTCCATCAAAAGGGAGGTCCTGGATCGAGGCTTACATCTCCTAGGAGAGGCCTGCCGTCTGGAGCCAGGAGCTGCATCGCATGACCACCGCTGTTGCAACAACCCTTGCCCTGAGTCCACATGTCCCATGCCATCTGCAGGGAATATCTGGCCACCACAGTATCCTCCTCCACTAGAGTGCCAAACTCTTGGGCCAAATCCCGAGGGAGGGATTCCTGGAACTTTTTGAGACAGTCCCAGAGATTAAAATTGTACTGGCCCTCAGGACCTGTTGGTTTGCCACCCAAAATTGCAGGCTAGCGGTTGAATAATTTTTTCCCCCAAATAAATTGAGTTTCTTAGACTCTTTGTTTTTGGGAGTCAAGGAGGTGGGAACCCGCTTGTCTTTTTTGTTGGTCGCAGATTCAACCAGCAAGCCTGGGGGCAGGTGGGTATAAAGATATTCAAAACCTTTGGCTGGCACAGAGTACTTTTTCTCAGCCCATTCTGAGGTAGGCAGGATGGAGGAAGGGGTCTGCCAAAAGGCCGTGGCTAGCTTGAGAACCTCCTCATGTACAAGCAGGGTAATCTAGCCGGGCATAAGGGCTGAGAGAACGAAGAGGGTGTTGTCCTGCTCTGCCATCTCCTGTACCGCAAGCCCAAAGTTCTCAGCCACATACCGGAGAAGGGTTTGATGTTCCATAAAGTCATCCAACAAGTTAGCTCTGGAAGGTCCTGCTATTGCCTTGTCCCGGGATGGCAAGAAAGACTGGACCACCTGTGGAGGTGCTAGGGTCTTGACCACCGTTGGAGAAAGGGCTTTTGCGATTGGCACAGGTTTCTCTGCCCCGACCTTGGAACAGGCTTCCGGTACTGGGCCAGTGATGATGGGGCTTCTGCCCGATGCTCTACCACTCTGAAGAGTGCTGCAAAGGGGGCATCGTCACAACTGGTACACCCCATGTGGTCCTATAAGGCCACTGTGTTGGCCACTAGACGTGTTTCCACTGAAGTGCTGCAGATGAGAGAGCGGGCTCTGGTGCCTAATCATGCCAATAAGACATTGGCAATGGGCTGAACTGGCCCTTTATAACAGAAAAACCACCTTCTGGCGACCAGTGAGGATCCGCTGATGCCTGTGTTTGTTTACTGGTCATGGCTACTGGTAACTGTAGCATGGAGAGCAGTACCCATGCTGGAGAGACCAGTACTGGGACGGGGAACATTCCCACTGTGCTGCTGATTGGGACTGATGCCTAGAGCAGTGGTCTTCAAAGTGGGGTGTGCGCACCCTCGGGGGTGCACGAGACCATCCCTGGGGGTGCGCGAGACCCTGGCACCGGCGCCGATCCCATCCGGGAGACTGCCGAACTCCCGGGCAGTCTATTTTTGTCCCGCCGAAACACCGCCGTGGAAAGCGGAAGCTTCCGCTTTCTGTGGCAGCATTTCAGTGGACATACCCCCTGGGTGTTGCGCGAGTTTTTCCTCTGCAAAAAGGGGCTGCGGAGGAAAAACTTTGAAGACCACTGGCTTAGAGGACGACCGTTGAGAGAGCGAGTGATGCTGGGAATAGTAAGGTGAGCATCAGCCCCGTGCCAGAGAGTAGCGCTGTGGGGATCTGGTGAACTATGTACAACAGCCTTAAGGCACAAAGTTCAGAATGCTAGCAATCCCAAGCTCTTGCTAAGCAAGAAAGGCACTCCAACTGACTACCATAGGAGGTAAGAAGGAACTGAGAGGGCCTAGGGCCGGCAGCGCCTGATATACCTTGGCATGAGCACAGCACTTCAGAGGGTGCCACAGCTGACCCTACAGGTACCACCAAGGCACAAATCTCAGATGGCCGCACACATGGGCCTGTGCATACCAGAATGAAATTGACATGAGCAAGCACTTAAAGAAGAAAAAAAGTTACTTATGAATTTAGGTAAAAATATATAATTACATTAACAATAACTAACAAAAAATGTTTAAATCAGACTTACTGAAGGGCCATCCAAGATCATATCTTCCACAGTTGTTGCATCTAAACCAAGTTTGTCCCCTAGGACTTCAAATATGTATTTATATGAAGCACTAATCTTCATTTTTCGACCTTCCCTTGCATCTCTAAATCGTGCCTAAAACATAAAAATAAGTTTAAAAGAACTAAAAACTGCAAAGTGTTTACAAAATGATTTGTTAACCTGACTCACAACTTGAAATAATATTATAGTTTGCTGTTTATGTGAAACTTCTCTAATTACTCTTTACAAATAAACTATATATTCATGGGTTAAAAGAAGGGGAGGTTACTCAGCTTGTGCTGTAACTGGAGTCAGTGGTGCCAGAATGAGGTGTGGGGGGAGGCAGAGGGCTTGGCCCACCCCTCCTCTTCCCCGAGGCCTCCCCATGACCCTGGCCAGACCAGCAGCTGGAGCTGGACCAGGGAGTCCAGGCAGCTATGAGTCGGCATGCCATAGCCCACAGCCCATGTCCCTGCCCCCCGGACACCCTGCAAGGGCAGGAGGGTCTATGGCTCCCACAGCTGCCCACGCAGCTCTTATCTGGACCTGGCTCTGGCTGTGGGGGATGCAGTCCAGCCATGATAAGAGCCTTGCAGGCAGCTGTGGAGAGCCACAGACTCTCCTGCCCTGGCTGAGGGGTGGGGACACAGACAGTGGCTGCTCTTGACCCATCCATCCTTGGCCAGGGGCAGGGCCTTAGCAGAAGAGTTCTCCAAGATATGTGTCCCTCTGGGTGCTCCACTTCAGGTGCATGTATGCCCCCATGTTCCTTTGAGCAGGGATTTTCAGTAGCAATACCTGTTTTTGCCCACAGGTACGTCTACACATCCTCATGCCCTGTACCAAGATACTGAACACTATGCAGGCAAATAGCCCTTCTCTACCACAAAGTCCCATAGAGGAATCCCAAAAAAGAGGGGAAAGAGGGCAGATAGTAGAGAACTCACAGGAACACAAATCTTGAAGAATTCAAGCTAATGCACAAAGTGAGTAACCTCTCCTCCTTTTTCCAGTAGGGTCCTTATGCATGCTCCACTTCAGGTGACTACTGAGCAGCATCCCCCAGGATGGAAAGCGCTTAGATGCAGAGTCTAATATTGAATACAGAACTGCATTGCCAGCTGCAGCATCTGATCTAGAGGCATGATGCAAAGCATAGTGCTTGGAGAAAGTATGTACTGAAGTCCAAGTTGCAGCTCTGCAAATTTTAGCAACTGGAACATCTTTGAATAGTGTCATAGAAGTAGACTGAGACCTTGAGGCTAACACTCCAGGAGGCTGAATGTTTGCAGATTCATAACATGAGACAATACAAGAGAAATCCACCTTAAGACTCTCTGGGAGGAGACTGTGGGTCCTTTGCATCTGTCTGCAATTGAACAAAACAGCTTGGGAGACTTTCAGAATGATTTGGTTCTGTCCATATAGAAGGATAATACCCTCATGACATTTAAGGTAGGGAAGGCAGCTTCCTATCTAGTCTGATATGATTTCGGGAAAACAGCTGGGAGATGAGTAATCTGGTTAATATGAAATTCAGAAGACACTTTAGGTTGAAATTTAGGATGTGGATGTAACAGTACTTTGTCCTTTAAAAGACTGTAAAAAGGGGGAATCTGTCATTAAAGTCAGCAGGCCTCAAACTGTCCAGGCAGAAGTGATGGCCACCAAGAAATCTGTTTTAATAAAAACCTTAGAACAGCCCAAAAGGTCCATCGAGCCCAGTGTCCTGTCTTCCGACAGTGGCCAATGCCTGGTGTCCCAGAGGGAATCAACAAGTAATCATCAAGTGATCAATTCCCTCTTGCTCATTCCCAGCTTCTGGTAAACAGAGGCTAGGGACACCATCCCTGCCCATCCTGGTTAAAAGCCATTAATGGACCTATCCTCCATGAATTTATCTAGTTCTTTTTTGAACCCTGCTATAGTCTTCACAACATCTCCTGGCAAAGAGTACCACAGGTTGACTGTGTGTTTTGTGAAGAAACACTTCCTTTTGTTTGTTTTAATCCTGCTGCCTATTAATCTCATTTGGTGACCCTGCATTCTTGCCTTATGAGGAGTAAATAAAACTTCCTTATTTGCTTTCTCCACACCAGTCATAATGTTATAGACCTTTATCGTATCCCCACTTAGTCATCTCTTTTCCAAGCTGAAAGGTCCCAGTCTTATTAATCTCTCCTCATATAGAGGCTGTTCCATATCCCTAATCCTTTTTGTTGCCCTTTTCTGAACCTTTTCTAATTCCAATATATCTTTTTAGAGATGGAGCAACCACATCTGCATGCAGTGTTCAAGATGTGGGCATACCATAGACTTATATAGCGGCAATATGATATTTTCTGTCTTATTATCTATCCCTTTCTTAACCATTCCCAACATTCTGTTCACTTTTTTTGACTGCCACTGCACACTGAGTGGATGTTTTCAGAGCACTTTCCACGATTACTCCAAGATCTCTTTCTTAAGTGGTAACAGCTAATTTAGACCCCAAGTAACTCTTGCAGCCAAAGAAATACTCATTTCTGTTTTTTGTTGTAAGGAGTAGACTTTATATGATATTGTCTCTCATGCTCATTAACTGAATCTAGGACATAGCAGGCTCTAGTAAAGCCTCATTCACAGGAAAAGCCACCTGTGCAGATTTTGAAGTATGTAAAACATCCAAAAGCTTATGAGGAGAGTTCTGGACCTTCTCTAAAGGAATTTGAAGCATATCTGTGATGTGCTTTATCAGCTCCAGAAATTGTCTAAATTTATCTGTCATGAAAGGTGGTGAGGCATTACAGACTCATCCAGTGATGACAAGGAAATGTTTGTGTGAGCTGTTACCTCCTTGTCAGCCCCTGCAGGTGGTTCAGTGGTGGGTCTGGGCATAGGTGGGATCTGGATGCACAGGGGCTTATTGGGGGATTCCGGGGGGCAGTGGGAATAAGACTCTGCAGAGGGTCCAGGTGAAGGAGGTTGAGTCAGCACGGGGGGACTGGGTGTGGGGAAGCCTGAAGCTCAGCAGGGCTGAGTGCTGGAGGAGTAGGGCTTCGTGGTGTGGGGCTTAGTGGGATGGGGATCCAGGTACAGGGGGCTCAGGGGGCTGTTCCAGGTGCAGGCGGTTGAGGCTCAGCAGAGGAGTCTGGGTGTGTGAGGGGTCAGGATGCAGAGGATTGGGTTCAGCAGGGAGGGCTTGGTGGGGAGGTCCAGATTCACAGGGTTTGGGCAGACAAAGGGGGCACCTCTCCAAGCAGTGAACCCTCCCCGCACTGTTGAGGAGCAATGGAGGCAAGAAGCAGGGGCAGGGAGGTGCAGAGCTTCCTGCAGCTGAGGAAGGTTCCTGGAAGTAGGTCTGACCTGGACCTGGGAGACGCCTGTGCAGTGGAAGAGGATGTCCTGTCCCCATCCCTCTCACAGCCCAATGGAACTATCAGCAGGAGCCCATCACATGGTAGGAACCACCAGACAGGGTGTTGCTGGGCAGCCACCTGTGCTTCCTGGAACTGGTGGTTTCTGTCACTGTCTGTTGTTGTTCAAGGAATAATTGGAGGCTCCCCTTCATGACCCTTGCAAGATGAAAGGGGCTCCCAGGACATTCTACCAGCTAGGCTACATGTAGAAGATCCAAGATGGCAAAAACCAAAACCAAACTAATAACAACAAAAATAATCACGTCCCCTTTTTAGAAGGTCTCCAAACCAACCCCAGCCAGCAGAGTTCCCAGTTCTCTCTTATTATTCTAGGAAGCAGGCAGGATTTCTCCTTTTTCTTTAGGCATCAGGCCAGGGAAGGAGGAGTTTAACAAAGTTTTTAAGTCCTCAGAGCATAAAGTCAGAACAACTAACTTACAATCAGAAAACCAAAATCTCTAGGGCCCCCGTCATCATGCCCTAGTGCTGAGGGGGATTGCAACCTATAATTCAGTGTGGCTTTTGATTCCATCTCCCTTACTTAGCTTCCTTTTCCTGTTTATTTTGCCCAGCCCCAAGGATGATGGAGGATACTCCTTTGCTGACCCCAGCTGTCTTGGCTGTAAGCTACAGATTGTCCCTTAAACGTCCAGTATACTCCCCAACATATCTCCCAGAATATTTTGCTATATGTGTTTTATATGTTGAACAGTACACTCCTTCCATAATTCAGTACTTCAATTATTGTTGTCCCAATACAGAAAAAGAAAGATCACTTACCCAGTAACTTCAGTGGGATTACTAACAGTGCATAAAGTTAAACACATGCATAAATATTTGCAGAACCAAAGTCAAATACAGCTTGACTGCAACTATATATCTGTATACATTATATGTGAATGTTTTTTGCACTTTTTTATTCATTACTTTAAAATTAAAAAAGAAAATATTGCAAAAAAATATTTCAAGAGAAAGTCAATCACATTCTAATAGGCAGATCTTCCTAACACAAATTCATATAATAAATTGAGAAAAAAAAAATAGAACGTTGAGAGAGAAAACTACATTGTTATAGATGTAATATTTGATACTAAACCTGTTTTTCTTTTAAAGTTTCTTGCAGGGATTGAACTCCACTAGTACTCCGGCGAAATTTAGACATCCTGCGATTACCCGTAGAAGGGCTAAAAGACTCTAGGGGAGGGCGGATAGATGCACCTTGTCTAGCACGAGCAACAGGGCCATGCTCAGCTTCGTCTGGCGAAAGGGATTCAGGCCCCGCTTCCTCTGGCAGAACGGGGCCGGGCCCAGCTTCCTCTGGCGGAACGGGGCCGGGCCCAGCTTCCTCTGGCGGAACGGGGCCGGGCCCAGCTTCCTCTGGCGGAACGGGGCCGGGCCCAGCTTCCTCTGGCGGAATGGGGCCGGGCCCAGCTTCTTCTGGAAAAGCGGGGCCAGGCCCTGCTTCCTCTCTAGAATCTGGGCTTTCCATCTGATCCCCTGGCACCTCCTCCATCTTGAAGCCTGCAATTTACAAACAATTCACTTACTGTAACAATGCTTTAGAAACTCCTTTAATGATATCTTCAAGTGAGAGTAGTAAAAAAAAAAAAATAGTAGACCTCTAAACTCATTCATCAAATGCACAATCCTAATATTTCTGTCAAGTTCTCTCAAAGTTGTTAAAGATAACATATTATGGAACGTATATAAATTTATTTAACACAAACATTACATGAATCTGATTATTGACAATTTTAAAAAGTATTTTCCAACTATTTATATTTACATTTCAGTAATGTTTTAAACAATTTAGAATTGATTAAAATATAATATTATAGCCTTTTATTCTACCCAATATCAGATTACCTGTAAATATCAGGATGAATAAAATAAATTATTTTTTTAAAAATTAAGCTTTTTTAAAAAAAAATATATTAGATACTTTAATTTGTAAATTAACAGAACCTTTGCTGCCTAAGATCCATCTGCAATATTAAGTGGCAGGACAGGATCCCCAGCACTTAAGTCCTTGAGAGGTGCCAAATCCCTGGCATCAAGAGTATGCTTATTAGTGCTCAACTTCACTGGGTCAGACATTTGGTCCTCATGGAGACTTTCCCATATGCCAAAAGTGGTGTTCTAAAGCCAGCTAAGCATGGGAACCCATTCTAAAGGTCAATCAATTCTCAGATACAAAGACACCTGAAGGTCAACTTCAAAGTATGCAAGATAGATATTAAAACCTGGTTAACAAGTTGCTCTGGACAGATCCATATAAAGAGGTCTATAACATGGCCATGTCCACTTTTGAGGAGTAGTGTGTAAAGTCTTTGCAGAAGAAGAGAGCATGTCTTAAGGCAAACCTTTCTCTCAGTAAGACTACACTTGCAAGACATATAACTGTATCTGCAAATCCAGCATTGGATGAGCTGCCCATGTAAAAAGCCATCAAATCAAATAAATCTAAAACTTAAGTTAATACTGGCTGAACACTCATCCATCAAAGCAACAGGATCCATCAGTTTATAACGCACACACAGGTCCTGACTACACTAAACAGTCCCATTGACTTTAATTGGCTTTTGGACTAGGCCCCAAGCGGTTCCGCCCACAAGCATTTATGTATGTCAGTAACTTTAGGTAAGAGTAGCTCCACTGTAGTCAACAGGAGTACTCACATACATAAGTGCTTGCAAGATCAGGGCATAGCTAGGAATAACTTGCTTCTTATATACATTTTTGCAGAAAAATGTTTAATTTTTATAATTTTACTATATAAAGTTATAGTACTAGATATTTTATGTGAAAATGGACAATGTCTCCTGGTTGCAACAAGGATCTCATCTAGAAATATTTTGAAGAAACTCTTTAGCATTGGCAGTGTTAAGAATGGATTATATGCATGATGTAAAAATGCAACAAAGATGTGGTGGTAAATCTAAAATATCGCCCTGAATTCTGAAAATTGTGCTGCTGATACTAAGGATAAAATTGAAGATGAGGTTTCAGTCAGTCATTTTGAATATTCTGGATCTTTTAATAAGAAATGCTAAACTTTTCACTGAATTTGGAAACATATTTAACCTTAATTGTTCATGAATGCGATTACCTTTCATTTTTGACTTACAATGAAAATCAGAGCAGTTTATCGATTTAATTTGAATTTGTCTATTTTTAAATGCTTATGAAAGTTAGAAGTTTGTCATTAATGATGTATCAAATATTGCAGAGTGGCTATGTTTCATAATTTATGTAGAGATGTCCAGAAAATATTGATTGATAGCCCTTTAATACCAATTTGGGTGCTAAGCTTTGAACTTGACAGTTATATTCATTCTGTCTTGTGAGGTAAAAAATGTAATGTATTCATTTTAACTGTATGGCTCTATTCTAATTTGACGGGTTGATGTAGTATTTCTTGTTATATTGATTGCATTTTTAATTCATTGGTAGTGATGCTCAGACTATAAGATAAGCACCCTTTGCACTTTAATATCTCAAATAAAGAAAGTAAAATTAATTTGGGCTGCTACAATTGGACAAATGAAGTAAAGTAACAAGCAAGCAAGTTGGCTTACTGTAATGAAAATTTATTTTTGTCATTTTTTAAAATTCCTTTTTTACTTGTGAACCGAATTCCTTCATACATGTTAAAGGTCTTGACTCTATGACAGATGATATGAAATCACTGAATATTTAAACACAATTGTTTTAATTTTATAAATATGATACATATCTTTATGGGCGTGTTAGTAGTGATTGCATTCCTATTTGAATGGATAAAATAAAGAATGTTTTCTACAGAAACTGCTGAAAATGCGAGATAGTGAATACAAATCTCCACTACTGAAACAATAGAGTAAATCACTCAACCTACCTTAACCTTTGGATGCTTTGTTGGTGAACCAAAGTCTCACTATGCATTGTGTTTATAATTTTTTGAATTTGAGATTAACCAAAAATGCACTTTAGCTAACCCTAGTGCTTTGTGCTAAACTAGTGTTCACAAAAATGTCTGTAATCAGTAGGACTGTACTTAATTATCCACTTTGTTTCTTACTCTGACTTAACTGACCTAGTCCAAATGCCCAAAAAGGAACCACTTGTAACTAATATGGGGCAGGTGTTTTCTGTGATTTATAAAAAAAATCTATCAAAAGGTGCTTTTAGCACATCAATTAAGTAAAGCAGATACCATTAAAAAAAGCTTCACAGGGCAGCAGGTCATTTTTTTATCTCTTTTCTGTAAACACACATAGCATATAAAGGAATGCCTTTTATAGATGTATGCTGTAAATGACAAAATGGTGTAACTGATAAGGGACACTCATAACTACATTGTAACTGATAAAATTAGGAATTGACCAAATGGACAAGGAATATTTGATAAAGCAGATGTATTTCTGTAATCACTGTAACAGGAAACCATTGACTGATGACTAACTCATTAACAGCTAAACATGGGTTACAGACGTCATTAATTTATTATCATCACCAGCAGAAAATATTCAAAAGAAACTAATGTCAGCAAAACCACCCTGCAAAAACAGCATGAGAAAGGGTTTTCTGTGTTCTAACCAAGTATACAAAGAGCTTAGAAAGTTAGGAGTGAACTGAAATAAGCTCCCATCACTTCTCCAATTACAGAGAGTAGGTAACATTTTCCTTTCTGTATGGCATTGTATTAACTACTGATAGACTGTCATACTTAAATAAAACTTCGGCTGAGTTAGTTATTTGACATCATACCTTATTATATTCAAACATACAACAGAAGTTTCAATCCCTTAGGAAAAAGCACACATATTGGTTTGACCTGTTTCAAAGGCCTTAGCAGAAAAGGAACTTCAAATTTTACAAAAATAACCACCCTGATTTAGTGAGAGACACCATCAGAACTGACAGGTACAAGACTGTGATCAACAAAAACAAGCTCTGTGGGAGGACCTCAAGTATTTTAGCCCTACCAGGATCTCCATGTGGAAGATGGGTGAACACCTGGTAAGCTAAAGATGCATATAAACTGTTTGATTTTTTTCTGAACCACTTTTTTAAAATAAATACTTTGCTTTATGAAAGTGGACTGATCACTGGATAACTGTGTCATTACCCTGAGAGATCAGAACTGCAGGCAAAATCATAACGAATTGCAGGAATCTCAACCTAAGACCCGGGTCTGTGTCAGGTAATGGCTGGAGGCCTGAGACATAGGTGGGGTGCACTGGAGGAGACCATGAGGATCAGAGTTGCAACTAATTTGGGGACTGTGACAACATCATTGATGACTTAGGCCCCTTATCTTGAAAATAACTTATGCTTCTACTTAACTTTAAGCATATGAGTGGTCCCACTGATTGCACTGGCTTTACTCTTCTGCTTAAAATGAAGCATGTGCACATTTACTAAAAGATTGCTGGATTCAGTATATGATGAGATTAAACAGCATGTGCACTATTCCTGGAGGAGAAAACTCTTACTGAGTCTTGATTGGTGGAGCAACATCCACAATGTTCCATTAATCATGGAAATCATGTGAAATCAAAATATAGGGTTGTGTAGCGAGAGGGTGTTGCCTCCCTGGGAGAGAGGCCATGATGCCTCCTGGTGGGCAGAACTGGGAAACCCACGGCCACCCCACTGGAAGCAGAGGAGTGGGGCAGTAACAGGAACCATAAAAGCCCGCGCCTCTAGCTCAGTTGGAACTGAGTGGCTAGAGGAGCAGGATGTTTTTCCCGTGCTGCTGGAGCTGGGGCTTGATGGAAGCTACTACGGTGCCAGGGACTGGAAGGATGGCTGGAGCTGCATCAGGGACACCAAGGAGCTGTTTAGGCTGCTGCTCACTCAAGCAAGACCAACAACAACCCCAGAACCCAGGTACCAGGACTGAGAGTGTAGGAAGGAGCCCAGAGAAGCCAAATAGGGTTTGGCTGTGTGACTGACTGCACTGACTCAGTGATCGACCACTGTTAGGGCACTGGGCTGGGATGCAGTGGAGCGGGAGGGCCTACATCCCCCTGTCACGCCACTGTCAGGGGTGGCAGTCTCCCCACTTTATGGTCAGGAGGCCTTCATTGGTCTGGCTCCTGCCTGAATTAGAACAGCAGATGGTTTGCTGACTCTCACACCAGAGAGCTAATCTCCCCACTGTTGCTTTGTGAGACTGAAGGCCAGAGCCCCTTTCCTGAACTGACTGCTGCCCTTCCCTGATTGAGGGCCTGGGGGAATAGAAAATTGCGCTGCCTGACTCACTGTAAATCAGAGCCCCTACTGGATTACCGCCCTGCTCTGATTGAGGGCCTGAGCAGACAGACTTATTGCTTGTCTCCCAAACCACAAGTCAGAGCCATTAACTGTGTATTGCCTCGCGCTGACTGAGGGCTATGAACCCTCAACATATTGCTGCTCAGCCTGACTGCAGGCCGGGGACACTGAGCTAATTTTCCCCTGAACTGAAGTGCTCCAGAAGTGCTGTAGTGAATGGGGTGTGGTCTCCCACCCTGACAGATGGGGAGAGAGCTGTGACCCCTTTCAGGTTGTATGTTTGGAATAAACATTTTTGACACATAAATGCTATGTCTGCTGATCAGTATTTGATAGAATTAGCAATAAAACCTATAACTGTGAATAAAAATTCAAAATGACACAAAGACAACTTAGTCACAAAACTACAAATGTGACCAAGAGAAAGGAAAAAAATCTCAAATCAGAATAATGAGCTAAATCTGAAATTTATTACACACGTTGCAGTATTCATATATCTTTCATTCAAAAATTTAGATACTCCAGGAATAATGGAAAACATTGCTGAAAACTGTAAAATACTTCAGTTTATAACCACTTTGCCTCATTTTCAGCTACGGTTCAACACTTAATCTTCCATAAGATGTACAATAACCATCCTATCCTAATGTAAACTGGTAAAACAGATTGTGACAAAACATATGTTACCATCGCTGCCAAAGTAGTAAATACAAGATAAATGAAGATGTACTGACTATATTTAAGCCTATTCACATTGTTTTGGACAAACAAATAGAAATTACTGACACTTGCAAGAAATATCAGGAAACACTGGATAAAAAGATACATAGGACAGGGTAAATAACTGATTTAACTTGCTTGATTTAAATCAGTCCCTTTTTAATACAATTAAGGCCTTGTTAAACTAATTTGAAAATGTGTGTGCCACTGCAAATTTATATTAAAATGCATAATTTAGTATATTATAAATGCTGGCTTTTAAAAACACTCTATTGTGGTTATGATATTTTATTTCAATTTTACAAAACTGCTGCAGGCAAAAAATAATATTGGAAAATTAAGGACCTGATCCTCCACACATTTAAGCAGGACTATGACTTTACAGTGCTCAAATTAAGCATGTGCATGGGAGATTGCAGCACCAGAAAAATAAAACTTTTTTTAAAAAATAAAATAGCAAGGAGTCCAATGGCACCTTAAACACTAACAAATTTATTTGGGCATAAGCTTTCATGGGTAAAAAAACCATGAAACCTCCACATCTTCAGATGCATGGAGTGAAAATTACAGATGCAAGCATTATTATACTGACACATGAAGAGAAGGGAGTTATCACACAAGTGGAGAACCAGTGTTGACATGGCTAATTCAATCATGGTGGATATAATCCACTCCCAATCATTGATGAGGCTGTGTCAATTCCAGGAGAGGGAAAGCTGCTTTTGTAGTGAGCCAGCCGTTCCCAGTCCCCTGAAAAAAAATTCAGTCCATATGCTCCATGAACTGTTTACTGCTAAACTTTCTGGAGATAGCCAATATAAACTGGGAGTTTGATTCTCCAGGTCTCACATAATCTTCAATTACCTGTCATGTAATATTGAACACATGGCTGCTTTTTTTGTTGACTAATAACTAGAAATAAAGGGTCAAACAATTAAATTACTATTAGACAAAGAGATTTGGAGATTGCCTCAAATGCTCCCCACTCCTATTCTCAGTCAAGCTAAGCAGTCCACCCGAATCCCTCTCTGTTGTTTCACCCTGTTCGCCATCAAAGAACATCGATGAACAGAGATCATTCTGAGGCACGTTTGCTGATAGCTTAACTTTATTGACCTTTAGAATGGTATAAACCTTATTTTTGGTCAAGCATGTACTTTATTTTAAATCTGTCAGTACATGGTTGGTTAAATAATACAAGGAAGGAGGCTGTTACCCCCAAATATGCCAGCTAGTGGGTCTCCAGGAGGGTCATGTTCAGCTGGAGATGGTAACAGTGTAGCATGCTTTGACCCTGCCCCTTTCCCCACCCCTCCTTTTTTCCTGTATAGGGATTAGCTTGGACAGTCAGGACTCTTCCATACCAAGGGAATCCTCAGCTAAGGAGATCTATGTGCTTTCTTGTTTTTCTCCTATGCCAGAGTGGCGTAATGGAGTTAGTTTAGAGCTCAGTATTTATTTTTTAAAAATGGGTAAGTAAAAAAGACTTTGAGGGAAAATAAAGTATTTATCAAGCAGTCAATAAAATGTCAGGACAATCAGAATCAAGCAGTTCTCAAAGTAGCCAGCCAGGTCCAGATGAAGTCACTAAAGGGCAAAGGGATAGTCATTCTTTTGCACAACCTGAACTGCCTTCAGATCATGCATTAAAAATGATTGCACCAGTTTCTCATACTCCAGAATCCCCTACAAAACTGCATGTGGATGGGGACAATTTATTTTGAACACCCTGCAATGCTGTTCTCAGTCATGACAGACAGTATGCAATTGTGGATGATTGTGCATCCAAAAAAAAAAAAAAAAAAATCAGGGAAGATATGACCTAAGAGGAAGGCAAAAACCAACATCAGAAGACCATTACTAGTACACTGAAAAAACAAAACCCGGGCAAATCAAACACATGTGGAGGTGAATGGAAATACAAGAAAACGTCCTTATACTGAAATATAAGTAGCTTAGAAGAGCTATAGCGATGGGGTCTCTTCACTTGCTCTAAAATCTTCAGTATACTGACCAGGCCGTTAAAAATCCCATCGGCGGTACTGTCCAGCTAAGGCAGGCTAGTCCTTATCTGTTCTGACAGTGCACTGCGCCCTAGAAGCAGGCAGCAGCAGATCCAGCTCCTAGGTGGGAGGTCCTGCTGTCCCCACACCGAGCACCAGCTCTGAACGTCCATTGGCTGGTTCCTGGCCAATGGGAGCTCGGAGTGGGGGGGGAAGGGATGGTACCTCCAGGCAAGGGCTGCAGGGAGCCGCTTGCATGCTTCCACCTAGGAGCTGGACCTGCTGCTGGCCACTTCTGGCATGTAGCACGGTCCATGGTGCCAGGACAGGCAGGAAGCCTGCCTTAGCACCCGCGTTGCAACACTGACCAGGAGCTGCCCAAGGTAAGTCTGCGCCCCAATCTCCTGACCTAGCCCTGAGTCCCTCAAACCTGGAGCCCTCTCCTGAGCCCCAAACCCCTCATCCCTGACCCTACTGCAGAGCCTGCACCCCCAGCCCAGAACCCTGACCTCCTCCTGCACCCCAACCCCCTGCCACAGCCCAGAGCCCCCTGAACTCCTCATTCCTGGTCCCACTCCACAGCCCTGAGCCCCTCCACACAATAAACCCCTTATCCCCATCAATAATTTTCTTCAGCTGGATCACCAGAAAATAAGTTTGAAAACCACTGCTCTATGCTATAACTTACATTTTCATGTGATATTTTAGTTGATTAATAATGCATTTTTGTTATTGAGTGTCCCTCTCCTTAGAGACATAAGCCAAATATTTTATTTATATATGATTTACTACATTTTAAATCTAAATTAAAATGTAGAATTCAGAATTAAATAAAGTATGAATAAACGTGTTAATCTTAGATTAAGTGTTACATGGGTAGTAAACATTTGTCCTCATTCAAGACTTGTCTAACTGCTTTTACATTCAGATTTGTACAGTATGGGTAAAAACACTAGCAAGTGCCAACATCCCTTGTCAAAGACTGACCACTCTACTAGTGAGAATTTCTTCACAGCAGGATCTGGAATGAGGTGTGTGATTCCTGGACACAACTGAATGAGACATACATACCTGAAGTGTACCTCAACGAAAAAGAAAACTGAAGCTTAAAGACAAGAAAATCACTGTTGTTTTTCAATGTTGTGGTGATGATGCAAGATCAGTTCTAAATGTGCTACTTGCACCATTAGAACCTGATTGCAGTGGGCATGTTTACTTTTTCTTTTGGTGGATACAGTGTTTTTTAGATCTTGTTAATCACTCAACTGCTTTACAGTCTGTAGTCAAAGCTGTAAATGAGTACCAGATTGATCATGAAAATGTAGTTCTTGATACTGACAATACTACTTACATGAAAGACATTTGATTAAGTGTTTTTTTCCTTAGAAAACACTGTTTCTGTATTCTGGGCATATCATTTGTTTGGCACATTGTTAACTAATTGGTGAAGCATTTAGAAAGCCTTTTTAGCTGGTAGATACATGTGTAAGGTGCTTCAAAAACATGTTTTAGAACTCCGGTAGTACAAAAGTGAGGTTTCTCCATTTCATGAACCAGAAACTACAAGAATCTCCAGATGCCAAACTATCCAGGCCTCCTAGCCTGGATGGAACACATGGGAACAGCTTGTTCAGTGCTGTAACACTCAGAACTTTCAGTTCTACGAAGAGTTTTTGACAAAGAGTGCAATGGCAGCTCCCCAGTTTCTGTGCAAACTATTCAGAAAATGCTGAATGACTCAACTAAGTATGCATTGTTTAAAGTACACATCACTTTTCTAGCACATGTGAACAAATTCTCAGTTTAAATCTTACATTTGAGAGCAGGAAGCTTTGGAGTGTTAACATATTTGACCTTCTGGAAGAACTACAGATATTTCAGTTCACATCTAGAGCGCCCTTTCTTCGGAAAGCACTTCAGAATTCTTCAAATTTTGAGAGGCAGAAAACTTATCTCCTGTTGGAAAAACTTGCCTGTCTAGATCTCTTTAAAGATGCCATCAATCTTCTGAAAAGATTGACAAATATTTCTTATTTGGACAAGATCTGAATTTTCTGAGGCATGTAAATTTAATTCTCATCATGTTTATGTCCTGCCAGACTACTGTATTTTTAAACAATACAGTACCTAGCTTTTTCTGAGGTACCCGAACAGGAGCTAAACCTGTACAGGGAAAAGATTGTGCCTGAAGCTATTCAAAGTCAAGCTATTTTTGTAGCCCTCCAAGTGTTTTGGCTTTCAGTGAAAGACAGAATTCCAAACTGCATAAATGCTGTTGCATAAATCTTGTTACAAACTCTACAGACGGAGTTTTTCACTGTACAATTTGATCTTTTTTGCCAGAAGGAAATCTCTAAGTGAGGAAAAACTTAAAGGCTTTGTTTTTTATATAATTTAAATTAGAATACTGGATTGTACTGAAATGCAGGACCATGATTAGCAAAAATATGACTTTCAGGTGTGAAAGTGTAAGCAATTTAAAATGACATTCTACTTTATTTTTATTTTGCTACTTCGTGTTCTGTAATGTCATTTAAATGACAATCCAGGATTATAGGGGTAATGCAGAGTATTGATTGATTATCAAGTATTTATAATTTTTGTGTGTTTAGGAAATGCTGAGTACAATACAGAAAAAAGTCACAATAACTAGTTTAAATACATTACCAAAATAATTGAAATTGGCATGATTATATTGTTATTTTGACAAACAAAATATACAGAATTTTTAATTTTTTGGTGCAGAATTCTCCCGGAAGTAGCACACTGTGACACTCTCCTCTGGTGTTATCTGGGCCAGTGATCTGCTAGGCCTCTCTAATCCTTGACTCTGGGAGCCAGCCTTATCCTGCTCTGCTAGGAGAACCCCCACTCCTGGGCTGTTCACAGAAAGCTGCTGGCATGTAAGCTGCTTCCAGCTACTTGCAAGCAAATAACACTAGCCAATATCTCCAGTCCCAGACACAATCCGGGGAATGTCTATCTTGCAGTGTCCAATTATGCCTGCTGGACGCTGCAAGCTTATCTAAGTTTGTCAATTTAACAAAGAAATTGATATGTACCAGGCTTGTTCTCCCAAGGGGAGTCTCTAAGGTTATGGCTACACTTGCAGCTATACAGCACTTTGGGTGAAACCAGCCTTCAGAGAGCGCACTAGAGAAAGCACCACAGTCTGTCCATACTGAAAGCTGCAAGTGCTGTGGCATGGCCACATTTGCAGCACATACAGTGGCATTGGGAGCAGTGCATTATGTGCAGCTATCCCAGCGTTCAAGCAGCTGCAACATGCTTTTCTAATGCGGGGGGTGGGATGGAGTGTGTGGTGTGGATGTCAGGGGAGAGAGTGAGTTTTTTTGGGTGCTGAGAGTGTCAGCATTCTGTCTTGTAAGTTCAGATCCCACTGCCCCTCTGCCTCTCACTCACTCAGGGCTTGGTTACACTTACAGTTTTACAGCAGTATTGGTTATAGCTGCCCTCATATGCAGCTATAGCTATAGCGATATAGCGTGGCCGCACTGACACCCGCCAGCGGTATAGCGTGGCCACATTTGCGGCACTTCAGACGGCATTGGGAGCAGTGCATTAGGGCAGGTATCCCACAGAGCATCTCTTCCCAGTCTGGCGTCATGACTTGTGGGAAGGGGGGCATTGCTTGTGGGGCATTCTGCATCCTGTTCCAACTCCTGTGATGTTTCGCGTCACATCCCAGCACTCCCTGTGTTTCCGTCCACCTCTGGCACCATCTTTCAATGGTTTCAGCGAGGCGCGCTCCGTCGTCCATTTTGGTGTGCCGTAATGGAGCTCCGACTGCTTAGGAACATGCTGACAAGTCTCATCAGCACATCTCACAGCATGGTGGAGTTAATCCTTGATATGTAAGGTGACAGTGAGGGGTCTGAAGACGAGATCGAGGCGCTGAACGCATTTGACACGAAACTGCTTGTCTCACTAACAGACATGCTTACGGCTGTGAAACGCCGCTTCTGGGCATGGGAAACTAGCACTGACTGGTGGGATCACATCGTTATACAAGTCTGGGACGACGAGCAGTGGCTGCAAAACCTTTGCATGAGAAAAGCCACTTTCATGGGACAGTGTGCTGAACTTGCCCCTGCCCTGTGGTGCAAGGATACGAGATTGAGAGCTGCCCTCCCGGTGGAGAAGCAGGTGGCTATTGAAATCTGGAAACTGGCCACCCCAGACAGCTGCCGATCGGTGGCCAACCACTTTGGGGTGGGAAAGTCGACCGTCGAAGTCATGTTGATGCAAGTGTGCAGGGCCATTAATCGCACCCTGCTACGAAAAATCGTGACTCTTCGTAATGTGCATGACATCGTGGCTGGCTTTGAGCAAATGGGTTTCCCTAACTGAGGGGCAATAGATGGGACCCATATACCTATTCTGGCACCCGACCACCTAGCAGGAAAGTATATTAACTGAAAGGGGTACTTCTCCATGGTTCTCCAGGCGCTTGTGGATCACCGTGGGTGTTTTACTGACATTAATGCAGGCTGGTCGGGAAAGGTGCATGATGCACACGTCTTCCGCAACATCGGCCTGTTCAGGAATCTGCAAGCCGGGACTTTTTTCCCAGAGCAAAGGATCACTGTGGGGGAAGTAGAAATGCCCATTGTGATCCTTGGCGACCCCGCTTACCCTTTAATGCCATGGCTCATGAAACCCTACACAGGAAGCCTGGACAGCAACCAGAAAAGGTTCAACTACAGGCTTAGCCAGTGTCGAATGACTGTAGAGTGTGCTTTTGGGCATCTCAAAGCGCACTGGCGCTGTCTTTGTGGGAAGCTAGACTTGGCTGAGGGAAGTATCTCCACAGTTATTTCCGCATGCCGTGCCCTACATAATCTTTGTGAACGGAAGGGCGAAAGCTTCACTCAGGCATGGTCCTCGGAGGTTCAACACCTGGAGGCCATGTATGCACAGCCAGAGAGCAGGGTTCTTAGAGGGGCCCAGCGTGAGGCTACAAGGATCAGGGATGCCTTGAGGGAGCATTTTGAGGCTGAAAGTCAGTTCTAATGGGAAGTGCAGAGGGAGGGAGGGCTCACTGTTTTCATAGGCTAAGGCATGTGTTTTTCTTTAGGCATTGGTAATCTATGTACTCTGAATAAAAAAACCCATTGATTAAAAAGACAATTCATTTATTGAACAGCTACTTCATTTGCTGAAAGGAAAGGTTATGGATGCAGAATGTGTGGTGGAAGAGGGTAGGGTGTGATTGGGGTGGGATGGGGTCAGTCAGAGATTCGAGTATGTCCAGATCTCATACTCTGCAATGCTCTCTGAATTGCTGTGTCCTCCAAACCCCATTTCCGGATGGCAATAAGGCATGTTATCAGGGGTTGAGTGCAGGGGATAAGGGTCCTGGATTTGGGGGTTGGTTGGAGAAGACATGGGGGTTGGAGGCAGCTGTGGGTGGTAATGCCCAGGAAGCTGGCGATAGTGGGCTGGAGGGGACAAAGGGCCAGAAGGGGAAGGGTTTTGGGGCAACTGATGAAGGGGGCGGCGAGTCTGGTATTGCTCCTCCTGCATGTCAGCGATCTGCTGCATAGTCTCTACTTGCCGCTCCATTAATGTGACAAGCTTATTAGCAATTTCCCGCCGGTGACTCGCGTTCTCCTGGCAGAACTTCCTCTCCTTCTCCCTCAACTTGCTTTCATTCTTCGTCCACTTCTGTGCAATTCGATTTTCTTGTACAGACTGTTGCATTACTTCTTGTAGCAGATCCTCCTTACTTTTTCGTGGTCTCCTCCTGAGTCTTCTCAGCCTGTCAGCAGCAGATAACAGTGGCAAAGAAGTCAAGGTTGAACCCATCCAGAGAAAATATTACATTACACACAGGCAGCATTGTACACAACAGACAGGGCAATGATTCCCCCACATTCCCTGTCCAAAGAAACCCACACTTTGCCTGTCCCAGGGAGAGCGCACATAACTCACTAGAGCCCCTGCCATGGTGAGTAATCTGGGGATGCAGGGGGACCGATTGTTTGCCTGCCGTGCTATCCTATGGGTTGCCTTGGGGGAGAGTGCAGCGCAGTGGCAGGAACCCTACACTGAACACTGTCCCAACATTCTCCGTAGGGGTTCATCCTGGAAGATATCTTGCTGCTGCGGGTGACCGATGAAGAAAGGGAGGGCATTCTAATGCAATGTGGCTTCCGCCCAGGCCCATATGCAGCTTGCCTCTGTGCAGCAATGCTCCCCTTGCCCCTCGTAGCACAGTGGCGGGGGCTAGTGACCGTGACGGGGAACACGTTGGCTCTTCCAACAAACCTACGCAGGCACATTGCCACCGCTCTTATTGAGATCTTTGAAGAAATCACTGATGAGGATTACCGTGATGTGATAGACTACATCAATGCACTATTCCACATGTAGGCATGCATCCCTTTTCACCCTTGCCCAAGTAGTCAAAAACCACAGTGCCTGCCTTCCCAATGGAAAAGTAACTTTACCTCCGCAATCCGCTGCTGCTCTGCCCTCAACAACCGCCAGACGCTGCAGCTGGCTTCCCTCCTGCTAGCTGGAGAACAGCTCCTGGATGCATGCCTCCTGGGAGTCCTCCATGCCCTGGCCCGCTGCTGCTGTCGCCGCCACCACCTCCTCCTCTTCATCCTCCTCCTCTTCCTCCCACCCCTGCACTGGGGGGGCTCGGAAGTGTCCATGGTGGTCGATGGAGAGCATGTAGGATCCCCCGCAAGTATTGCGTCCAGCTCCTTGTAAAATCAGCAAGTCGCCGGGGCTGCCCCGGAGCGGCCATTTGCCTGGCGGGCTTTGTGATACGCATTCCTAAGCTCCTTTACCTTAACATGGCACTGCAGAGTGTCCCGCTCATGGCCTCTTTCCGCCAAGGCCCTTGATATCTGCCCATAGGTATCATAATTCCTGCAGCTAGACTGCAGCTGTGACTGCACAGCCTCTTTCCCCCAACAACTGATGAGGTCCAGCACCTCACTATTGCTCCATGCTGGGGATCACCTATTGCGAGGAGGCATGGCACGTGGAGTTATAATCCAGCAGAACGATCACCTGCAAGGATTCCCTGAGAGCACTCCATGCCTGGCTGGAGCAAACAGGAAGGGGATTTTCAAATTTCCCTGCAAATTTAAAGGGCAGATCTGACGTGTGGTCACCTGAAGACAGGACAAAAGAGTTTGAAAGTGATGACCAGAGTGGCTCAAATGGGAATTATGGGACGGACTGGAGGCCAGTTAATATGCATTGGATGTCCACATTCGCGCCGTAGCGCTACAGCAGCAGCGCTACAGCCCTTATTCCCCATGCGGAGGTGGATTACCAGTAGCACTATAACTCCTAGGCTATAGCGCCCTACGTGCCTCACCAGTGTGGACGGGTAGGAGGTTATAGCTCCTGGCGCCTTTATAGCCCTATAAAGTGCCAGTGTAACCAAGGCCTCACTAAATGTTTGCTTTGACTTGTCACAGATAAGCAGCCGTTTGTCTGAAACAGAGCTTTGAAAATGCACTTCCGCATTCCTGCACCCAATTACACAACAAAGAGAAGAGAGGCCACTTGACTTAAGGGGCTTATAGGACATTTCCGGAGGTCAATCAGAGCGCAGTAACATACCTCCTCATTCACATTGGCGCTGTGGCACTCTAGCAGGGGTGCTTAAGACATTAATCCTCTCGCGGAGGTGGAGTACCAGGAGTGCTCCAAGCCAAGGAGTCAGAGTGCTCTACGTACGCTGCCAGTGTGGACAAGGGGAGTAAGGTAGAGTGCTCTGGGCGGCTTTATTGCGGTATAACGTGCAAGTGTAGCCAAGCCCTAACACACTGCAAACCAAATGCATTGCTTCAGGTAGAATAAACAAATAGCTTTATTAACTATAAAGGTAGATTTAAGTGATTATAACTCAAAGCATAACAAGTCAGATTTGGTCAAAGAAGATAAAAGCAACTTGCATTCTAAGCTGATCTTAACACTTTCAACGTCCTTAAAAACTAAGATGCTTCTCACCACTTTCAGTCAGACTCTCCCCTTTGATCAGCATTTCAGTCCTTTGTGGTGGTGGTGTCTGTAAATGTAGGTGGAAGAGAGAGAGTATGGCAAAATGTCTCACCTTATGATCATGTCCTTTCTTTCATCTTGGCTTTGTGCGCCTCCCGCCCTTTCAGAGTCAGGTGAGCATAATTCATTGCAGCCCCAAACTGTCCAAAGGAAGGAGGTGACTCCCTCAAGGGTCTAACACAGGGGTGGGCAAACTTTTTGGCCCAAGGACCACATCGCGGTGAGGAAATTGCTTGCAAGACCATGACTGAAGGGCTGGGTCACGGGGTTGGGGTGCAGGAGGTAGTGCAGGGTGTAGGAGGGGGTGCGGTGTGCAAGAAGGGGTCAGGGTAAGGGATTGGAGCACAGGAGGGATGCTGGATGTACGAGGTGGCTCAGGGAAGAGGGTTGGGGTGCACAGTGTGGGAGGGGCCTCAAGGCAGGGGTGCAGGAGGGGAGCAAGGTGCAGCAGGGGGCTCAGGGCAGAGGGCTGGGGTGCAGAAGAGGTGCAGAGTGCAGGAGGGGGCTCAGGGCAGGGGTTAGGGTGCAGGATGGGTGCAAGGTGCAGCAGGGGGCTCAGGACAGTGGGTTGAGGGTGCAGGACTGGTGCAGGGTGCAGCAGGGGGCTCCAGATAGGGGGTTGGGATGCAGAAGGCGTTTGGAGTGTTGGCTCCAGCCTGGCGCCGCTTAGCTGGAGAGGTTCCGGGGTGGCAGTGGGGCCAGGGCAGCTTCCTACCTGTCTGCCCTGGCCTTGGCCCTGCGCCGCTCCAGGAAAGGGCCAGCACCATGTCCTTGCAGCCCCTGGGGGAGTGAGGACAGAGAGCTTCGTGGGCCTGTGGTACCTCCCCCGAAGCTCCCATTGGCTGTGGTTTCCTGTTCCCAGCCAATGGGAGGTATCCACAGGGAAGAGCAGCACACGGAGCCCTCTGCCCCCCCTCCCTCAGAGGGACGTGGCAGCACCACAGGAGTGGCAAATCCCTGGGCCGGATCCAAAGCTCTGACAGGCTGGATCTGGCCTGCGGGTTGTAGTTTGCCCACCCCCGTCTAACAGATTCTTTTATTGCTGCCTAAACCAGTGTCCCTTGTTCTTGTGAGGCTGGGCTGGGTTTGTCCCATCCATGCCCTGACGAGGTGTGAACTGCCTCTCTGTTCTTGGAGAGTTTTTGCATGGGCTTGCTTTAAACCATGAGGATACATTTTCAGCCTCATAACTATATACATGAAATTATAACATATAACAATTCTGTAACAATTACAATAACAATCATGCTTAGTGTATTATGAGCCTTCCAAAGACACCCAACACGACAAACTTTGCATTAGATACCACACAATCATTTTACAGAGATGAACATGGGGGCGTAGGGTGTTCCTCTGAGGTGCAGAACGTCACATACATATTTAACTCATTGCATGAGTAATCCTATTGACTCCAATGAGATTACTCATGTGTGAGGTTGTGTATGTTTGTAGAATTGAGATATAAATCTAAACCACTGAACAGATGTAAATACTGGCCAATCGTGTACATATTTACTGCAGGTACAGAAAGAACATTTTCTAAACTTGTACTGGTCATTCTAATTTAAGAAAATGACTAGGTTTAAACAACTAGTTTTATTTTGCTAATCAACACACAAAACCAAATGCAGATGAAAACACAGTCTAGAAATTTTCTCAATTTAGTTTCTCTCATGTATTCAGTTTACTGAAATTTATTTAACCTTTACCTACTCTATATTATATAGCACTACTTGTTTGATTTCAATGTACAGATTTTGTTTTGATTTTTCAGCAGTGCAGAAGAATACTATGGAAAATGAAGAGCCAGAAACCTGTATTAACTTGAATGAGACTTAGTCATAGTTCTTTATGGCATAAAAACTATTAGTCACTAAAAAAAAAGGATAATTATTGTATAACATAAATGCAAGAAAGCAAAATCATTTAACACAAGCTGGTTACAATTTTGCAGCTTACTTCTAACAATCTATCTACATATGCTATAATTTGATTTAAAAGGCAATTTCTAGTAAATCAGAAATACAACATTCCCCATTTTTTACTGAAACAATTAAGCCTCCAAAGAAATACATTTTGGCCCCTACTCTTGCCAACACGAATGCAACTGCTTACTTGTGTACTTATAAGTTAAACTCATTTGACTTTTGTAACAACCAGGTAGACTAGAACCCAGAAATTGAGTTACTGACCCTTTTTGTTATAACCACTAGTTATTTAGGCTAGCTTTCCCCTGGAGAACCCTATGAATCTAGGCTCTGCAGAACATAATTCCCAGCAAAGGGAAACCCTTCACAGTTCACTAATTGGCTGATGGTAGTTTTTAAACCGGGAAGCCATCATGAATTGTCCAGTGGTTAGGGCACTAGTTTATGACTTGAAAGACATGAGTTCAATTCACCAGACTTTGTGTGTGATCTTGGTCACTTAGACCCAGATCCTCAAATGTACTTTGGCACCTAACTTCCACTGATCAATGGGAGATAGGTACCTAAATACCTTAGCCTCTCTGTTTCCCATCTGTAAAAGCAGGGAAATACTATTACCCCCAGTTCACAAGTGTGTTGAGCTATAGATGTGACAAATATTGCAATTCCCTGCAATATCTTTGAATAAATGTATTGTATTAAGTTTCTTTGGCATTAAATGTATTAAAGGCAAAGACTATGTATTATTGTGGGCCAGGACTGTTTGTCCCATCTTTCTAGAGAGGAGATGTGATGTGAACCCTGGGAAGTGTTATAAGCTTTAAAGGACTATACTGAACAATGTGCCAGATGAGAATGGACTTTGTGAACAAACAGTATCCAGTAGTTTGCCTGGGAAATCTTCAGAGCAGGGGTTCCCAAACTTGGTTTGCGGCTTGTTCAGGGTAAGTCCCACACCACCTTCTGCAGCTCCCATTGGCCAGGAACAGTGAAACGTGGCCACTGGGAGCTGCGAGCGGCCGTACCTACAGATGTTCAAGTAAACAAAGTGTCTCACAGCCCACCAGGGCATTACCCTGAAGAAGCTGCAAACCAAGTTTGGGACCCATGCTTTAGAGGGACATGAATACTGCAAATACCTTACCTCGGGTTATGCAAAAACCCAGCCTTATGAAGCTATGCCCTGAGGAGAGGATCACTGTCTGCTAATTACCTGTTCCCAGAGTTTTAAAATTAAAGGCCCAAGCTGTACAAGGGAAAGACTAATTTGTTCCAGGGGGAGGGGGAATGGACTAGTTCTGACCAGGAGTTGACCACAGAAAAAACCCTTGGTGAGGTTTGAAGGACTGGCTCCTACCAAAGCCCTTGTTGGAGCTGGAGGGCAGGGATGATCTCTGGTAAGTTTTATTAGCATTTTTGTAGGTTCTTTTATTGTTTAATGTATTTTCTCTGTGATCCTTTTACCTTAAGAACAAATGTGCTTGCTTACAAATTTGTGACGGTTGGCAGTTACAGTGGTTTGTAACCATAGCAAAGCAAAGCACAGACATGGGCCTATTTAGGCAGTCTGGCTTGCTGGGGATATCAGTGTAAACAGGGAACTATGCAACCTGGACAAACCACACTCAGGAAGGGGATAGATACAGGTCTCTACGCAAGAGAGGCGATGGCTGGAGCCTAAAGTGGTTGACCTGGAGGGACAACAGGGTGAGAATATAGGTGCAATTGTGACAAAATAAAGACTGTGAAGCATTTAAATACTATAGCAAGGGTCGGCAACCTTCCAGAAGCAGTGTGCCGAGTCTTCCTTTATTCATTCTAATTTAAGGTTTCACGTGCCAGTAATACATTTTAAAGTTTTTAGAAGGTCTCTTTCTATAAGTCTGTAAATATAGAACTATTGTTCTGTGTAAAGTAAATAAGGGTTTTAAAATGTTTAAGAAACTTCATTTAAAATTAAATCAAAATGCAGAGCCCCCTGGACTGGTGGCCAGAACCTAGGCAGTGTGAGTGCCACTAAAAATCAGCTAGTGTGCCACAGGTTGCCTACTCCTGTAGTATAGTGATGGGGGCTATAGAGAGCAGCAAAAACTTGTGAAGAATGCCATTGTACAGAGAGTAATTTTAAAATAATGGTCTTGACACAGCAGTCCTTGAGAGGTTCTATAGAATCTAACATAAAATCACCTCCTCCAGAACCAAAGTTGTTTTTCTTTCTTTTCCTGAGATGGGAATTTTTTTTTTTTTTTAAAAAAGAAACTTGTAGCAGAAAAATCAGAAGGGAGAAGTCCCAACTCCATGATTGTAGTTCAGCTCCTTGCCACATACCCAATTCTTATCCTGACGTTTCAGATAATTTATCAATTTCTGTCTTTCCCCCATCTAAGGATGGGAGTACACCTCATCCTTAGATGAGGCAAAACCCCTACAACTTTAATGGAGACAAGATTTCATCCAGTCTCTCCCTACCCTGGAGCTAGAGTGGAGTGGTGGTGGTCCCTCTATTGCTAAGGAGATGAGGGGAATGGATCAGTGATCTTTCTTGATGTAAGGTTTGTTGCTGGATGAGTTATATCTTTCTCACCTGAACCTGGCACTAGAATGGATTGGCTTGTTCATTTCTCCTTCTATCCCCTCCCCATGAAGCTGAAGATTTCAGATAGTATCTTCCCCTAGTGCCCAGATGTATAGGAAGGGGTTGGTCTCTCTCATCGGTCCTCTTGGAACCAAAGGATCAGCCTCTCTCCCACTGGGGCCCAGATCAGTTGTTTGGTCTCTTAATTACATGTTCTCACTCTTTTCTTCATCCCACTCCCAAGAGCCAAATTATCTATCTCCCTCCTCCACACTTTATATTAGGGAGGAGGAGTGGCAGTCTCCCTCTGACTTGGGCAAGGACTGGAGCATAACCACATATGATCTCTTTTCTCCTATAGATGAGAGTGTGATGGATCTATTCCCACCCTCAACAGTGTGCAGGGGAGATGGTCACTCCTCTTCATTGCTTCCCCTGAGCTAAGAGAAAAGAGCACAGAGCCACATTTTTTCCTTTCTTCCTGCAACTGTCCCACTATCTGTCCCTAATGCCAGGGTCATCAGTATCCCTCTTTCTGTTTAAGGCTAGGGTTGAGATTGGTCAGTCTGTCTATGCCCTAGAATCAGGAGGGTAGGTCTATCTCCCCTTATTGCTGAAGGGGAGTATTTATCTCTCTTTCACTACAGGGTCATGGGTGTGCTCTCTACATACAGGGTTTGAGTGGAAGCAGGGGTGCTGGAACTGGCAGTGCTGAGGATGCACTAACACCTCTTGGCTCGAAGTAGTAATAGCAACCCAATGCATGGCTTCCATCATATACAGGATGTACAGTTTGTACAATGTCATTCAGCACTCCCGCTAAAAAAATTGTTCCAGAACCCCTGAATGGAAATTTTTATTTCCTCTCCCTTGAGGGTAGGTGTCAGTATATGGCTTGCCTATGCTGCCTGGAACAAGGGATAGGTGCAATAATTCTCTTCCTTCTTCAGGGGTTAGGGTCAGTCCCTTTCTTAGGGACCAAACGATGGCCTCTTCCTTAGGCAGTAGGGGGTCAAGATTTATTTTCCATAATAGTTGGGAGTCTGACTCCAATCCTGAACTTTGTTTCTTCCTTTTATGCTATAACGCCAGGTCTTCCCATCCATTAATTGCACCACCCAGGACATGCAGTCTTGCAGCATCTGGCATAGGGATGTGCCAGAGGAGGAAGGAAGAGATATGGCATTGGCTGTCTTGATGTTCTGGGCTGCCAAGCAGTTACTTAGGAGTCTATTGCAGCCTGAATATCAAACATACCAGCCCTAGTATATGTAAGTGACCAAACCAGCCACTAGCAGACTCCAAATCCCAGAGGTGCTAAAATGGTAAAAAAGCTACCTTTACCCTCTATGTTACTGAGACTAGAGTCAGTCTCTTCATCTTCCCCTCCCCACTTTCAGGGGCTGAAAGGTATCACTCTTTTCTTTCACCTGCAGTCGTAATTGTAGGACTCTCAGTTGCTCTCTTTCTCCAGTTGGTTCGGTAAGTCTCTCTCTCCCTCTAGATCAGGAATCTCAAACACACATCCTGTGGGCCACCAAGCTCCCCACACCTCAGAGTTATTTCCTGCAGCCCACCAAGCTCCCCTCTCCCCCTCCCAGCCCCAGCATGCCATATCCCCACTCCTCTGCTTACCTCCAGGTGCTTCCTGCCACCAAACAGCTGTTTGGTGGCGCTTAGCACTTCCCAGAAGGGAGGACTAGGGAGTCCCGTGCTCAGGGGAGGAGGTGGAAAAGAGGTGGGATTTGGGGAAGGAGTTGAAATGGGGTTGGGGGAGGGGCCTCATTGAAGGGGTGGAATGGGGGCAAAAGGGAGGGTGTCAGTGATGCAGCCCTGAGGCCAATGTACTAGTCCTCATGTGGCCCTCCTGGTGATCTGAGTTTGAGATCCCTGCTCTAGATTTGGGGCCTTAGTGCTCCCCTCTACCCACAGGGTTGGGGAAGTTGGTGAAATCTTGGCCAACTGACGTCAGTGGCAAAGCCCTGTCATCCAGTCTCTCCCTACTCTGGAGCTAGAGTGGGGTGGTGATGTTGGGGGTGACAAAACAGTGGTGGCAGTCCTTCTATTGCTACGGAGATGAATGCGTTAGTTTCTCGCCTTCCCACCCGTTGGAGGTCCCCTCCCGTCAATGGGGGAGTCGGCTTCTCTCATTTCCCTCATCCCTGCAGCTCGGTTGGGCTCTCTTTAGTTTCCACATCTCTTGGGGGGAAGCGGAAGCGTTTTCCTTCCTCCCCGGGGGAAACGGGTCGCTGTGCTGTCTTGCCCGACAATTAGAAGCGGGCGGGCGCCTCAGCCTTTTCCACCACGCCCAGACCGGGCTCTGTGTTCGGGTGTCATGTGTACAGGCAACAGCGACTCCCCTCCCCGAGGCCAGCGTCTCTTGCTGCTTCCTGATGCCGGTCTCTCCCGGGGCCGGGCACTGAGGGCGGCCGGTTTCGGGAGGGAGGGTATGTTTGGCTCTTAACTTTCTCTCCCTTCGCTTTCAGGGGGTGTCCGGTCTCTCGCTCCTCCTTTGGGAGGAGTAGGTGGGTGACGGCCTGTCCCCCACCGCAGGCCCGCTCCCTTTACTGACCTGACTCGGCCCTGTACCGAGCAAAGTGCCCGGGCCTCTCGAGAGAACCGACACGCTCGCCTCAGCCAAGCGTCGACAGTTTCTCTCCCAAGAGTAGAGGGAAATGAGTTCCGGCGGATCCCTCCACCTGCCGAAATACAGAGGTGCCACCGCTGCTCCCAGGTTTGAGCGCCGGGACTAGACAGCGCTGCGGAAGCGTACATCGAAGGGGGGATCGCAAGCTGCCCAACCGTTATGGAGAGAATCGTTGACGCGGGACACAGCCAGGGCAGTCTTCGCGCGCCCCTGTCCCCATTGTGTAGGGGCGGGGGCTACGCTGTCTTTGATTGCACCCCGCTTGGGGATCCACTGCGCCCTAAATTTCCACAGCAGGGTCCAGCGCCTGCTCCGTCTCTGAACGCTGACTTTCTGCCGCTGACCCCTTCCCACATCTCAGCCCCAGCCAGGTCACTGTCCATCCTCCTAACGCTCCCTAACCATGACGGCTGGCCCCTGTAGCCTCAGAAGCCCTTTCTCCCCATGGGGGAAACTCGTGCTGTGCCTGTAAGTGCCCCACTGTCTCAGGGTTAGATCCCCTGTTGGACGTGCCCACAGCCAGGTTTCATTAGCCAATTTTCTGATGTGTTGTGTTGCCAGGTTGAATGATCCCTCTTTAACCACCAGAAGTGTGCACAATTGGGGACCAATTTCTGCCCAATGGGGTAAATGCTCAGGTGCAACTTTCACAGCCATTGCAAAGGCAGCATTACTGCTTTCCTGTATTATGACCTACAATACTCCACCATGTGTCCCTGTTTAGTGTCTCTGCTCACTGAGGGAACAGGGCATGTGTTGTGAACTATATCCCCAGGCAAAATCATACACAACATGCTTCTTTAGACACCACTCACAGCCCTTGTATGGAGGGGTTTGCAGAGATCCTTTCCCTAACTTTTGGAAGGAAGCAGAATCAGGGCAGTAAGCTTTAATCATATGCTTTCTCTACCTTCAATATTTTAGTGGGCGTCAACATGCAGCACCACCGCACCCTCACATTCTTACTCTCCTTTAATTATGCAGGATCCACCCACTTCACATACAGTCTAGGACATAGTCTGGCTGAATAACAATAATTTAATTTAAAATAAGAAGATTTATGGACTGCCTACTACCCAAAGATCAGAAGGTGATGTACGAATATCAAAGGAAACAGTGCTTAATAAATAAATTAGAAATATTGTAACAATAGCCAAACATTTTGTCCCAAGCATGAAGTCAGCCAAAGTATCCATCAGCCAGAAGGCATGGGATGCATTGTCCTACAGATGGGAGTTCTATGACCACCACTCCCAAGAGAAGGAGATGGGTGGTGATGGTCGGGGGACTCCCTCCGAAATGGGATGGAGTCATCCATCTGCTAACCAGACTGGGAGACTCGAAAAGTGTGCTGCTTTCTTGGAGCTAAAATCCAGGATGTGATGGAGTGTTTGATGAGACTAATCAAGACCTCGGACTGCAACCCCTTCCTACTTCTCCACGTGGACACTAATGATACTGCCAAGAATAACCTTAAGCGGACCACTGCAGATTACATGGTTCTGAGAGGAAAGATAAAGGAGTCTGAGGCGCAAGTCATGTCTTCATCTATCCTCCCTGTTGAAGGCCCAGGTAAAATCGTCAAATTGTGGAGGTGAATGCATGATTACACAGGTAGTGTCAGAGAGAGAGCTTTAGATTTTTTTACCATGGGATGTTGTTCTGGGAAGAAGGATTGCTAGGAAGAGATGGGATCCACCTAACGAAGAGAAGGGAGAGCATCTTTGCAGGTAGGCTTGCTAACATAGTGAGGAGGGCTTTAAACTAGGTTTGCTGGGGGATGGTGACCTAAGCCCAGAGTAAGTGCAGGAGTGGGATACCGGGAGGAAACACAAGGAGGAAGGTACAAGATGAGAAGCCTCCTGATTCATACTGAGAAAGTAAGGCAATCAGCTAGTTTTCTTGGGTGCATGTACACAAACGCATGAAGCCTGGGAAACAAGCAGGAAGAATTGGAAGTCCTGGAACAATCAAGGAACTTTGATGTGATTGGAATAACAGAAACTTGATGGAGCAGTTCACATGACTGGATCACTGTCATGGATGGGTATAAACTGTTCAGGAAGGACAGGTATGGGAGGAAAGGTGGAGGAATTACATTGTATGTAAGAGACTGGTATGACTGCTCAGAGCTCCAGTTTGAAACTGGAGAAAATCCTGTTGAATCTTTAGATTGTTTAGAGGCGAGAGCAACAAGGGTGATGTTGTGGTGTGTGTGTGTGCTATAGACCACAGGATCAGAAGGGTGAGGTAGATGAGGCTTTCTTCGGACAACTAACTGAAGTCTCCAGATCACAGGTCCTGGTACTAATGGGGGACTTCAATCACCCTGACATCTGCTGGGAAAGCAATATAGCAGTGCACAAACAATCCAGGAAGTTATCGGAGAGTGTTGGGGACAACTTCCTGGTACAAATGCTGGAGGAACCAACTAGGGGCTGTGCTCTTCTTAAACTGTTGCTCACAAACAGGGAAGAATTGGTAGGGGAAGTAGATGGTGTGGCAACCTGGGCAGCAGTGACCATGAGATGGTTGAGTTCAGGATCCTGACAAAAGGGAGAAAGGAGAATAGCAGAATACAGACCCTGGACTTCAGAAAAGCAGACTCCCTTAGGGAACTGATGGGCAGGATCCTCTGGAAGGCTAATATGAGGGGGAAAGGAGTCCAGGAGAGCTGGCTGTATTTTAAAGAAGCCTTATTGAGGGTGCAGGGACAAACCATCCCGAAGTGCAGAAAGAATAGCAAATATGGCAATCGACCAGCTTGGCTTAACAGTGAAATCTTCGGTGAGCTTAAACTCAAAAAGGAATCTTACAAGAAGTGGAAATTTGTACAGATGACTAGGGAGGAGTATAAGAATATTGCTAGAGCGTGCAGAAGTGTAATCAGGAAGGCCAAGGCACAATTGGCAATTGAAGTTGCAGCTAGCAAGAGATGTGAAAGGTAACAAGAAGGATTTCTACAGGTATGTTAGCAACAAGAAGAAGGTCAGGAAAAGTATGAGTCCCTTACTGAATGGGGAAGGTAACATAGTGACAGACGATGTGGAAAAAGCCGAGGTACTTAATGCTTTTTTGTCTCGGTCTTCACAGACAAGGTCAGCTCACAGACAAGGTCCGCTCCCATACTGCTGCACTGGGCAACACAGCATGGAAAGGAGGTGAGCAGCCCGCACTAGTGAAAGTACAGGTTAAGGACTATTTAGAAAAGCTGGATGTGCACAAGTCCATGGGTCCAGATATAATGCATCCAAGGGTGCTGAAGGAGTTGGCTGATGTGATTTCAGAACCATTGGCCATATCTTTGAAAATTTGTGGTGACCGGGGGACGTCCCAGACGACTGAAAAAAGGTAAATATAGTCCCCACATTTAAAAACGGTAAGAAAGAGAACCCAGGGAACTACAGACTAGCCAGCCTCACTTCAGTCCCTGGAAAAATCATGGAGCAGGTCCTCAAGAAATCCATTTTGAAGCACTTGGAGGGAGGGGAAGGTGATCAGGAACAGTCAACATGGATTCACCAAGAGCAAGTCATGCCATGCCTACTGGTATGGGTTACCTAGGGAGGTGGTGGAATCGCCATCCTTGGATTTTTTTAAGGCCCTGCTTGACAAAGCAGTGGCTGGGATGATTTAGTTAGTGTTGGTCCTGCTTTGAGCAGAAGATTCGACTAGATGACCTCCTGAAGTCTCTTTGCATTAATTAATTAAGAATTAACTAATTAAGAAAGGCAAGGAACCAAGGGCATTCCTCCCACTTTTTTAATAACAAGACAGGTGAACTATACTCTGCAGCCCGAATCCAGCAAATGCTAACATGCACGCTTAACTTTACTACCCTGAATAGTCCCATAGAAGTCAAAGGAATTTTTCATGGTAGAAAAGTTAAGCTCATGCATAAGTGTTTGCAGGATTGAGGCCTACGTTCATATGCAGGACTAAAAGAGGACATTTTTAAGTGATATTCAGACTTCATGTTTTATAAAGATTGTAATGTTTCTTCATTCTTTGCATATATTCTGTAACACTCATACAGTAAGTAAAAGGATTGTACCACTGGACGGTAGCTCTCTTGTGACTTGGAAACTCCTGCAATAAAAATATACATACATTACAAATTTACACTCTGTGAGCTTTAATTGTTCTGTTACAATATTTTGCAGGAAGATATATGATAATCCATTTTTGTTTGTTTGTTTTGTTTGTTTTGTTTGTTTTGTTTGTTTTTTAAGGGAGCAACATTTCTAATTTCAACTGATTATCAGTATGTCTTTGTTCTACCTGCTAGTGCAATATTTGTTTTTCCTTTTGTTCTATGTCAGATTAAGAAAAAAAAGTTGTGGTTGTTCCTCTCTACTTTCTCTTCACTTCATTAATATTTAACTTCTCCCAAATCCACAATCTAGGTAAAAAAAAACAAAACCCCTAGAGTTTCCCATAGGTTAAATATGATTCATAGAGTTCTAAAATGCAATCCACTTTGTCCTATTTTTAACCATTTTCAGATTCCATTGAAATATCCTTTTCAGATATGTGATGACATTTTGGCTCAATATGATGACATTTTAGCACAACAATTTATGTTTCATCTTGATATGCTGATAAATCATGATTCTTCAAGTTTACTTAATAAGAAACAAGTTTGCTGGGTTGGACAACTAACAACTGTGGTAACTCTAGTCACAAATTCTAGGCCATACTATGTTCCATCATGTTGAAATCTATCATTTCCAGATCAAATGTTTATTGTCATAACAAGCTATTATATACAGGCACTGGCGTGTGAAAATAAATCCGTGAGTTGCCTTTCAGAGATAGATGCAATACACAAAACACTTTCCTGGGAGAGAGTCTTGCACTACTGCTTGGAATTTTGTATCGTGTCACTCTTGTATTGTCCAATTCTTATTAGGTGGTAGGACACTAAATAGCATAATGCTCTATATGCTCTCTTTCTTCCCAGAGTTGCATTAGATGCTTCTTCCTTTTTAGACTGCAAGGCCCTTGAGTAGCATTCAGTGGCCACATTGATGGTATTGGTCCTGCTGAAGCACTTAACAGGGAGGACCATATGAGAATTGCTGTCTTTCTCCCTGAATTAAATGTAGATTGATTTCATCCTTATTAGATAGACAATCATTTATAGTATCCAGGGGTCAGCACCACCATATTGTGTGAGGGACACTTGGCAATGTTACTGTACAGTATTTAGTGATGGACATTGGAGAGGGTTATGTCAGTCATTCATTTTTTTTTTAAATCTACTATGGACTTCAATTTTTTTTTTTATCATAGACACGTTGCTGACCACTGATAGTATCTGACAGTTTGAGGACATATATTTCTTGTGCTCCTTGGTATCTTGGACAGTGACAAATATCTTAATTTCACTTTGTCTTCTGCCATAAAAGTTGTGTAGCTCTTCCACATATGGATTGTGCAATATATGAATAGACTCCATTAGGTGGAGCATTGCATATCTCGGTTCGGTATTACCCCACTCCGAAGCACTGAATGGTGAGACTTACAGTTTTGTTTGAGTGGCCTGCTTCAGGTGGTTTAATCGCAAATCAAGCATTGCATGCTGGGAATTGTAGTAAGAGAAAGTCAGAGACAACATTGAGGGAAATATTACATCATCCTGACGTGCCCTAATTTGCAATGGTTGCAGTGACTGGCTGGTGCGCTCCTCTGTTTCTTGCTCTGGGGGAGGCTGCTGACGAGAAAACGCCCCGTGCGTTGTGTTAGCGCTATAGATACCGTTCTTAATCTCCCCGCGTCCCTACTCAGCAGTTCCAATTTCAACATGTCGGAACAGCTGGAGTTTAGCGGCCTCAGCGATGAGGCAGCTTACAACGTCTGCTCCAACCCGGATCCCAGTACCAAGGTAAGCGGGGGCCGAAGCTGCTCTGAAAGAGGGGAGATGGGGGATCAGAAAGAACGTGGTAAGGAGGAAGGTGAAGTGATAGTGGGAGTGGGGAACGTCTGAGATGCTCTAGGGAGCAGGAAGATTCCTGTGGCTCCTTGAAGTAGAGGGGCCAGGCGGAGGCTCTCCTTATGCAGCTCTAATGGTTTCCCTCTCACCTGGATTTCTCTGTAGTCTGCATACGGTTGGACGGCGTCTCCCGCACCCTGTTAGAGGGACTCGTGGATTCTTAGCACTCACTACATTTGCTAAGGCTGGTGTAAACTTTACTCGGGGGTTGTATCAGAGCTATGTGACACACAGAAAAATCTATCCAATTTTTAGACATGGGTCCTGTCACTTTCCTTGTCTCAAGCACAGTGCAGAAAGGACCAGCCTCTCATTTTAAAATTTATAATTGCAGCAAAACCAAAATCTGTTCTGATAGCAAATCAACAGGATCAGCTGTAGAAAGGCTCAAATATTGCTAGTGTGCTGCATTTGAATCACTGGGGAGGGGAGGGAAGGGAAGGGAAGGGGGGGAACCTTGAGTAAAAAGTAAGACTCACACTCCATTTTTGATCTTTGTTGCAGTTTAGTACAGTACTTCACAAGATCTTTTATTCCAAAAAAGAATTGGCTGGGAAAAACTCTATAGACTAGTTTTATGTGATTGACTTGTTTTGGAGGGACTTAGCAATAATATTTGAACCATTCTTGATGTGGAATTTTATCTTGTAAATTGTTTGTTAGGGCAAGACTCCTGAGGACTGTTTCCATTTTACATCAAAAAATGAATTCTTGTGGCCACGAAGTAACTGAAATTTCCCTGTGACCTGATGAGAATACACTTGAAATAATGCATTCAGTTCTGGGACAAAAAGCACTAGCAAATTAGAAGAAACTGAGGGGAAGAAAAGCAGTCTACTTAGGAGCATGAAGGGAGTGTGAGGGAGACTGAAAAATGCAGGATCTGGGTGGTGTTATGTATGTTTAGGTTATCCAGACATCAAAGCTCATGCTTCAGAGCTTCAAGTGGTCACCTGCAGAGATCAGGAAGGATTTTTTTCCTCCAGTGTACAATTGGCTAGATGTATTTTGATCCCCATTGCCACCTTTCCCTGAAACTCCAAAGATTGGTCATAGTTGGAGACAGGATGGGATAGAATGGACCAGGGCCCTGTCTCTGCACTGCTCCTGGAAGTGGCTGGCACCATGTCCCTGTGGCTCCTGGGGAAAGCGGGTGGGGTGGGGTGGGGCCAGAGGGCTTTCCTGTTCCCAGCCAGTGGGACCTGTGGGAGGCAGTGCCTACAGGCAAAGGCAGTGAGGAGCTCTCTGTCCCCCCTCATGCCCCCATTCCCTCAGGGGCTGCAGGGACATAGTGCCGGCGGCTTCTGAGAGCAGTGCACGGCCTGCGGCGCCACAGGAGTGGCAGTCCTGTGGGCCGGATCCAAAGCCCTGATGGGCCGTAATTTGCCCACCCCTGTCTTAGAGCATAATATAGGATTATCAGGGTGAAATTTAATGGCCTGTGATATAAAGATGATCAGACTAGATGATCTGAGGGTCCCTTCTGGCCTTACATTCTGTTTAAGAGGTATGCATCTAGAGGTGTAGTTTGACCCCCAAAAGTGGTTCAAATGAAGTAACTATGAGTAAAGGGATGGAAACAAGGATAAAGTATGTTAGCTTTTTTGGGTTTTTAATTTTAAGAAACAAAATACCAAAGCATTTATTACTGGTGAGGAAAAACAATTAATTTACACAGCACTGTAAATTTGCATGGCCTTTTACAGACTAATATCTTTTTTATCAATTTGTTATATAGGTCCTGTAGGTGTTTGTAGGGTCAGGGCAATAGACTTACAAACAGAGACATACCATATATGTATTTATCCTTATTTTTTTGGTCCTATTGACGTTGACAATATCCGTCTAAATTATTGATTCATAATAAAAGCCTGACTTCATGTATTTGTATTGGCGTCTTAATGTGCTTTCCTGATTAGCATAACTACTATAATTTCTCGTTAGGATTTTCTGTTGCAGCAAACAATGTTACGAATAAAAGATCCTAAGAAGTCACTGGATTTTTATACAAGAGTTCTTGGAATGACGTGAGTAAATATTGCATGAGATAAGGTTTGTCTTAAATATATTTTGTATATTATAATGATCCATTCTTCTGAGAAGCAAACCTCGGCATTTAAGTTTAATTGACATGAACCAGGCTGAATCATCAGCTAGTGCCCAATTTGGTGACTCACTTGACTTCATGATTGAGGATTTCTACAGTACTCTTACATTTAAATTTAAAAAGGTGAAATCAGGCTAGTTTTAAATCAAATGTTATACTGGGAGAATGATCAGCCTTATGTTGCTAATTTTGCGAATTGCCAAAGTTGTTTGCTTACATATAGGCTTGGAAGGATTAGATTTCTGTTGGTAAATGTCAATTTCACTGTACACTCACAAACCAAGGAAAAATAATATTTCCATCTATGTTAATAGAAATTTAGGTATGCAAAGTAAGAAAAATTCTGCTTGAAAACTTTTATTAAAGTTAAGGATTTGTTTTTGTTTGCATATTTTGACATGTGATGTTGACTGTTTGTTTTAATGGTTAAACCAGATTTAACTTTCTTGAATCTCAGCATCAACTATCATTAATTATTATTTTGAACCTGTCATTTTGTGATTCTGCCTCATTAGTTCCCACAACTCTGAACATTTAAATCTATAAATATGGGGGGGGGGGGCCTTTAAAATAAACCTAGATGTTATCTACCAAAATTATTTTTAAAAAGTAAAAATTGAATTCTGTTAATTCTGCTTATATAAAAGCTTACAGGCTTTCTCCTCTCTGATACTGTAGTTAAATCATCATACAGAAATTGTGATATTGCAATAATTTTCTTAGTAATAAAATTCTGTCCTAAGCAAGATACTCTGACTTAATTTCAGGATAAACAAGAAGCTGAACTCTTAGCAGTATTAAAAGGTTTCCAGGGTTGCTCTGTCTGCCCTAGATTTCTAGTGTTCTTGGCTCTTGGGTGTCTGACCCAGAAGGTGGTTGTTAGGCATCCCAGCCCACTTGTGTGGGGAATGCTGCTGGGAGGCTAGTGCCCTGCAGTGGCTTTAGTAGTATTTTGTTTGTGCTAAAATTCATTTCAAACATCAAGCACAACAGAAGGGCTCTGATACAAAGTTCTGGCAGATTTGAAACATTCTGACATATGAAAGAGCCCCATATAAAGTGAGAGAGAAGTTCAAAAAGCAGTGGGTATAATAAGAAATGAGAAGCGAATGAATATCTCTGACTGAGCTATTTCATATAAATGGATTTGTTACTTATTGAGAAAAGTGATTGAAATGGAATATATATTAGTCTGAGTGACTTAGATCTCTTTGGAGGAAATATAGGGTTGGCTGAAAAAGATCAACAGACATGAATAGGCATATTGAGTCAGGTATTTCCTATGCTGTTTTTTGTGTTTTATGAAAAGTGAGACATTACAACAACATTATTGCTGGAAGGCAGATGGAACTCAGTACAGATTCTCTGACTACAAACCTCGATTTATTTTCTTGAAGCTAATGGATTTTCACAGGAAATGCCATACCATATTAGACTAGTAGTCTATATCTAGTACAGTAGTCTGTGTCTGACAGCAGCTAATATTAAATGCTTCAGAGGACAGTGCATAAATATCTAACTGCTAATAAAGAAATAAAACTTTTCTGAAGGGCAGGCTTTCCTAACTCAAGGTATCTAGCAGCAGGCTTATGCCATGAAACATGAAGATTTTGTATCCTGTTGTTTTCTGTCTTTCTATCCCATCTAATCTAAATGTGAATGTTCTCATCCATCTAAATGTATGTTATTGTTGGGTGGTGGTGGTGGTTTAATTCTGCTATGCTCTGGCCTCAGTGATATCTTGTGGCAATGAGTTCAATGGATTAATTGTATTGAGTTTTTTAAATTTAAATCCTCTTACTAGTTTACTGTGTGTTAAGCCTTTGGTGAAACTCCCATGCACAAGGCATTGAATACCAGTCTCAGGCTTGAGATTTTGTTCTAGTGTACCGACAGTTTTCAGAGGTTCATGGGTTTTTTTGTTTTTTTTTAATTGATTATTTTCCAAATGTGTTCATGGATGTAGCTCTCAAGAATATTTCCATGACACAAATTTGAAAAACTGAACCACTTTTGAGGTATTGGGAAGGAGAGGGGCAGAAAAGAGTGTAGTTTTAATTCACTAAAGTGGGGAGAAAGTGGTTTTTTTAATTTTTTTTTTTTAGTTGACTTGCAGTCTAGTTGCAATTTTAAAAATGCCATCAATTATGACTTGTTTTTTTTGTTTTTTTAAAAAACTGTTGCTGTTAGGTTGCTCCAAAAATGTGACTTTCCCAGTATGAAATTCTCGCTTTATTTCTTGGCTTATGAAGATAAAAATGATATCCCAAAAGATACAAAAGAAAGAACAGCTTGGACTTTCTCTAGAAAGGCTACGCTTGAACTAACACAGTAAGTGTTAACTCCAGCTTTTTATGGTTCACTTCTGCTTACATTTAATGGACATTAGTTGCAGCTGTGTGCTTTGCACTAGGTTATATTATTGTGCTTGTGTTGTATCTGATCATGGGCTGTGTACAATTAATGTAATGTGGAAAAATACTTTCTCTTCTGTCATAAAAGGATGGCTTGGAAGTTTGAAATGAACAAGTAGATGGATGCTGGATACCTGAACAAGTAGAACTGTGCTTTTTCTCAATATTCATTAACCCTTACATAGCATAAAGAAGAGGGAAACTGCTTCCTGAGGAAAAAAACTAATTAAAGGAGAGCAGTAAAAAGGAAGATGAAGTGGTCTCCTGTACTAGGAAAGCAATTTTAGAGAGCTATGACATAGTTGTGGTGTACTGGATTGAGGACACAGTTGGGAGACAGATCTGGATTCTATCCCCAGCTCTGCTATTAACTCAGTGTGTGACTTTAGAAAAGTCATTTAAGCCTTCACTGTATAGAGTACTTTGATGAATTAAAAGTGGCACAGAAGAGGGAAGTAAAATTATTTTGTCTTTGTTTTTTGAGTGCATGTGGCTTTTTTAATGTCATTTTATCATATAATACTACTGTGATGTGAGAAATTTGCTTGAAGTCTCAATTGTTACACAAAATGAGTAATTATTTTGTCAGTGTGCCACCATATGTTTTGACATGGAAATAAAACGTATCTTAAATGTTTTGACAGCTGATAATGATAGATGCTATGGTAACTCATGGAGAAACATAGACCAGTACACAAACTTAATAAAACCAATTTGTACTCCCTTGTAGTGCTATTTCAGGTCCCCCTTCTCTCCACACCCAGTGAACAGATGAGAGCTGACTCCTGCAGCACTTCCTTCCTCCTAATCTATATGAGGTTGGAGCCCCATCCCAACCCTTCCAGAGTTCAGCCTGAATCCTTGAGAGGAGCAGAGATTCCAGATATTGCTACAGCCACAGCAGTATTGGGGAAGCAAGCTTGGCTCAGTTTGCCTGCCTCCTAGTGTAGGGAATACCCCTTCAAGATCCCAAAACTGTTACTGCCAACCTATGACATCACTAACAATTTGCAAACATGTATTAGGGTAGGGATTTATTCTGGGATAGTGGATTGTAATGATTCTGGAAGAGTTGCTGAGGGTAGCCTAGGGTTGAATAGTGGAGAGAGGGCAGGGCAAAGGGATTTAATATATTCAAGTGTACTTGGCGGGGTGTGTATGTGTGTCTAATAATAGTGAAAGATGGGCAATTCAGTAATAGGAAGCGGTCAGGAATTCAGTGTCAATGAGCCAGAAAGAAAGAAAATGAAAAATAGTGAAAGGTAAACACTTATAAAACATCCTATAGCTCATATTTGTATTGAGTCACAAGATTTGCAAATGAAAGAGCTGAATAATTGTATGACTTCTTTTGTTTCTCCATTTCCATCTGTTGAATTGCCTATTCTGACTGTTTAGCTCTTTGGTAAAGGATCTGTCTCTTTATATGTGTTTGGACAGACTTTAGTATAATGGGGCCCCAACTCTGGAGTCTTCAGGTACAACCATAGTTAAATTAATAAAATACTATTTGAGATGTGTGTAGTAAATTCCTATGTGCAAGTCCATATAGTGCACAAACTCAAAAAAAAAAAAAAAAATCTTGGGGCATGTCTTCACTAGCAATATTAAAGTGCTACAGCGGCAGCGCTTTAACATGGTTGTGTAGTCACGGCACCAGCACTGGGAGAGAGCTCTATTTAAACAAACAAACAAACCACCTCCATAAGGGGAATAACGCTGGGAGCACAGCTCCCAGTGCTGGTGCTCTGTCTACAGTGCCACTTTATGGCACTGAAAGTTGCAGCTCACAGGGGTGTATTTTTTTTCACAACCCTGAGCGAGAAAGTTGCAGCATTGTAAAGTGGCAGTGTAGACAAGGCCTTAAATATTGAATAACAATTTAAATTTCAGTATCTGAAAACCATCTAAGTCTAACAAAGCGTTGTGAAATTGGAATGCATGACAGTGATTGCCAGAAGAATGATATAAATAAGTCCTCTGATATAAGGCTCCCACCTCCATAGCAAGTGTCTAGATAGCTAAATTTCAGACAAATACTTCTTTAAAAATAAAATACATCTTGTAGATGAGGCAAAAGAGAAAAAATTAAAATATCACAATGAGAACATGGAAATATAAGTCATCCTTCTGCAAACAATGTTCAAACTCCAAACACAGGGGAATTGCATACAGAGTTTCATCTATGAGTGAATTCAAAATGCATCTATCTCTGTAGTATCTGAGTGCTGGAACTTCAGGAGAATATTCTGATAGGCATTATTCTATGAATGAGAACAGCCTGTCCCTGAACTAAGACTGTAATGTATTCTTTGCTGTGGGTCATGCCATGCATTTCTAAATCTTTGATTCTTCTCAGATTTTTTTTTTTAACAGCATTCTGCTCTTCCTTTTATATTAATTATGTTTTCCGCTTTCTCTCTTAGTAATTGGGGCACTGAAAATGATGAGAATCAGTCTTACCACAATGGCAATTCAGATCCTCGGGGATTTGGTATGTTTTAGAGAAAATTACACACTGCAATCTTTTTTTTTTTTTCTTTTTTTTTTTTCTTTTCAGTCTCTGATTTTCTGTAAGCCTTTAGACAACTGAATTGAGAAAATATTAATATGTAAAATAGAGCAATAAGTTAGTTGTACAGGTTGTTGTAACAGTTCTATTACTTTGTGTTCTGATAACTGTACAATAAAAATGCTAATAGTGTATGTGGATGAAGTGACTTAGCATTATGAATTAGTATAAGTAAAAAGTACTCATTTTGGAGAGTTGAAAAGATTTTGAAATCTGGAATTTTACCTCTGCTTTCTGGTATACAGACCCTTGACAATTAGGAATAAGAACTTGTGGGTAAATATATTGTTTTAAGAATAATGAGCCACAGTTGTAGTTTGTATGTGCGATTGACTCTTAAAGCAAGTGTATTGTTGTTGTTTCTGGTAGACGTTTTAACATTAAGATTTTAGTAAAAGATAGTAAAAATAATATTTTATCCCTAGTTGCTCCCAGTGTTGAGACTTAGTTAAAGAATAAGAGCTTGGATCTTGGTTGGAACTCTGTAGAATATTCAATTTTTTAAAATATAAGATTGAGTTTTGGTCATATATGTGGGTGAGACCAGGATTTGGCCCTGATGTGCAGAGGAATTCTATGACTTGATACTCTGAATGTCTGAAAGATTACTGGTATGATTTATCAAATAAATTTTTTAGACTAGACTATTTGATTTGATATTTTGAATTTCTGAACTTGGGAACACATGATTAGTATACTTGCCTTTATAAACACAATATTGTTTAAATTGTTACCCTAATTTGTAAATACAGAAAACTTGATAATTTGACTTACTGTTTTTTCTGAACACTTTCTCTTTTGTCTTTACCTTTCAATTTCATTTTTCTTCAACTCTGATTCTATTGTGTATATCACTGTGTCACTAGAGTATTCTGCAAAACATTTTAACTTTTGGGACCCTGTGAAATAGCTACCTTAATGGGAGAAGAAGGAAATGCCAAACATGATAGTACCCTTAATACATTTTTTTTTTTTTCCCCCCCCCCCCCGAGACTGGGCCATGGCTTTCCTTGAGTAAATTATTTTAACACATTTAGATACATTTTAGATGAGATAACTTGGAAGCTCTTTGCATAGGGTAAAGTGCCTGTCATATTTTGGTGCTGTAACAACAATCCATTTGTTGTAATTTTTGCTCATTTATGCACTGTGTATTCTGCCTCTGCTTACTCTATTACACAGGTCACATTGGAATTGCAGTCCCTGATGTAGCTGCAGCTTGTAAGAGGTTTGAAGAGCTCGGAGTGAAATTTGTGAAGAGGCTAGATGACGGTAAGTCTTCACCAAGTCATCTTATCAATATGACTTGATCTTGCTTTTTTCCCCTAATACACTGTGAATTCATCTTTCTTCCATGTATTGTTAGGCTAGGTGATATGGGTTTTTAATAGGTGATGTGATGACTTGAATTTATTCATCATTCTCAATGTTTTGCTAGAGACAATCAAAGTTTCTCTCTTTTATACACTAGGAAAAACTTATATTTGGTCTGCCCCAGAGTAACTTCTGGAAATCTGGTCAGCTATCTATGGCTAAAATTTGTGCACTTTTGTTGCCACTTCAATTGGCCATGTTGTGTTATCTCCTCTATTCCATATAGAATTTTGTATGGCAGCAGTTCTGTGATTGGAAAAGTTTGTCCTATGTACCAAATTCACATGTAACATCTGTGCTGTCTCATTTTAACATCCTAGAAGCCTATCCATCAAAACTGGGAAGGTTCCACAACTTGTCATATACTGCAACCCTAACAGTCCCCTCTTAATTGTCTTCTCTTCCAAAGGATACAGATGTGCTATCTCTGTCCTCTTTTTAAATACAAAACTCCAGTCCTTGTATCATTCTGGTTACTTTCTGCTGTATCAATTCTAGATAATTAAGGCCCTACCAAATTTGTGGTCCATTTTGGTCAATTTCACAGTCATAAGATTTTTATAATAGTCAGTTTCATGGTTTCAGGTGTTTACATCTGAAATTTCATGGTGTTGTAACCATGAGGGTTCAAACCCAAAAGGGAGTCATAAAGCTGTTGTAGAGGGGTTGCAAGATTGCCACACTCACTTCTGTGTTGTCTTCAGAGATGGATTTGGAAGGCAGCAGCAGTGAAGCTTCCTGTAGCCAGGAGAAGTACCTGGAGTTGGGTCTGATCTTCTCCCAAGAGCAGCCTTGCAGGGGAAGTGGATTGTAGTGACTCTGGAAGAGTCAAGGAGTGGAAAGTGTGTTAAAATATCCTCTAGGGTCTATAGTGAGAGGGAATCTCATTGCATTATCTGCTTTAAAAAACAATCAAATATAAAAACAAATCTGGGAGGGAATCAAGAAAAATCTATATTATCAAACCCTTTCCTGTTTGAAGGAACCTCACAGCTCCAAGACAGAACTCACTTTCCCTCTCTTCTGTGAGTTGCTCCTGTCAGTTTCATGACAAAGTTTGTCATGATAGCATCCTTCCAACACGGGAAGAAAATGACTCTCCTTTTGGAGCACTGATTCCTACCTGAATTGGAGTGTAACATCATGGAGCACACAGTTCTCTCTGTGATATCCCCACTTTCTTTTCATCGTGGGAAGGAATAGACCCTCTACCTGTGCTAGAAATCTTTTGAAATCACACACAGTGATGTAACTGAAGCCCTGTTTCTTTGGCTGGAACTAGCATTGGTATGTGTGATCCTAGTACGGAGGCTGGGAATCGACTTTCTAAATACCCTGATAGTATAAGAACAAGAGTTTGAAAAGAGACCTCATATAACCTTTTTTCTAGTTCATCGTCCGTTTCTCTGTCAAATCAAATGGCAATTAAACATCTTTGCTGATGTACTTAAATTTTAAAAAATCATGAAGTATGGAACATGCTGGCTGTATTTACCTGCAACTTCCCACCTTGTTAGCAGGTATTGATGCTGCTAGAAAAGGGTTAAGTGAGTGGTGTTACCTTTGAGATAGGTGACTTGATACCATTACATGGGCAGAAAGAAAGGGGAGAAGGGAGAATCTAGATGTGAGCTGAATGGTCCTCAGGGAGGAACCCTAGGATGAGCCACGCATGGGAAAGTATGAGCTGAGTTGTGCTTTAACAAACAAAAGCACAAAAATACAACACCCACCAGGAAGACTGGGTGTTTAGACTTCACATTCATTGTTTGTATAGGAGATTGGAAAAGGCATCTGATGACATAGCATTGCAGCAAAAAGCAATTTTAAAATGGCAATTTTGTAATATTGGTTCCAACTTTTGTAGTTAGCCTGAACTAGAACAAGATAGGGTTATAGTGTCACTTCGGTTATGTCAAATATGACATAGTATTTCTGCAAGTTTGCACATTATCTGCCCCACACATTTTAAAGCGCAAGTTAATCATATAAACTGCTTCCCTGACTGTCTTTAAAAGTCTGAACTGGATCGTCGGGGTTGGTAATGAAATACGATCTTGAACACATTATTTGAACTGCCTACTCTGTCTGCCATGTAAGACAAGATGAAATCTTGAAATCATAAATCTGTGTCATTCTTGTTAGTGTAAAAATATGAATCTTAATCTTTAAAGACTATTAAAATTGTTCTTAACTATAACTGAAAATATGCATCTTTTTATTGTAGGTAAAATGAAAGGACTTGCATTTATTCAGGATCCTGATGGCTACTGGATTGAAATTTTGAATCCTAATCACATGGTGACCCTCATCTAATTGTAAAGTAACATATTATACAATAGGTACAAGTCCTCTCCAGGAGGCTGAAAACATAAAATATACTCTACGGTTCATGAGGCATATACTTGATTGAGAGGAATTAACCTCACCCACAAATAGATCTTTACCAATCCTGTTAAAACCCCATCTTGCTTGGATTCCCCTTTGTATTCTTTTTTTGTTCTGTTTTTTTGTGATGCCATTGCTTCCTGTTTCTAATTAGGAGAGCATAATACCATCTGTGTTCGGAAAATACACTCATACACATTCACCATTTATGCAAAATTAGTATATTCTCCCCTTTGGGGTTGATTGAGTTAGTGAAATTTTGGCTGCACAATATAGCTATGTTTGAACCAGCCTGAGAATTAGTATATTGGGAGGATGGGATATGTAAGTAGGAAGATTGCTGTATCTTACGTCGTGTAGGTCTACCACCAGCGACAGGGTTCTTTTTTGGTAAACTTGGGAAGGGGATAAAACACTTTAAACTAGTCTTTTGGGCCACATATTGCTTACACTGAAGTCAGTGTCAAAATTCCTTTGGACTTCAATGGAAGCAGGATTGGGACCTTTGTTTGTACAGTTAGGTATGTCAGTAACCAGTAGACTTTCAGGAGCAACTTGTAGGTATTCAAGCTGCTTGAGACTAGAAACTTAATGGCAGTGCTACATCAAGTCTAAAAGAGAGAGTTCAGTCTGGGTTGCATTTGAGTAGCTATGACTGTTGACTGCAAGTGGGCAGAGGAGGTCAGCTGACTTGTCACTTCCGCTCAAGAGTGGGCATCTAAGAGCACAGAATCTTAACATCTATTCTGAAAATCAAGGCTATACAGCAATTAGCTTACAACTAAGGAGTAGCTGGAAATGCCATGATTCCCTATTCAGCGGCTGAGAGCTGGCAGACATACTTATCCTTTATCTGTGATTGTGTGTGATGCCTGGGGCTTCTGCTAAATATAGTGCATTTAAAACATCTTTTACATCAGGCTACAATTTGATATAGGAGTCTCGTTAACTAAAATCCTAGTAGTTTGTGAAACCATGACTACCTGCTGTTGACAACTTATCTGCCTTTTAAAAAATATAAAAAGTAGTGATTACAATTAATTGAAGTTGTAAATAACAGGAAAACACTTCAAGTTTATAAATCCTACATGTGAGCCAGTTTCATGTTAAAAAGTGATTCAGTAGCACTGAAATATTCACTTTACTGTTGCGTCCCCTGCCCTCATAACAAAACCATCTTGGTATTTAGTGCATTTCTAGAAGCACTTTATAATTCCTGTTGGGACTGAACAACCCCGAGTGATGTGATTGTTAAATTGGATAGCCCTGTGGCATCAAATAAAAGTATCTGTGAAACTTTCAGAATCCTTCTCTAAAGCTGTATGATTTACAGTACGTCACTACCCACTAAGGCCCTGTCTACACTACAAAGTTAAGCCAACTTAAGTTATGTCACCGATCATCCACCATTGTAATTAAACCACTTTTGCACATCCATACAGTATTTCTTGTGATGGCAGAGCGAGTCCACAGTTGGTGCTCTTATATCGACAGAGCAGTGCTCCATAGGTATGGGCTTGCAGTGCCTCCTGGGGATGGGCTCACTGTCCCATGATGTAATTTTCTTTGTCTCATCATTCTATGGGCTTCCGAATAAGTTTCGTGCCGCCTTTCAACAGCCCGTGTAAACTGTGCTCACCATCTCTGTCTCAAAGCATGGATCCTGCCACTGCTCTCATGTATCATGATGAGCATTATATACACAATGCAGCTGATCCTGCAGTATTTTATGAGCTGCAAATCAAGTAATGACTGTGTCATGTCTGCCCTGCTGTGTGCCATGGAAAGAAACAATTCAGGATTGCTTTTGGCATTCACAGAGCAGCTGCATATGGTGGATCATCAGTTCAGGGCATGGGAAACAAGTACTGAGTGGCAGGATCGTGTCATTTTTTGCAGGTATGGGATGATAAGCAGTGACTACAGAACTTTCAGATGTGCAAATCCACCTTCCAAGAACTGTGTGCGGAGCTCACCCCTGTGCTCTGGCACAAAGACACCGAAATGAGAGCTGCACTAGCACTGGAGAAGACAGTGGAGGTTGCTGTGTGAAAGCTGGTAACTCCAGACTACTACTGATCAGTTGCAAATCAGTTTGGAGTTGGGAAGTGTGCAGAGCCATTAATCGGCTCCTGCTGTGAAGGACTGTGATGCTGGGCAATGTGCAGGAAATAGTGGATGGTTTTGTAGCAATGGGATTCCACGATGGAATCCCTAGGGTACAACCTGGAATGGTGGGACTGCTATGCCCCCTTAACTTTCCAGCCTGGACTGTCTCTCACAATGCTTTGTCAGTGACAGGCTGCAAACTCCATGAGGCACTGTTATCGCTCAGCCACCAGCATGCAGAGGCACCCCTGCAAAGTTGCATGAATACTTTCAAAGCCCCTCATGAATTACACACAAGGAAACATGAGTAAATCTCCCCAGCCCAGAGCCCACACCCCCAACCAGATTCCCCTCCATCCCAACCCTCTGCCCCGAGCTCCCTCCAATACCCAAGCCCCTCATCACCACCCCAGAGCCTGCACCCCCAACTGGAGCCTTCACTCCCTGCACCCAAATCTCTGCCCCAGCCCTGAACCCCTTCCCACACTCCAAAGCCCTCATCCCCAGTCTCACCCCAGAGCCTGCACCCCTGGTGAGAGCCCTCATCTCCCCCACACTTCAACCCTCTGCCCCAGCCCTGACCCCTCTCCCACACTCTGACCTCCTCACTCCCCCACCACATGAATTTTGTTATGTGCACCAATATGAAGGTGATGTCTCTCATCAGCTCCATATTGCTGCACATGACAAAATTGAGTTCACACTGAATGTAAAAAAAATTAGAGGGAACACTACTTGTAACCATTAGCAATTATCTTTGAGAACTCATGGAGGAGTACTGGGGAAAAACAATCATCGTACCTATTTTTAAAATGAGAAGAAAGGGGACCTGAGGAATTACAGACCAGCCAGCCAACCCAACTTTAAAACCTAGAAAGAAACTGGGACAAATAATTCAACAATTGATCTGTAAGCATTTAGAGGATAATAGGGTTACAAGGAAGAGCTAGTACAGATTTGGAAAGAAGATTCATGCCAAACCAAACGAATTTGCTTCTTTGACAGGGTTACTGGTTTAGCAGAGGTGGGGAGAGTGCTAGAGATGATATACTGTGATTTTAATAAGGCTTTTGGCACAGTAATCTATGCTGTTTTCATGAACAAACTAGGGAAATCTGGTCTGGATCAAATTACTGTAAAGTCAATACATAAGTGGTTGAAAGACCATACGCAATGAGTAGTTATCCGGGGTTTACTGTCAAACTGAGAGAATTTATCTAGTGGGATCCAGCAGGCAACTATCCTGCATCCAGAAGTATTCAACATTTTCATTAATGGCGTGGATAATGGAGTGGAGAGTATGCTTATAAATCTGCAGATGACACCATGCTGGGAGGGATTGCAAGTCCTTTAGTGGACCTAATTAGAATTCAAAGTGATCTTGACAAATTGGAGAATTGAAATCAGTATGATAAAATTCAATGAAAACAAGTGCAAAGTACTACACATAGGAAGAAAAAATTAAATGCACAACTACAAAATTGGGACTAACTGGCTAGATGTAGAGGGATTGGGGGGCATTATAATAAATCAGAAATTGAATATGAGGCAACAAAGTGATGCGGTTGAGAAAAAGGCTAATATGTGGGGTATATTAACAGGAACGACCTAAGTAAGATGCTCCTCTGCTTTGTCCTTCTCTACTCAGCACTGATGAGGCCCAGATGGAGTACTGTGTCCAATTCTGGGTGCCACTGTTTAGGAAAAATGTGGGCAAACTGGAGTGAGTCCAGAGAAGAGCAACAAAATTATAAAAGGTTTATAAAATTTGATTAGGAAGAAAAGTTAAAAAAACTGGGCATGTTTAATCTTGAGAAAGAAGACTGAGAGGGGACCTGATAACAGTCTTCAAATATGTTACGGGGTTTAATAAAAGAGGATGGTGATTGATTCTTCTTCATGTCCTCTGACGATAGGATAAAGAGTAATGGGCATAATCTGCAGCAAGGGAGATTTAGGTTAAGTTTTAGCAAACAATTTCTAACTCTAAGGTAAAGTGTGGAAGAGGGAGATTGAGGAATCCACAGCACTGGACATTTTAAAGAACAGGTGAGATAAATACCTGTCAGAGATGACCTAGGTTTACTTGGTCCTGCCTCAGCGCTGGAGGTGGACTAGTCACTAGATGATCTCTTGAGGTCCCTTGCAGCCCCATATTTCTATGATACTAGGCCACAGACCTTCCCCAGAAATGACTGTGTCATCTTTGTTGCTACCTCACAACAATTTACCCAGCCCGATACCTGTCCTTCCGCTGCTCCCCCGACGGGGGGTGGCGGTGGGGGCTTATCTTGGCACCTTGTGAAGGGTGGGACAGGGAGGAAAGGAATGGGAGGCACTTCAGGTGCTTATACAGCCTGCCCCTAAAAACCAAGTAGGGAGTCACCAGGAGAGCTCCGGCCCCACAGGAGGGGGCTCCTGCCCAGCCGGGGTCGAGGCTGAGGAGAAAGCCCCACCCGTGTACAGGGTCTCACTCGTTTCGCCCCCGCCCCCGGTGGGCTGGGTATCAGACAACGAGGGTGCTCAGCAGCTCCGGGCTAAATCACGCTGGTTGTTACTAGCCCCAGCGGGGCGCCGGGGCTGATGGGAACGGGCTCGCGGCACTTCCACCCGGCTCCCAAGGCGGGGACGTCCCGAGGCCCTGACTACAGAACCAGTTACCCCTTGTTGCTATGTACGTCAGCGCGCAGAGGCACGTCTGCAGTTGCTAGGGGAGCTCAACGTGCAGGGGGTGACGTAGAACGCCGCGGCGTTGAGCAGAGGAAGGGGGAGGGTGCTGCTGTCGCTCTGGCCGGTGAGTCCTAAGGGGGGGGGTTGTTGCTTACCCGGCGCAGGGTCGCCCGGGGATGGTCTCAGCTCCCGCCCGTCCGCCAGCCCTGGGGGTGCAGATCCCCGGCAACGGGTGGTGGCGGGCGCGCACCCCACGCCGAGTGTGAGGGGGGCGGGCCGGCTGGCTCCTTCCCCGCGGGGCCGTCGTGCCCCTCCGCCCCCTGAGGGCTCACGTGTGTTCTCTTAGGGGGATTTCGGGGTCCCGGGCTGTGCTAGGGCCGGGTCCAGGTCGTGGTGGCCCATGCGGAGCCCGACGTCCGGCAGCCGCTCTCCCGTGTGCCAAAGGTTACACGCCGCGCTGGGTGTCCAGGCTGTTCCGTCCCGACCGGCCCTTGGCCGAACCTCAGCGTCCTGTCCCCTCCCCTCCGGCCGCGGCTGACACCCACCCGCCGCCATGTCAGGGGCGGTGAACGCCGCCCGTGCAGAGCAGCGACCCCGGCACCGCGCTGTGAGGCGCTAATTCGTGGTCCCCGGCACTGGGGAGCATAAACGGGCCAGTTGCAGAAACCCTGGTATTGTGCGAGGGCGGGAGTGCACCTGAAATGGCTTGTAGTGGAGAGCAGGAAACTGGGAGTGATGGGGGAAAAACCAATATCTATGGTACGACACTTGTTTCAGTGCCCCGGCAGTGCCAGTCTAGTTAAAGTTGCATTAGGATTTCTGTTTGACCTCTCCAAATACCCTACAATTGACGGATTTGTTTGGATTTCTTTGGAATTTGGTGTACTTGAGAGTGCAGGGTAGCGTTAGTAACTCTCATTTTTGAGGTCAGTTGAGGTAGGGGTTGTGGTGATATACACCTAGAAAAAATTTGCTTTTTTTTTTTTTTTCTTTCGGGCTTGGTTTTTTTTTTTTTTTTTTTTTTTTGCCTTGGAGCTAGAGATGAAACTATTGATGTGATACAGCTCAAAATGGTCCCACTCTGTTGACTTTTGCCCAAGTTAGTGCATGGCATCTACTAAGTCTGTGGAGAACCCAAATTGAGGACAGTATTTAAGATGGATTTTTTTTTACAGCATGCATGCACCAATACAGAAAAACGGCACTATTTTACAAGCATTGAGTTTTACAGCATACAAAGTGATCTGAAATCCAAAGAGTTACTCATATTTATTTGAAATTTGATGTGCCTCATGGGTGTGCAAAGCGGCATTAGTAATCCAAATTCATTTGAGCAAGGGTTGCAATGTTACAATCTTCCTCCCTGCAAAAAAAGATTTCTGTTGCCTTGTACTGTTAAATTGAGAGGTACCAATGACTGAATGAATCACAGACTTATTTGATACTGGCTGTGAACTAATCCTTCAGTTAACATAACTAAGAATAATTTCCATTCCAGTGCTTTAGCTGTGAAGGTCCCAGGATATTAGGGTGACAAAGTGGGTGAGGTAATATCTTTGGACCAACTTCTGTTGGTGAGAGTGACAAGATTTTGAGCTCTTTCTCAGACTTCTGTGTAGCTTGAAAGCTTGTCTCTCACCAACAGAAGTTGAGCAAATCAAAGAGAGTACTTCACTCACCTTGTCTAATAACAGTGTCAGGGACTCTAGCCCAGACTGGCCTGGTTCGTTGTCTGACCGCAAAGAGACAGGCAACACCAGCAAGGTCCGATAATAGGCTCTTTATGGAAGAGTGCACACAACAATAGAGAGTAGCCTGTCTCCCAAGAGAACCAGCTGCCCATTCTAACAACTAGTAGATTTTTATAGACAGTTTCGTTACGTCACAAATTATTCATTCAAGCAACCCACCTCCCCCCTTCGTTAGTAAGAAACTTCTAATATTTCATTACAAGTTAAAACAATACATGTTGTTTCAATATTTTCTTATCAACACATTTGACAAGTACCAGAAACCAGGAGACAGAAAAGATAGATAATCTAACAACAAAATAAAACGGAAAAACAGGGAGTGAGACAAAACAGAGAGTTGTTGACATTAAGGCTCCACTTAACAGGGAGTGAAGGACATTTGGTAAAAGATATTTAGAATGCAGCGCTCTCTCAGGGTCGGCAAGAATGCAGATTCATCTGCAACTCTGCTCAGGGACTACTCAGAATCCCCTGGATCAATTCTTGGGCCTAACAACAGGATAAGTTAATCACAAGTCTCCATGTAAGATAAAAGGAGTGTGGGTTAAATGGTTGAAGGTTGGTCTGACTTGTGAGTGGTATAATTGTAGTGGCAATTTCATTTTTGGGGGGTTATAATCGAAGTCTTTAGGAGGAAAAAATTAGCCACAAATGCTTCCCGGGAGGTCTGCTATGGAGGAGTGAAAGAATGGGGGAGAGAGCTTTGAACCTGTAGCAAATGGAGAGGGATAAATAGTGGTGAGTAGTAGAGGAGGGGTGAGGGAAGCTTGGGGATTATGGGATTTGGAGGGGTAGGACATTGAGAAGGGAGACATGGGGGTGAGTGCCAGCAGGATTGGTGTAGAATAGAGGGTGGGGTACCTGTCAGCCCCACATTCTCCTCTTCTGTGTATGTGCGCCCATATCTGGCGAGCTCTTGCCCCTCTATAGGGATTTGAGCCACCTTCCCCGCTCCCTCATATAAGCTGGGATACAGGGGGGCTTGCATCTCTGTGAGTGACCGAGAACCTTTCTTTGCTGTCGGTGTATGCCAAGATATGCAGGGCCCATGCCCATATACAGAGGCTGGACACCTCCCTCCCTACTCTGCTCCTTGTGAGCCAGTTTTGGGGGATGGGGGGAGCATGACCTTTTGGGAGAGTCTGATCTCCTTCCTGCCCCCATGTGAGGCAGGATATAGGGAGGTCCTTGCTTTTTGCGTTGGGAGCTGAGAATGGGCATACTTAATGCATATCACGGGCTCTGAAACACTTAAGAGGAACATGGGAACAACCACTGGGATAAATGTAGTGGTTCTTATGTCTAAGGCTATGTCTACACTATGCAGCTTTTAGCAGCACTGCTGTGCTGCTAAGACCGTATCGCTAAAAGGTGAGCAATGTAGCTGCTGTTTGTTGACAGGAGAGAGCTCTCCTGCTGACAGAAATATTCCATCCTCAACCAGCAGCAGCAGCTTTGGTGGCAGGAGAGCGCTCCTGCTGACAGTGTGCTGTTCACACCAGTGCTTTTCCTTGGTAAAACTTTTCTCATTCAGGGGTGTTAAAAAAACACACACCCCTGAATGACAAAACGTTTTGCTGATGAAGTTCCAGTGTAGATAAAACCTGAATTATTGTTTCAGGTTGTACTCATTTCCATGGTGTGTTCTTATTCACACCTTTCGGAGCATTATATGCTGCAGATGGATGTGTAGAGGAGCCCTTTCCCTCCATTGTCACTCTATCTGTCCTATTTAAAGGACAGTGCTTTAAAAAACATGTTTTCATGGAGTTTTTTTGAAATTTGCTGGGCCTTATGAGAATGCAGGGTAGGATCAGTGACCCAAATTGCAGATCATTTGAGCCAAATACACCTTTACCAACAGAGCCCAACCACTTCATTCACCCTTTAGTGAAGGGACACCTAATGTCTGATAAGCTGATTATACCTGGAGCATATGCAAATAATTCCCATTGGCTACTGTCATTTCCAGGGTACCAGGAAGGATGTGGAATGGGCAACCCTTTTCTTCTTTTTCATATACTTTTGTCCTCTAAAAGTGTTAGATGGAATCTTGTGGGTGAGAGTGAACTGGTTGTAAGAGGAGGTGAAGAGCTTGTACATTTTAGCAGCTATGGCACTGGCAGAGCAAATATATTGGTGTTAATGAGACTGGGTATGGTGTCATCCTAATAGCCATTGATGGACCTCTCCTTCGGGAGCATATCTCATTGTTTTGTGAACCATGTTATAGTTTTGGCCTTCACAACATCTCCTGGCAAAGAGTTCCACAGGTTGATTGTGCATTATGTGAAGAAGTACTTCCTTTTGTTTGTTTTAAACCAGCTTATTATTAATTTCATTTGGTGTCCGCAAGTTCTTGTGTTATGTGAAGGAGTAAATAACACTTTCTTAATAACTTTCTTCACGCCAGTCAAGATTTGATAGACCTCAATCATATCTCCTTTTGTCTCTTTTCCAAGTTGAAAAGTCTGTCTTTTTAAGGTCTCCTCCTGGTCATTTTTGTTGCCCTACTATGTACCTTTTCCAATTCCAGTGTATTTTTTTTTTTTTTTAAATAGGACAACCAGGTCTGCACGCAGTATTCAAGATGGGGTTGTACCATGGATTTATATAGAGGCTTTATGATATTTTCTGTCTTACCTATCCCTTTCCTAATGGTTCCTAACATTGTTAGCTTTTTTGACTGCTGCTGCACTTTGAGTGGATGTTTTCAGAGAACTAGCCATGATGACTCCAAGATCTCTTTTTTGAGTTGTAACAGTGAAATTAGACCTCATCATTTTGTATGTATAGCTGGGATTATGTTTTCCAATATGTATTACTTTGCATTTATCAACATACCACCAAGCAACCTCAACTTGATGTTAATGTAGTTTTTTGCCTTTGAATTGTATAGATATAATTACTAAAGTGTCTAAAGATTATGGAACTCAAGGGAGACTTGAGTTCAGTTCCTGGCACTTAACCTCTGTGTCTCATTTGTCCAGCTTCTGCTTACATGTTGTGTTCCTTTCTCCCGCACATCATTTGCTTTGCCTGTTTAGAATGTAAAAAGGCAGGGATTGCTGCTTAGTGTGAGTCAGCACAGTGCTTAGCACAGTGGAGCCTTAACATTGGTTGGAATTTCTTAAGTTCTTCTGGAATCCACACACACATTGTTGTTTATGTATATATGTATGTGTGTGTGTGTGTATATATATATATATATATAATGTTAACAGGTGCTTTCAGGGTCTAAGTATCTATTACCACTGTACATTGTGGAATAGCTGCTACTGAGGAAACGCTGTTCTGGACTTATCTATGTGGGAAAGTTAGTGAAGAATAAATTAAAGTGTGAATTTAATGCAGAATAACTAGTGCACATTAACTCCCCACTTGGGACTTGTCTACACCACACAGTTTTGTCAGCGAAAGGCAGCTCAGTGGAGAGAATAGTGATCTAATCCCCTTTTTCCCTTTAATTCCCTCCCCCTTCCCATATACACTCACACATAAGAAGGGAGTAGAGGGCAAGGCAAACTAAAACATTTTTTTTTTTTCAATTGTAGTGATGTTACATTAATCCTCAGAAATCAGGAGATTTCAGAATGTCTTAACTTCTGTGATGTACATACTGTATGGAGTTCTTTGAGTTACTACTTGCTAGAGTCAGCTGCATCCTCAGTTATGTACACACAGCTCCAATTGACTTTAATGACAATTGTAAGGATGTAGCAGGATAGAATTAATTGCTTTACATGCAGAATGGAGAGACATAATCTGATCTGTTTTTACAGCTTGTTGATTAAAATTATAATTATACTGTGACGGGTTGGACCCCCCCTTTCAGTGCGCCACCTGATGTACTGGCGTTTCACTGAGCCCGCCTGCTCCACGAGGCTGGGCTCACTCTCCCTGTTTTGCTGACTCAGGTTTTTCAGCCTCTGGCAGCATACACACACAGATAGGGACGCACCAGCTGTAGAATCTGAGTCTGCAAGCGACTCTCTATGGGTAAAGTCAGCTAGGAAATTGCTCAGCACTCAAGTTCAACTCCTATCTGGAAAGTACACCCAAAATAATATTGTCTTGTGCTGTATAGAAATATCTGCCCAGCGCAAACTCAAAAATTCTCCCTCAATGTGGAGAGAGAGAGATGCAGACCTTCTTGCATGCCCCTTACCCCCGATATGAATGGCACAAACTCGGTTATGTTATAAACAAGAAATATGTTTATTAACTACAAATGATAAAGTTTAAGTGATTATAAGGGACAGCAAACAGAACAAAGCAGATTACTGAACAAATAAAACAAAACATGCAAACTAAGATTAGTACACTTAAGAAACAGGTAACAAAATGTAATTTTGCACCCTTACATGTTTTTAGTCAAGTTGCAGAGTTTCTGTACCTTAGAGTTCCCATTATTTCTCTTTACAGACTAGACTCCTGGCTTAATCTGGACTCTCCCTTGCCTTTCCCACAGCTCAGTTCCTTTGCCTCTTCAGGTTCTTTCATCAGTCTTTCTTCTTGGGCAGGAAGGCAATGGAGAAGAGACGTGTTTGCCTTACTCCCCAGCCTTAAGTAGAATTTACATAAGACGGGAAGCCTTTGTTTCCAGTGGAAAAATACTGTCCATGTCCAAGATGGTACCTTGTACCAGCTGACATTATTACCTGACCTTGCAGTGTCAAAGCAACCACGAAACGAGATTTGTTTGCAATGTCTACAGGAAGGAACTCCCGGAAGATGGGACATCCACATCTTCAAAGATTTTTTTTTTTCGAATGGCCCACAACGGCTGATTGCTTACTGTCCAGTTGGGCTCTCCAAGTATAACCACACCCGTAATGATTACATAGTCAATATTCCTAACTCCCAATACAGAAATGATACGTGTATACAAATTGGATAATCACATTCACTAAATCATAACCTTTCCAATGATATCTTACATGATCCATCTTGCATAAAATATATCTTAGTTATACCATATTTATATCATAAACATTTCTATAAAGAATATGGAACATCACGTATACCAACACAATATTTTTGTTGTTCATAGTAAGGTTTTCATATGGACTGCAGATGATACCAATGAGATCTTCTATAATAAAATTTTGATTTAGTCTGAGTCCTATTTTTTTTCCCTTTGTACCTATTTTTAAGATTCCCAGAGAACAGTATCAATGAAAATATTTTGTTTATAATTCAGTGAGATTTATAGTTTTGTGCGTTGCATTTTAAGGACCTCTAGACTTGGTACAGTGTCAATGGAAAGTTTGGTTTTTTGTTTTTCCAGTGGAATATCTTAGATTATTTTGCTCTGACTTCTAACTATTCCATATGTGTGGGAAATTAATTTCTATTTTTTTCCACTAGTATTATCAACTTCAAACAAATAAAGTACCACAAAGCTACATTTAACATAATTTTGACAAAATTACTTAATCCAGCAAAAACAAAGACATTCAGAATTAATTATTTGGTAATGCTTCATTTAAAAAAAATAAGAAAACATTCTGGTTAAGAATCATCATGTTTACCTAAAGTATTTTCTCTTTGTACTTTTTTTTTTAAACTAGAGATGAATTTATATGAAAACAGTGTCTTAAGATATTACTTGTGCCTATTCAACTCTTTAGATAATTCTGTTACGTAAATATGGGTCTGACTGTTGGGTAGGATAATGACTCCAGAGAAGAGCATATGTAACAAAGGTTTTGTTTCCCTGTAAATATCCTTAATAATATGAAATTACAGAAGAGGAAGAATTACTTTTAGGAAAAAATATTCTTTGAAAGAAAAGATGAGCAACTGTAAGCATTGTCTGTCTAGTGTTCCAAGGGGAGAATTGCAACTGTGTTTATCACTAAATCAGAGTAAAACAGGGATGGCATTGTAAATTAAGTCCTAAATATCGCCACTGTATTTTTTGCTTTTATGTAAATTCTTGATTAGCTTTATCACTGATAACCAAAATCATGTAGGAGTTTTAAGGTTTTAATGCAGACCATCGCTATTCATTAACAGTGACTTGAATTAAGTACCAGCATGTCTCATGGGTTTGGAATGGAATCTTAAAGTTGCGGATTTTATTTTTAGTATTTAATGGATGTGGCTTGACCCTAGGAAAATCTTAAATTTTGTTAAAATATTAAGGTTCAATAACTTAAATAAAACTTTTAAAGTTGTTCAGGCTAATGTTACAGCATGAATGATTCTTCACTGTTAATGGTTTCTCATCTCTTGGCAGTGTTATATACCCTGCCATTCATATATAATATAATAATATATATTTGAGCATATGGATTCAACACTTAAGACATGAACAGTATTAATTCATTTATTTGGTATTTCCTGTGTGCTTGGGTGTTGAACTAAATCCGGACAATTTCACTGTTTTCTGATTTCCTGAGATGCTGGCTTATTGTACTGAAATATTTTATTTTAATATTATGCAGTATTTTTTCATATAACAATAAAGGTTGTGACTCTTTTTCCACTGTCGTTCTGGGGATAAATGCACCTCAGCTCCTCTTTTTGGCCTGCTTAAGAGTACCTATTCAGATTTTGTTAGGTTCTAAGGCCAGATTACAATAATGGAAAGTACCTTTATATTTGAAGAATTCAATAATGTTCTGTTGTGTGCTTCTTAAAGCTTATTTAGCCTTTAAAACAGCAAAATATTTTGACAGTAAAAATAGAAACTCACCCAAATCCTTCTGTCACTGAGTCTTAGTCCCCAATTTTCACTCACTTAGGGCTAGGTTTCTGGTCTGTTAGGTGAGAAGAAATTATTCAGAGGTATATTATGTGTTTAAATGTAGACAGCATGTTATTTCTCTCCCCAAATTATATTTGAAGTGTAAGGAATGCTATTTCAAAATATACACCACATGGGTACACAGAGTGAAATGAATAGCTAAACCATATGCCTAGTAAATGCCATTTCTCCCCTCAAGAGACCATTTAGACTCTGCAATTGAAGAGCAGATGGTCTTTTTTTCTCATAAAGCCTCTTCAGTCTGAAAATATATTTGGTGGAGCTGGCTTCCCAGTGGAGTCCTCGAAGTCTTTCAAGGATTAACTGTAATCTCTGCCTAAACAATCTTCAAATGTTAGTAATTAAGAATCACTAATTATTTTGGTTCTAGAAAGTTAATCTGGATCCAATCAGAATATGTCATGAACACCCATAATCTGACTAATTACTGATGAAAACACTTTAGCATAGATTTCAGTATTTGGACTAAGCCTGTTTACTCAGATAATGATTTCTCTATCCTTGGTCAGTCAACTAATTTTAATTTATACAGAGTTTTCTTTTGTGAATCATTTAATAATGCAGAAGCTTTACAGCCCATTTAGTTACTTTGATTTGATTGATGCTATCTTGTTGATTTAGAACAGATGCATTGGCAGAATAAAAGTAGGGTGGAGATTTCTGAAATCAAAGTGAAATATAATTTTTGAAGAAAGTTGAGTGGTTTCCCATTGTAACTGATTTAGCAAAAAGCTCACTAAATAATTGTTATCCCTTGTAATTGTCATAATTGTAACTTATTCTCTGAGGTAGTTTCAGTATCCAGTTTTAAAAATGCTTATAATTCTTTTCTTTCTTCCTACAGGCTGCCAATACCATCACTTCCTCAAGATGAGTAATAGTCACCCACTCCGTCCTTACACAGCTGTGGGGGAAATTGACCATGTTCACATTTTGTCAGAGAATGTTGGTGCTCTGATGAATGGGGAGGAGTATAGTGATGTTACGTTTATTGTAGAAAAGAAACGTTTTCCTGCACATAGAGTGATTCTGGCTGCTAGATGCCATTATTTCAGGTGATGTATTGCTTCTTGTCAGGCTTATAGGAAACTTTGTGTATGAAATATACCTTTGGAAGTTCATAGAGAAATACTCCTATAATACCCTATTTACTGAGCATGATGTTTCTTGTGTGAATGCTTCCCAGTGCATCAAAGCATTGTGGCAAACTGTAAAATGCTGGAAAATACCATGACATAATGTTTTTGACTTCCATTAAATTGGGTTCTCCATTTACAGATGAAAAAGAAATAAACTTCAGAACACAAATGGGATGATGTAAATGTGATGGTTTCCTCTGTAAAGTAAAAATGTAAATATAGGTAGCACGCTTGTATCATAGAATCATAGGACTGGAAGGATGCTCGAGAGGTCATCTAGTCCAGTCCCCATCACTCATGACAGAACTAAGTATTATCTAGACCATCCTTGACAGGTGTTTATCTAACCTGCTCTTAATCTCCAGTGATGGTGATTCCGCAACTTCCCTAGGCAATTTATTCCAGTGCTTAACCACCCTGACAGATAGGAAGTTTTATCTAATGTCCAACCTAAATCTCCCTTGCTGCAGTTTAAGCCCATTGTTTCTTGTCCTATCCTCAGAGGTTAAGAACAACAATTTTTCTCCCTCCTTGTGACAACCTTTTATGTACTTGAAAACTGTTATCATGTCCCCACTCAATCTTCCCTTTTCCAGACTAAACAAACCCATTTTTTTCAATCTTCCCTCATAGGTCATGTTTTCTAGTTATTAATCATTTTTTGGTGCTCTTCGTTGGACTTACTCCAATTTGTCCACATCTTTACTGAAATGTGGTGCCCAGAACTGGACACAGTACTCCAGTTGAGGCCTAATCATCATGGAGTAGAGAAGAAGAATTACTTCTTGTGTCTTGCTTACAACACTCCTGCTAATATACCCCAGAATGATGTCTGCTTTTTTTGCAAAAGTGTTGTCTCATATTTAGCTTGTTGTCCGCTATGACCCACAGATCTCTTTCCACAGTCTTCCTTCCTAGGCAGTCATTTCCCATTTTATATACAACTTATTTATTAAAAAGTTTTAATTTTTGCCTTTCTTGCTCAAATTGTTCATTTAAAAGAATCTGTCTGCTGCAATATGATCTAGGAAATATTGCATCTTTAAAAATTGGATTGAAATTAATGTCTCATTTTAACACAGTAGATCTACTTCCCATTCTTAAAATGTACCTGGTAAAATTTCAAGATAATTCTTCTCTCATATGAATCCCAGAGAGACTAGTGATTAAACTAAGATATATGTATACAGAATGCACAAATTACCTGTCATCTAGAGAAAACATGTTGCAACTTTTTTTATTATTCTCAAGTCTCGTCACCTAGGACTCCAAGGCTGTCCTATGCTATAGTTAGTGGATAGAGCAAGGAAATGGGAATTTATACTCCTGGGTTCTGTTGCCAGTTCTGCTATTCTTTCATAGTATGAGCATTAGCACATCATTTCACCTGTCTGTACTTCTGCTTCCCCAACTTTCAGTGGGGCTGTGCAGGTATCACTAAGGACATAATTTGGTCTGAAAGGTTTTTATTGCTGATGGTGGTGTGTGATTAGGAAAGAACCTAACTTAACTGACAGATCCTAGGGTGAATTTTCAGAGTTGAAATTAAAAAAAAACAAAACCCCACCCCACCTTACCTCCCATTCTTTTTACCTGTAATCTGGCTAAACTTGATGTAGAATAATTGAGATAATGATGGAGGGTCCCCACAGTGCTACTCCTACATAGACACTGTTAGAGTAGAGCTGAGTTTTAAGCTGTCCACATAGTTTCCATTTCAAATTTTCAAAACTACTCTTTTTTCATTTTATTTTCTCCTGGGGGGCCATTGCAAATATATCTTCATTTATTCTTTCACCTGGCATTTGTATGCATTCTAGGCTGCTTGATTTATTTACTGTTTAAATATATATAATAAGGCACCCGTTATTAGGTTGCAAGTTTCTCACATTTTCTTTCTGTCTCTAGGGCATTATTATATGGTGGAATGAGAGAATCTCAGCCTGAAGCAGAAATCCCTCTTCAGGATACCACTGCAGAAGCATTTACAATGCTGCTGAAATATATCTACACAGGCCGTGCTACGTTAAGAGATGAGAAGGAAGAGGTACTCCTGGATTTCCTGAGTCTGGCTCACAAATATGGATTCCCAGAATTGGAAGATTCCACCTCAGAGTATCTTTGCACCATACTTAATATTCAGAATGTTTGTATGACCTTTGATGTTGCCAGTCTCTACTCACTCCCTAAACTGACCTGTATGTGCTGTATGTTTATGGATAGAAATGCTCAAGAGGTGCTCTCCAGCGAAGGCTTTCTGTCACTTTCTAAGGTGCGTCTTTGTACGTTCTTTCAGACATGTTGGTTGTGGTCTATGAAAAACACTATGGTAAAATGCTAATAGTGGTCTGAAATGAAGAAAAGAGAAGTATAGGCCAAGTAATAGGAAACTTTTAATAGTAAGGTCAGTTAGCAGTGAAATTCCATTGCTGAAGTTACTCAAGTCAAGATGAGATGAATAACTAATATTTTGTAGTAGTCTATAAACATAAACGTGGTAATAAAGAGACCCTAAAGATAATTCCTAAATTTAATATCTATTGAGCTAGTCATTTTGTTACCAATTATAAAAGTTAAACGTGACTCTTAACAGGATATTGTAAAGGGTAGAAGCAAAATATTTACCTTCTTATGTACTTTTTTTTACATATCTGTGTAGTCTGCACTGTCCTTTAAACAGTATAGTCTGGCATTTGAAGTCTGGCCAAAATGTACGCAGTAAAGGTTTGGAGCAGGGAGTTGCAAAGATGGCATAAAACTCAGTCTGTGTTCATTCTCCTGATCCTAGGGCTTCTACATGCAGGATCATTCTCCCAGCATAAGTTGGAGCAGACTTTGGGCTGCTGGAATTTACACCAGCTACTAACTGTCCCAGTGGACTGAAACCACAGTTGTGGATCATTGCAGTGTAGAGGCATTCTAGTTATGTTCCTTCCTCTGATCACACCCCTTACGTTGTACTAGAGGTAGCATAGGAATGTGCTCTGTGCCACTGGAGTTCTCCCATGCACAAGAGTGAGCCTTCTGGCCTGGATACATCAGTGACACAGTGCCAAGTGGCTACTCTGCACCAGAGGATTTATTCCTAGGTGTGTCTCATTTTACTGTAAATGTTCCCATATTGTTTCATCTGCCTCAAAACTCAGTACCAGTAACCCAGCCCTCAAATCAGTGTGCATGTGAAGTAGCAGAATTTTTTTTATAAGAATGCAAGTTTCCGTTTCAAACTTTCAATGATTGCTTATAAAAGGATATTAAAACTTGTAGGAAAAATATTTCAAGTCCCTTTTACTATAAACAATGCACTGACTTTTTTTGCAGGTTTAATGAGAACATCTATTCTATGAATAGGGCCCAGAGACCTTACAGAGCTAATTAATTCAGTATCTGGTTACAGAGGAGACTATAATTGTTCCCCTCCCTTTTGACACTGAAGTCCTCACTGTTAACTACTTGATGCCAGATATAATATGTCAACTAAGAATGCATTGGGGATAACATCAGAGTAGAATGGAACAAATCATCAGACTCCATTGACCAGGAAACATGCTATCTCCTTTACAGTAGCTGGAGTTTGTGGGATAACCAGTGCTGCAGGAGGACTTCCTTGTTCTAAGGGCTGGTCTTCACTAGGGCGGGGGATCGACTGCAGATACGCAACTTCAGCTACGTGAATCACATAGCTGAAGTTTGCGTATCTGCAGCCGACTTACCTCCCATCCTCACGGCGAGGGCAGTCGGCGGTGCGCTCCCCCATCGACTCCGGCTTACTCCTCCCGGGGAGCTGGAATTCCGGAGTCGACAGGGGCAGCGCTGGCGATCGATTTATCGCGTCCTCACAAGACGCGATAAATCAATTGCCATAAAATTGATCTTACCCCGCGGTAGTGAAGACAAGCCCTAAGGCTCATTCCTACTTATGTCTGCAAAGTAAAAATATGAAACGTTGTTCAATTCTAGTTGGTTTCATTTTGCAATCAGTGTGTGTTTGTACTTCTGTCCAGGAGACAGAGCTATGTGAATCTTTTCTGCAGTTACCAGGTTGGCCCCAAAAAAGAAAGGAAGAGGGAAAGAGCTTGGAATGGGTGATACAAAACCTGCATTTAATTTTCACACCAGTGATCATATAGCTAAGTTCAGAGGTGTGCTACCAAAATTTTACTTTAGCAGCCCACTATACTGCCAAATCTGAAAATTACCTTTATTTACTCCTTGACCTGTCAGCACCAAGAGTTTAAAGTACATTGGGATACAATTAATTTGAGTGGCTTGACACACTTACACAGTCTAGGTCTAGTTCTGGTGGTGGTGGTACAATCATAACCTATTATGTAAGTAGAAAATTTAGAATTCTTGCATAAGTGATTAAAATGAGTAAAAGCAAGTAAGCTATAACTAAATACAATACTCAAAATAAAAACTGAAAGGCCAGGGAGGCTGCTCAGTAAGGGTATCGTAGTGAGCCAGTATTGTTTTTGTCTCTGACCAAGAAGGTTAGGATTCAACTATGAGGACTTTGGCTTATGTTTTGATCTGACAGTGCAGGGCATTCACTCCTTTGGGGATGTTGCTCTGTTAGAGGTGCCATCTGCTGGATAGGCATTAAACCAACATCCTGACCAAAGTTCCTTTTCTCAGTAAAATACAGTGGAGCCCTGCTATAATGTGACCGATGGGCTCCAAAAAATCCCGTTGCGCTAAATGCGGGGTCGCGTTATAGTGGGGTTCCATTCCTAGCAGGCGGGGGGCTGCGGATTCTCTCCCCGCTGCCCAGCATGGGAGAGAAGCTGCAGCCCCAGGCCTGCCGGGGACAGAGAACTCCGGGGCTGCAGACTGCAGCCCCTGAGTTCTCTGTGGAAGCCGCTGCCCACCCGCCTGCCGGGGGTAGGGACCAGCGGTGCCTGCAGTGCCCGGAGTCCCCTGTCCCGGCAGGCACGGGGCTGCAGCTTCTCTCCCAGTGGGGAAGCTTGGAGAGAAGCTGCAGCCCGTGCCTGTTTGTTCTGGCCCCGGAACCCTGCAGGAGCCGGTGTCCCCTGCTCCGGGCAGGCATGGGTGGAGAAGCCTGCTGGAAGCCGCTGCCCCGCGCCTGCCAGGACAGGGGGACTCTGGCAGCCCCGGAGTCCCCCGGACCCGGCAGGCACGGGTGGAGCGGCTTCCAGGAAAGCCGCGGTTCTGTGGCTGCTGGGACAGGTCCTGGCAGGTGCAGGGACAGCGGCTTCTAGGGAAGCCACGGCCTCGTGCCTGCCATGACAGGGGGACTCCGGCAGCCCTGGAGTAACCCTGGTCCCAGCAGGCGTGGGCAGAGCAGCTTTCAGGGAAGCCGCGGCTCCCCGCCTGCCAGGACAGGGGGACTCCAGCAGCCCAGAGTCCCCCTGTCCTGTCAGGCGTGGAACCGCGGCTTCCACAGCGAACTCCTGGGCTGCAGTCTGCAGCCCCGGAGTTCTCCATCCCAGGCAGGCTGGGACCGCAGCTTCTCTCCCCTGCTGGGCAGCGGGGAAAGAAGCTGCAGACCCCACCTGCAGTCCTGAGTTCTCTGTCACTGGCAGGGGAGGCTGCAGCTTCTCTCCCTGCTGTCCAGCAGGGGAGAGAAGCTGTGGCCCTCGCACCTGCCGGGGACAGAGAACAAGGACTTGGGAGCCACGGTATAATTGCACTATAACTGAACTCGTGTTATAGCGGGGCGCGTTATACCGGGGCTCCACTGTACTTTTTAATGCCCTGGCTACATGTGAGCTCTTTAATGGCTGTGGTGTCTGTCTACAGAGTCACTGTCCCACTAGTATAATCATGCTTTAATAGATTTACCAGTTAAAGATCTGTTAATTTTTACTATATTTTAGACATGAATTTTCTTGAATGTTCTCTACTTAGGCTGCTCTTCTAAATGTTGTGCTGAGGGATTCATTTGCAGCACCTGAGAAGGATATTTTCCAGGCTTTGATGAACTGGTGTAAACATAACCCCAAGGAGAATCATGCTGAAATTATGCAGGCCGTACGCTTACCCCTGATGAGTCTGACAGAGCTACTAAATGTTGTAAGACCTTCTGGATTGCTGTCGCCGGATGCTATTCTGGATGCCATTAAAGTTCGTTCTGAGAGTCGGGACATGGACCTCAACTACAGGGGCATGCTAAGTGAGCATCAGTATTTTTTAACCTTGTTGTGGATGGACTTTCAAAATGCAACTGTTCTATGGCGAGAGCCCTGCCAAATCCACAGCCATGAAAAAAGTCACGGACCATGAAATCTGGTCTTTTGTGTGCTTTTACTCTATACTATACAGATTTCATTGGGGAGATCAAAGTTTCTGAAATTGGGGATCTTGACCCAAAAGGGATTTGCAGCGGGTCCCAAGGTTATTTTAGCAGGGTTATGGTTTTGACACCCTTGATTTTGCTCTGCCTTCAGAGCTGGGAGGCTGGAGAGCAGTGGCTGTTGCCCAGGCATCCAGCTTTGAAGGCAGCGCCTGCCAACAGCAGCACAGAAGTAATTATGGCAATACTATATCATGCTATTCTCACTTCTGCACTGCTACTGGCAGCGGCTTTAGCTTTAGAGCTGGGCTCCCAGCCAGCAGCCATTGCTCTCCAGCTATCCAGCACTGAAGCCAGTGCCGCTGTCAGCAGTAGTGCAGAGGTAAGGATAGCAGTACTGTAACCCCCTCCCCACCACAATAACGTTGCTATTTCCCCTCCCTCCCCTTCAACTCTTTTTTTTTGGGTCAGGACCCCTACAATTATAACACCATGAAATTTCAGATTTAAGTAGCTGAAATCATGAAATTTACAATTTTTAAAATTCTGTAACCGTGAAATTGACTAAAATGGACTGTGAATTTCGTAGGGCCCTATGTATGGATTTGTAATTTACCAGTAGAAATGAGTGGTATATTACTAATTGGAAAATACCTATGCAATTAAAATGCCTAAACCAACACCTTGGGAACACTTGGGAATATATGAAATTGCTTTAAGTGAGAATTTTTATTTGGCCCTGGAGGGAGAAAGAGTAATGAAAAATATAACTGGAATAGTTTCCTAACTTTAATTTGCTCTTTTTCTGAAGAATTGCAGTGTCAGTGATGACAAACATAACATATTTTCCTGATTTCCATGTAAACTCCATGTAGTCTAGATGTTGCTTCAGCATGTAAATTACAGCTGAGTGCATTTTTATCAAAATGCTTACTTTTTCCTCGAAGAAAACCATTTGCAGAACCTTATATCTAAAAATTAATTAAACTTTAATGCAGGCATCTGTCAAATTTTTATAGCTAATTTTGTAATAAAAATAAGTTTTGTGTTTAGTTTCAGTATATTCTGTATCTGACTTTTTCCTCTTCCCCTTTACATTGTTTTCCCACATAATGTGTAAAATGAAAACCAGTCCCTGCACCAGAGAGCTTACATTTTATGTATGAAAAGAGGAAAGCTGTTCACTTATGTTTGCTGTGATAGGAACCTGTTTCCACCATTGTACTAGATTATTTGTATCATTTGTGAATTGGGTTTTAACCTTTTACAGCTGGCAAAGTGTTTTGTAAAAAAATTTGTGTGCTATAAAATAAGTTACATAGCACAGAATATTTACCCTGCAATTGAGAATAATGTTGAATACTCTTAAAGTTATATATTTTTCAATTTTGTCATAAAGGGCATTCTTTTTACAGTACTATCAGACAGAAGTTTACAGAACCTGGATGTTGTCTGCTGATTTTCTTTTCTCTCCAGTCACTTGGCCATTGATAGCAGGCACCGAAGTTCATGATTTCTCACCCTATCAATAATGTAGCTATTTTAAGAATTGAATTCCTGTGGCTTTTCCTTGAGTACTAAGTTCAAATTAAACTGTAAATTATCATCAGTAAACTGTTCACTTCAAAGTATTAAATAATACCTCATGAAATGTGTAGGATTAGCTCACTATATTACTACTGCTTTCAGAGAGTAGGCAGATTTCCAGAAACTTCACAAACGATTCAGGATGGAAAGATGATGATTGTAACCAATCCATGTACATTCTCTCAAAGGGGAGGCTGCCTTGTTCTGCACAAGCCGTCCTGTCAATAAATACTTATGTTTCAGCCTTATGGTCCGAGACACCATGTACTCAATAGTGAGCTGGACTTAAATTTTGCAGCAAGCTCCATGGATTCTGAAGCAGCTTCATTTAAATATTAAGTTTGAAAAATTAAATATGAACTTAAGTAATACTGGAAACAGTAGCCTGTTATATTAAGTTCAGTTTATTTTTATGCTGTCTACTCATGTTTAGTCTCAATATGCTTGCAAATATTTGTATTGACAATACAAGTGTGTTGTACAAAATTTGTGTGGAGTGAGTGCAGCTGGAGGTTGTGACAGGTGGATAAAAGACAGGTGGGACTTCTGGCATTTGTGGAAGCAAGGGAGGCTGCTTGTGATTACAGGGGCAGCATCTTAGCTGGGTGTTTTTGCTAACGTGTTCATCAATGAAATAGTTAAAATGTTGACATTTTAAAATACATTATCTAGGTCAAGGGTGAGCAAACTTTTTGACCCAAGGGCCACATCGGGCTTGCAAAATTGTATGGCGGGCTGGGTAGGGAAGGCTGTGCCTCCACAAACAGCCTGGCTCCACCCGCTATCCAACCCGCTCCCACTTCCAGCCCACTGACTGCCCCCTCAGAATCCCCAAGCTAACCCCCCACTCCTTGTCCCCTGACCGCCCCTAACTGCCCACCAGGACCCCACTCCCTCGTTCCCTGTCTCCTGACTGCCCTGACACCTATTCACCCCCCTTATCCCTGGCAGACCCTTGGGACTCCCCGCCCTATCCAACCGCCCCCCTCCCCCTCCCCTGTTCCCTGACCACCCTTCCCCCTCCCAAACCTCCGCCCCATCCAGCGATCCCCTGCTCTCTGTCCCCTGATTGCCCCCTGGGACTCTTTTCCCCTTATTCCCCCCCCCCCACTGTGCTGCTCAGAGCAGCAGTCTGGACGGAGCTAGACGTGCTGCCCCTCAGGAGCATGCAGCCTCGCCCCCCAGAGCACTGCCTAGAATGCTGCTGGCGCAGCTGCAGAGCAGCAGTTGGGGAGGAGCCACGAGCAACCTCCCCGGCCGGGAGCTCAGGTGCCGGGCAAGATGGTCTGGCCCATGGACCGTAGTTTGCCCACCCCGATCTAGGTTTTAGACCTAACACCACATTGAAATGAATGGGAAAATGTATACCCTAAAGCTATTGTCAGCCCGTCTGTAGAGTCAGGAAGACAACACAGTACTTTTGTTTTCAGGGCATGTTTTCAGCATTTGCTTTGCAATTATGAGGGATAGAAACTTTTTTTTTTTTTTTTAAAGCAACATTACTTTATCTCAACACTTTTCAGCCATCTATCTCAGTATTTTACAAATGAAGTTAAGGGTCATTATCTCCAACCATTTTGATAGATTAGATTTTGTGTCACAATTCTGTGGCAAGGTTACAATTTTGCTGCTTTGGCAGACAAGGGGCCCAACTTGTAGGCCCTAATTCAAAGACCATTGAGCCAATAAATTCCTAGTAACTTCATTCGTCCTTGGAATAGGGTCAGAGATCCCTGAAGCATTCTAAAGGGGTGTGTAGCCACCAAATCATCTCTGTTAATTTGTGCTGTAAAAATCATAACTGGTAAGCAACTCTCTCCTTTCCTCTTTTAGTACCAGGTGAGAACATTGCAACTATGAAATATGGAGCCCAGGTTGTAAAAGGGGAGCTGAAGTCTGCTTTACTAGATGGTGACACACAGAATTATGATTTGGATCATGGTTTTTCCCGACACCCGATTGATGATGACTGCCGTTCTGGCATTGAAATTAAACTAGGTCAGCCATCAATAATCAACCACATACGAATACTACTCTGGGACAGAGACAGCAGGTATGTGACAAGTCACCCTGATTTAAGAGAAATTAGAAGTGATTATACCCCACCTGCCTCAATGATAAAATATTGAATTAACAACTTTTATTAAATGCCTATAAATTGCATAGTTTCAATAACATATCATGGTTGGGATAGCATCGACAACTTCAATGTAAATGTTAACGTTTTAACATTTGAATAGGCTTATGTGGTTTTTTTGCTTCATACTTGTTACTTGTGTAACAAGTCACTTTCACTTTGCAGTGTTAAAATGACTAATATTTTAGTCATCCACATGCTTTAGTTAAATATATAAAACTCCTTTTACTAATAACTGCCTAAATTATTAAAATAATTTTAAACAAGCTGTTGATTTCTCTCCGTTCATGCTGTCTACATTTCTCATTTGCATTTAGATAATGATGCTGGTCTGGTCAGTTTCACTTTTTGGTTCTCCTGCTGTGACATGATGATATTGTGTTTCGGTTCACAGCACTGCAAGAAAAAAATAAAATGAATTCTTTTGTTAAAATATCATTTTAATTAAAAACTTTTCTGTTTGTATTATGTTTGTGACAGTAACCCTTGTGTAGTAAAATTGCCCAGATTGGTGATTATCAAGTTTTGAATATAGTTCTTAGAGACCTGTTTAAGGAGATTTATGAAATTTGAATTATCACTGCCCACTTAACTAATATAACTACCCTACCTCATATTTTATTTTTGCTACTTCATTTTCTTAAAGAATCAAGTTGCACACAAGTTTAACAGTTGGGCGACACCATAACTTTGGAAATTCCATACCTTATTTTCTATTAACAAAAATATATCAATTTAATGCTATCAAGAAGGGTTTTTTAATTTTATTAGTTCTCTAAATCATACAGCTGTTTGTAAATATCTTCTGTTAAGCAAGAGGGAAGTTTTCATGCCTTTTGTTTTTCACAGAGTGTTACATTTAATATTCAACAATGATGAGCTTTTCTACATTGAAATGCTTCCATCACCTAGTGTTGTCTGCATGGGGACTTAGGTCAACTTAACTACATTGCTCAGGTGTGTGGATTTTTCACACCCTGAGCAATGTAGTTGGCGTGATACTATTTTCTAGTATAGACCATCCTTGTGTTAAATTTATGCCCGGTCCTTAACAATATACAGTCAGTAAATTGCCACCCTGCTACTGGATTTTTGTAACCAACTGTCATTATTTTAGAATAGAAAATATTAACATTACTAATTCTTTCAAATAAACTCACTTAATCTCAAGTGCAGTTATTGTTCTTTCAGAGTAACATATACTGATTTAAGAAGTGACTTGTTAGTGTAAAAGCTAAACATTTATTGTTGAGCAAAAGTTCCATCAACTCAGGACTATTGGAATTTGTGTTTTGTTTCTTTCTCCCTTGGAAAGAAGAGACAACAGATTTAAAGGTTCTAAATAAATACTTTTTAGTCAATGCATAAATAACTTATTGAACTAATTGTGACAAGATATGAACAAATAAAGTAAAAAACTTAGTAGAATTTAAAAAAGGATTAGATAATTACGCAGATAGAGAGGCAACAGTACCTAACAAAGTCAAGACTGATAAAGAAAATCAATGAAAAAGATGTTATGACACAAAATAAGCTTGCATTTCCAGTTAAGGGTTTCAGGCTGACATTTATGATTGGCTAAATATTCTCTGATCTCTTGTTAGTATTTCAGAAGAAGTAATTGCAGTGCTGGTTTTAAATTTATCTCATCTTATTACTGGGAATGATGAATTTGGCCATTTTATGTAGTTCTGAAAATCTTTTAACATATGATTATTAAAATTTATTTTAAAAGCAATTTATAATTCAGCCTCCTTACAGAAGTCTGGATATGGGTTCCTTTTGTGAAAATATATTTTTACATAGACACCAACATCCCGAAAGCGGGTTATTTCATGACTGTTGACTGCTTCTATTCTAATTATTATTTTTGGCAATCCACAGATCTTATTCCTACTACATTGAGGTGTCCATGGATGAGCTAGACTGGATACGAGTGATCGATCATTCTAAATATCTTTGTCGCTCCTGGCAGAAGCTGTATTTTCCTGCCCGTGTCTGCAGGTTAGTTTGTATGCATAATACTATATGTGTATCTTTCAAATTCTTAGTCACCTAACTAAGTGGCTTGATTTTCACAGGTGTTGAGCACTCACAGATAGTAGTTTCAGTTAAGGTTGTGGATGTCACTTATTTACAAATATCAGACTAACTCTGTAGATATATAAATATGAATTTAGTTGCTGAACTTTAGGGAATGATGTTTGAAAACTTTGGTGCTCTTCTCTCTCTCTCTCTCTCTAAATATATTTACAGCACAGTTGAACAATAGTTTCCGTATTCTTTTCTCTCTTCCTCTAGTTATGGTCCAGTGAGGTAAGACTGTTAATATTTTTTCATTCAATGAAAATAGCATGATATACACTGTACATTTTTTTAATAACCGATCTCTTTTGTATATAAAAATGCAAAGTAAAGTAATGGAAACATATGGCAAAATAAGCAAATATAGCCCCAAAGGTACCTGTACCTTTTTGTAGGGCTCTTATGCCTTGGCACGTAGATTTCCCCCTTTTCCCCGGAGACAGCCCTTAGTGGTGAGATGTCCCTGATAATGGAGGGAAACTGGGCGCAGGAGAACCTCATTAAAAAGTTCTCTCCCTCTTTTTCTCCACTGCAAGTAGAGCTTTTCTGCAGGAGAGAGGCCATTGTGCTAGGAGTTGTACAAATACTTACAAATATATAGTTCCTCAGTCAGAGTTTACAACCTCTAAAAAAGATGAAAGAGAAAAGATGGTCCAGTGATTAGGGTGCTAGTTTGGGACCTTGGAGACCTTTGTTCAGCTCTCTACTTTGCACAGATTTCCTGAATGAATTTTAGGCAAGTATCTTAGTTTCTCTTTGACTCATTTGATTGCATTATGGAGACAATAGCACTTCCTCCCTCACAGAGGTGTTGAAGATACTTCTGTTTTAAATTATGAGGCACCCTGATACTGATGGAGTCATATCATACATTGATAAAAGAGAGAGGGGAAAAAAGTGATGAGGGGGAAAGGGATTCAACATACAGGCATGTTTCTTCTTTGAGTGATTGTCCACACAGATTCCACATGTGGTGCGCATGTGCCTCGGTTGCATCCGTGATGCATTTGGACAGGGCCCAGAAGGAGCACTGCTCCCTGGACCAAGGCAAGCAACAATTTATTTTTTTCCCTTCTCCAGACAGAACCGAAAGTATCTCCTAAGACTCTCTCCTCAAGAAGTCTTAATGTGAAGTCCTGTACTAATGCCTCAGCTGTGATGGTCTCTTCTCGTTCTATGGAGCGTGCTTGGCTCTCAGCCTTCAAGACCCCTCTTTTCACATTTCAGTACATTTGGCTCAGAGAAAGCACCTGAGATTCCTGGCTGGAACATCACACTATCAATAGAATCCTACTGTTTGGTCTTTCCATAACGCCACAGGTGATCACCAACATTTTAGATATGAGGCTGCCCATCTGAGAAGACAAGAATCCAGGTGTGCCCCCTTCTGGTGACTGGCTGGTATGGGGGAAATCCCTTCCTATCCCACCTCCCAGCAAGTGACCGATTCACTTCAGAAGTCACTAAACCTCTTTGTTGTATTAGGACTTGGGGTCAACAGAGAGAAATCCACACTGACCACAGTTTGGACCATGACGTTATCAGAACACTCTTAGATTCCATGCAGGCAAGAGTGTTCCTCCTTTAACTCAAGTTTCAGATTATGTTCAACCTAATAATCAACTTCAGACTCATTGATAACAGTGGACTCATACTTCTGGGGGCACATGACAGCATGTCAATATGTCGCACGGTATGCTGGACTTCACCTTTCACCTTTTCAAGATTGAGGTTGAGATCAGCATAACTACTAGATAGGCACAGTGTGGACCAGGTGGTCACAGCTCTTCAGGAAGCTCTATTCTCATTGGATAGGTGGACGTATCCAACCCATGTGTGCAGCTTTATACCCTTTTTAGTGCTTTAACTAACAAAGACTCTAGAAATAGATGCTTGTGCTCAGATGGGGAGTGCATTTTAACCACTTGAAGATCCAGGTGAAGTGGTCTGCCCACGAGGCTTTCCTATATGCAAACCTTCTGGAATTCAGGCTATCTGACGGACGTGTAATGATTTCCTGCCCCTTGTATTAGACAATACAAGTGCTTAGGGACAGCACCACAGCGATGCACTATATCAGTAGGCAAGGGGGAGCCAGATCCTCTCCTCTGTGCCAGGAAGCTACACATCTCTGGGACTGGTTCATTCTTCATCACATTACTCACACTGGCAGCCCATTTCAGCAGAGGATTATCCAAAAACTATAAATGGTCCCTCAAGACATTGGTGGTCTTAAACATCTGTTTCAGATTGAGATTCCTACAAGTGGACAGTTGTCCAAAGTTCTGCTCCAAATGATGTGTGAGTCTGGGTTTCCTCTGACACCTTTCTCATTTTTGTCTGCTCCTGGTTTGATGTACACCTTTCCATTAATCCCTAGAGTCATGAGGAAACTCAAGCAGACTGTGGGGTCAGGTCATCATGGTAGTCCCAGCATGGGTCAGGTAAGTTTTGATATTTGGACCGCATGAACTTGTCAATATGCAGGTCCTACTGGATCTTCTCCTCCAGACCAGTGGCTGGATCCTGCACCTGGACCTGAAAGTCTGGGTGCTGACTTGCAGACATTAACAAAAAAAGCTCTTCTTCCAGATGTTGGTTCCACATTATATGTGTGTGTGCCAATATATCTGTGATTGGAGACTTTTTCAGCAGTGCATTTGGGTCAGTCTCACATCCGAGAAACCCTCATGCTGTGGACTGAGTATATATAGGAAGGGTGGACCTGCCACCATTCCAGTTCCTTCTCAGTCACCTGTGGATTGAAACGGAGCATTGCAGTCTTGGCTTTCTAGCTAAACACTACTTTTTTGTGTGTGTTTTCTTTTATCCTCAGTCCCTTTTCCAGCAATTTTCTTTTCTTTTCCCAGTGTGAGTTTGTGCTGCCTTTAATTTTGCAGCCATGGTTTGGGCTCTTCCTATCTACTGGCTCCCTTTTCGACTGTGACTTCCTTTCTGTAGGTTATGCCCCAAACCCCAAAATTCATACTTGTTACAGGTCCTTCCCCTTCTCCCATTGGCATTCTGGCTGCCTTGGAGAGTTCCACATCCCATCAAAGTGCAAGGTCTCTCGGGATTTAAGAACAGATCTCAGAAACTGACGGAGAACAACTTGAGCTGCTCCTTATTGGACTTCTGGGATCCCATATGTCCTCTGCTATTCAGAGTATCCCAGTGACTCCTTCATCTTTGGCTTCAGCTCTGGTGAGCAAAGACTTAAGGTCAACCTCTGAGACCTCCAAACATTCTTCTAAAAAAAGGGCAGGGGAAGAGGGCGCCTAAATCCCCTGATGAGAACTATAAGCACAGGGAAAAGTTGCCTCAGAGATTAAGATCTAAGGAAATCTTGCATCCTGCTCTGTGTACTGTAGAGGCTTTAGTTTCCTTTGTTACCGAGAGCCAGGAACTGCCAAAAAGGTCTGCTACCATTCTGCATACTGAGAAGTCTCTCGGTAAGCAATCCCATTCAGCACAGTTCTCAGGACCTTCAGAGCCCTCCAGTCACAGGGTCTCCAAAGAAATTATCAGGCCCAAGACTGGGTCCCCTTGGAGCCCTCCAGTCACATGGATTGTTCATCCAGCCTTCATTACTCTTTGAAGGCTGAGAGCATAACTTGAATGTGGGAAGATGTACTTGTCAGTGTCGATATATGCAAAATATCAATCAGTACTGCTGCTTCTGGCCATGGAAGCTCAGTCACTGATATCAATTCAGATGTCACTGCCTATCCAACTGCCAGTATTCATTTGACCACTGGTACCGATTTGACTGCTGGTTCCAACACCTTGAGCTCCTCCAATGGATGCAGTGGAGGCCATGTCTTCAGAGACCAGCCTCTTTAGCCAGGGCTTCCTTCTCTTTCCAACCTGCATCCCCAGCTGTGAGCCCTGAGGAGGACGTTCCAGAAAGCTGTGAGCCTCTTCTCCAGGCAGTCTCCATCATCAAGAAAACTTCAAGGAGAAACAGCAGCCAAGAGCTAATGAGGAAGTACCTCCTTCCAACAAATCCTAGTCATCTCTACATGCAGCTATCAGACCCTCTCCATGATCCTAGGCAGTTGAATTTAAAGTTTTTCAGGACTTGAAGTGTGTGTAGCCAAGACCTTACAGGTTCCCTTGGAGGAAATACAGGAGCTCCAGTGCTCCCAAGTGGATATCCTCCCCACCACATCTCAGGGCAAACTTGCATTGCCTGTCAATGATGCTGTTCTGTAATCAGCCCATAATATTTAGCAGTTTCCTGTCACCATTGCACCCCGTGTATGAAGGCTAATTAAAAAAGAGAAATCCCAGCCAAGGGCTCCAAATACCCTTTTTCTCATGCTGCTCCCAACTCCTTGGTGGTTGATGTAGTCAATGTAACATTCAGTTGAAGAAGAGAATGGTTTCTTCCCTGCTGATCAGAGTCCTACTTGTATGGGATTCTTATCAATGAAGGAACAAAATGTGTGGGTGGTGTTCACTCCGCCCTTTATACTCTCAGCTCTGGAGTGCAAGAGGACATTCAGGGTGCAGGCATGGTCCAAATGAACACTGATTTTCAAAAGAATCTGATCTTGCATGAACTCCAAGGGTGGGATCTCGATGGACAACACATCACAAACCATAGTTCCTGTAAGGTACATAACTCTTCTCTTTGTTATATATATATATATATATATATATATATATATATGGATAACTTAAGCTAAATACCAGAGTAAAATTAATGACATTCTCTTGGAAGTCCAGTTGTTTGAGATCTTCTTAAAAGAGATCAGACACTATACTAATAAATGTACTGTATGAAGGGAGCAATCCTGCATTGGCAGACAGAGCGAGCAGATTATTCCTTTTCCATGTAATTTCGGCACTTCTGTGATGATATGACAGATAAGGCCATGCTTGTTTTAAAGTCTGTTTTTAAACCAGTTCTCCATACAACCAGAGCAATTCAGTAAACGTACATGGACAATAAATACTCAACTATAAATAAGTTCTTTGGCATCTGAATGAGGTGTGACCAATAGTGTCCTTCACTACAGACTTAAAATATGGACAAAGAGAACGTCTTTTGACCATATATGGTCATTGTCTAAGTCTGAGTATGTTCTTCCTTCACAGCACGATACTCTTTTTTGTTAATAAGAATTATGCATGTCTGTCAAAAGGCAGATGCACTGCTTTAAGTGGACTGCATGGTCTATCCATCAAAGAAGCTGCCCCTGTCAACAGGTGGATAAGAATAATTGATTTTGTGTAAAGGTCTGAAAGAACTTTCTTTCAAAGCAAAACTGATGTAATAGAGTAGAACTTCACTAATTAGCACACACTCTCCAACTGTTGTATACAAAACAACAATCTCTCCACATTGCTCAATAATGATTTAATAGCCAGCACACTTTTAGTGAGGCCTTTTTAAAAGATTTTGTTAATTTAAAAAAATACATTTCCTATTGCCATATGATATATTAATATTTAAAGCTAAACTTCAATTGTCTGAACTAAGTACATTTTGTGATGAAGTATCTTACTTTTTTGTTCACTTGCTAGTTAACAAGATCCAGTAATGTAGTGGGTCTCCTAATCATTGATGAGGTTATGCTGTTTACAATATATTGTAATCTCTGCATCTAATTGCAAACTTTAAATAATTTTTAAAGCTTAACACTATTTATATTACACATTCATAATGAAACATCAATGATAACTTTCTAAAGAAAATATAGAGAACAAAAACCAAATAATCCCATCACAATTTGGAAGCTTGTCAGACACAGTCCTCTAAACACATTAGGTCAAAGAACAATCTGAGAAACAGCTAACACATACTTTCAGCATGGGATCCAGTGTGACTTTGTATTGGTAAAATAAACACTCTAACGCACTAGGATGATTTATATTTTCAGACAAATTTAAACTTACATGTTCAGAAACTGTGGTGGAAATTCATTTCTTAATATGTGGTTTATTTAGAGCTAGATTATGGCCTTTTTTTCACAGGAAGGGAGGAAGGCCCTTCCCTCTGCTCAGCAAGTAAGACTTTACCCAGAATGTGGATGAGTCTGCTACAGACTTCAGCTTCTGCTCTCTAGAGCTTCTCTCTCTCTTTTCAAGCAAGTGGACAAGAAAGAGTTTAAAAGGATCAGGGGGAGAGCTCTGCTTCTCCCTATTGAATTGTTAGTAGTTTCCTGTAGAGGGGAACGGCTGGGAGGAAGCGGGGAGGGTCAGTGAGTAAGGACCGCAATATTTTATTCTGCCCCTGCCCAAGCTGTTCTAGAGTAAACCATACTCTGAGTTGCAGTTGGTTCCCAAGGCTATTCCTAGGCAGCACAGCTGTTCACCGCTCTCAATTGAGAGTGGAACCTAAATGCTCAGTCTGTTCCTTAAGTATGTATCTAAAGGCCTGCAGTTTTTCTTCAATGAAGTCTGCTTCTGCTGGATGTTCCTGATGCATTAAATGGTGCTATCTAAAAATCTCAGTAGTTAGACTTGGGGTATGTCTATACTACCTGCCAGATCGGCAGGTAATGTTCGATGTATTGGGGATCAATTTATTGTGTGTTGTCTAGATGCAATAAATCGATTCCCAAACACTCTCCCTGTCGACTCTGGAATTTCAGCTCCTCAAGAGGAGTAAGCAGAGTCAACGGGGGAGCCATCGCAGTCAACTCACCACCATGAGAATGACCAGGTAAGTCGAACTAAGATTTTTTGACTTCAGCTATGTGAATAGCGTAGCTGAAATTGTGTATCTTAGTTTGAGTCCCCCACCCCCCTAGTGTAGCCCATGCCTTAGTATTATTTTGTGCGAAAATGAAAGAAAAATCAATCTCAGGCTCCAACAGAAGGGATTAAAGTTCAGTTGTGTAAGGTCTCCAATAGTACTCTTATTAATACAGTTTTTTAAAAAAGAATTTGGACCGAGCCTCTTCACAGCACTATTGCCTAAGAATGCTTTGTGATGGATAGAAAAGAGCCCAAGTAGAAGTGAAGAGTGGGGTTATGTTTTCTTTGGGTGAAGTTATGGTTTTACTCTTAAAAAATACATAAAAAAATTGAACAAGACAGATACCATGCTTGATGTTTAAGGACATTGTTTGTATCTAATACACCAGAGAAATTGTTCAAACATAGCTTATAAAGAAAATATTAACCCTGTAATACTGGCCAGGTTAGTTGTCTGAGTTATCTGTCACCTCAGTATCAGTCATGCAAGGTGAGAGCTCTTCAAGGCTACACTACCAAACACCCGAGTTTTAAGAAAATATATAAAGTCTTTCATTATGCATAAATGTTGTTTGAATAAATTCTCCATTCACATAAAATGCAGTTTTCTTCATTCTGTGCTCACTTTTCATCTTCTTCAGTTTGCATCTGTTCAGTCATGAACCTATGGTTGTCAGTATCAATACCAGTTTCATATGAACTTAATTAGAAAAGCATGCTGTGTGAATCTGCCCTCCATCCCCCAAATTCTGGTTAGGTTAATATTTAAATGCATAGTTTTTCACAAAAACCAAACTAATTCAGTCAGCCTTCATCAGCACTTTAAAATATCTAAATTAACTTGTGAACTAAGGTTGCTGTTGTACTTCCATGAGTAATACCTCTCAGTTGTCAGTGCACTGAGCTGTCCAAATTGGTTTGTTATACTTTGATATCTTAGTAACTTAATATGGCCAGTGATACTTTTCTGATTCAACACTAACTGCATATGTTTTCCCTCAAGTTTGTATGGTAGATATTTTCTAGGTCTGTAAGAATTTTGATTGTCCTGAGGATAGGCTCGATTATCATACTAAAAATAAAATGATGGTGAACAAACTCTAGTGTGACTTTTCTTGATGTTACAATGAAAACCTTGCTTATGCTTTTGCAAATAGACTCTTGCTTTATGGAATATGATCACCATCTTAGATGTTTACGTTCATTTAATAGACAGAGAAGGTCATCATAGTCTCTTTTAGTAGCGGAAGCTTCTATATATATGTGACAGTCTTTAGCAGGGGTCTCAAACACACGGCCTGCAGGGTTATTTCCTGCGGCCCACCAAGCTCCCTGCCCCGCTCTCCCCCTTCAACCCCGAGTTTTTTCCTGCAGCCTACCAAGCTCCTGCCCCAGCTCTCTCCCCCCTTCCCCACCAGCATGCCGCATTACCGCTCCTCTGCTTACCTCCAGGCACTTCCTGCTACCAAACAGCTGTTTGGCGGCGCTTAGCGCTTTCCAGGAAGGATCAGGGAGGAGTGGGAAGCCCTGCGCTCAGGAGAGGAGGTGAAGAGGCAGGGCAGGAGCGGGGATTTGGGGAAGGGGTTGGAATGGGGTCAAGGAAGAGGTGGGAAGGGGCGTAGCCTTGTGGAAATGGTGGAGTGTGGGCAGCGAGGGGGGTGTCAGTGATGCGGCCCTCAGGCCAATGTACTAGTCCTCACGTGGCTCTCCTGGTGATTTGAGTTTGAGATCTCTGGTCTATACTGTTACGTTCACTTTTACAAGACTATGATAAATTTTGTACAAAGTATGCCTTGTGAGGTATTTGAAAAGTCATAAACTGCTGAATATCATCCTGTTGAAATATGTGTAACCTCGTCCTTTCCTCTCTGGGTTACTCAGGAGCAAGCAACACTCACCTGTGTGCCTGAATGACTTAATATTGTTGGCAGTAAAGGAGATCCTAAGTATGCCAGTGTTGGTTGGATAGGTGGGAATCTTCTATCCACCCCTCTGCTTCAGTCCTTTTACTTAGAGGACACTGAAATGAGCAGTGCTTCCACTTGGCTGGGCTGTACACTCTCACTGACGTGACTTTGGAGCCCCCAGAAATAAACCTAAACTAATCTGTGCTATGGGTCCAACTCTAAAATACTAATTATAAACCTTATATCCAATATACAGTTAACTCTAATCTAATACACATTTACTGAATAATTTAAGGAAACATGGTATAATAGACTGAGATGAAATGCTGCTACTATTTTAGATTAAACATATCTAACTTGCATTTACACTGTTACCATTTACCCATCTGAGTGTACACTCCTGGATTTCAGAGTTCTAAATTCTTGTGTGTGTGCGCCTGAAGATTGTGACACTGGGGACAGCATTCTGTTGGTCCAGTAAATCAGTCCAGCCAAGGCAACAAGGGGCAGAACGATTCTAATTTAGAATCATTCCAAGATGCACAACCCCTCTGAAAATTGGAGTTTTTTTAACCAGATGTCAGCGACCCTGATTCTGGTTCAATGACAAGACCGCTTTCACTCTTCAGAGACTCAGATAACCCCCTAAAGTCTTTCTTCTGTCCCCATCCCCATGCAAGTACTTTTCCAGACAAAGCTGGTGATTACCCATACTGCCTTCACTTGTAGGACCATCTCATTCAGCTCTGGGTACAGCAACTGTTTGCCCTGGCTCCAGTCAAGCCCATCAGCAGCCTCTGAGGCCCCCTGCCTGTTCAAAGCCTCAGCAGCCTCTAAGCAGCTGCTTCTGACTTTCTAGCAGCAGTTTAGCAGCAGCTTGTGGTTCTTGTTTTATCTTAACCAGTGTTCTTGGTCTAAAGTAAGTGGGATAACAAGGATGGTGCATTATTATTTTCCTTTGATGAAATAATGAACGTCTATGAGCTTGTACAATTCAGAAGGGTACTGAGCAGTACAAGGTGCACATTTCTGTGGGGACAAGACTAGGGCTAAGAATTTGCTCCCTGTATGTAATTCATGAGCAAGCGGTCAGAGTGCTCAGCATTTTGCTGAGAGTGAATTTGCATTCTAAAGGCTGCGTGAACAGGCCAGAAGTGGATGTTCTGACAGCAAAGCAGTATAAAGGCACCACAGGCTAGAGAATTAAGGGGACACAGATATTCAGCTATCCAGACTGCACTGGGGAAATGTCGCAATATACAAAACTTTCTTTTTTAATTACACAAAATAGTATTTTAGAAGTTGTTTACTATTGTTGAGTTTTTTCATTTTGCCATAATTAATTTTTTTTCTGACTCCATAACTGCTACTTGTTCAATCGTCTTCACTTTAAGTGGGAATAGATGTACCATTTACTGCATGGAAAAAGCAAATAAGAATGGAAATACACTACAGGGATATTTGTTTTAAAGAATCTGTCTCCTTATCCCTGAGAATGAGCAATCTCTATCTCCATTTCACAGTAATACTTTGCACTTACATTGTCATTTTCATCTACGGATCTGTGAGGTCTTTACAAAAACAGGGAAATGAAAAACAGGTTAAGTGAGTTGTTCAAAGTTATATACCAGAGTCAATGACAGAGTTAGGAATGGAACTCAGATATCCTGTTTCACAGTTCCCTCCACTAACTGTTAAAGAATGCAGAAATTTCAGGGTATGAAGACTTATGGAGTGGGTATCTCTTTTGTAGTCTCTTCTTTCTGCTTGAGAATTTTTTTGTTATCTCTTACATATTTCTCCTCAAAATACTTTTTACTACACACCTTATTACTAATTCAACACCCTAAACAATGCTGCTATTCACATAAGAATTCTGTTTTGGGTCTATTGGAAGCTCCTTGGGGCATGGTCCTTGTCTGCTCCATTTTCTTGGCAATGATCAGTTCATAAGTCATCTCAACAAATTGGTACAGCATTCACAGAGAGGATTTATATTGAGGGTATTCTTGGTGGCCTGTGAGGCCAATAAGCCAAACACAGGGCCAGGAGCAATGACTTTCTTCCAAAAATGTAGGGTCTTTTCACAGTTAGTAGTTACGGAAGCAGTGATGCCATCAGGGCCAGCACCTCTAATTCTGACTCAGTGCTCTTCCTGGTTAGAAAAAAGGGAGTAGAGGTTACCTGTAACCCAGAAACTGTCAATATATCCTTTAAAGAAACCCTGCTACCCATGCTGCAACGTGCAGTGGTTGACTAGTATTAAAGAAACTATTGATGCCAGAGACCTTACAAACTACTACCCATTGCCTAATCATTCTTTTTCTAAGAAAGCTAATTGTGAAGCTAGCAAAAAAAGTATCCAGTGCCATGTGTCAGTGGCCAGTATCTTGGATCCTTCTCAGTAAGGCTTCAGGCCAGGATAAAGAACAGGGAAAGTATTCGTTGATTTGGAGGATAATCATCTCCTAGTTATAGATAAGGGAAATAATAAAAGATACAGACAGAACACTAATGTAGTTTCACTTTCCTCTATAATCCTCTGTATGGTGGTCCAAATTTTTTTTTTGAAATTGGTATTTGGATAGAAGATTTGACTAAAACTAAACAACTCACTTCACCTTTGAGATATTGCATTTTCTTCAATCCATCTCTATTTTTATGTTTTGGAAGCAAGTCTTTTTAGTTTGTTCTATCGCACAAATTTATAAGAAATTTGGTTGGAGTTTAGAGAAAATTATAAGACAGTGCCAAATGTACTGAGAGTAATGTCCCAAAATAATATAAAGCAAAATGTAGCCACATGGTGTCACTATAGTATACCATTTCTTTCACTTGTAGTTTGCTTTTTACTGTTTTTGACCAGAAACCTTTGAAATGTGTTATATGTAGTAGTGTATTTAAACTATTGTGTGTATATGGTTCTTCCTTGCTAGACTTCGGAGCCTTTCTACAGTCATTCTATTTTTGTCCTCTTGCTTTGGAAATTAGAAAGGGCTGAGTCAGAAGATTAGAGCAGCAAGGAATCCTCAGAAGTATTTATCAGACCCTTCTCTTAACACAATACAACACTACTTTGGAGGCTTTGATAAAGTTTACACTGGGAAAAAAAATGTAAAAAAAAAAGTAATTGTCCTAGTGAACAAACTTACCATATAGAAAATAGTGTAGTTTGAGTAGAAATTCTAGACTCTGCAAAAAGTTTAGTGTTAAGTAGAAAGATGTCTCCCTGTCCCCCCCACCACATTGCTATTTTATTGCCTTATTCATATAATAGTCATTTTTCTGATTTTTTTTTTAAACATGGCTTAACAGATCATAAATTGAAAGTAAATATTCTTTATTTCTGCATAGGTATTGTCCTATAACTAAAGTTCTTATTAAACAAAGCTGAAGGATGGCATGCAGACAGTTGTAGAAAATAGTTTTAAATGTGCTTTTCTTGTTTCATATTTTGACAACTTATTTTGATTTTGATCTCTTTTAATATTGCTATTTTTCTTTTGAAATGTCAGATGGTTTGGCGATGTCATATGATTAAGTACTCTGATTTATTTTTCTTAAGGTACTTAGGTTCTGTGGCAATGAGTGCAGTGCAAATGACCTGATAAAATATTGAATTTTAAAATATTTAAATTTAAAAAATTAGAATCCATCCATCCATGAACAGGTAATTTTTTTTTTCATTTCTTATTATGAGACACATGGCCCAACAAGAACTAGGAATTTCTTGTCTCATGCCTCCACAGCTTATTCCCCAATAATCATTTTATGCCCCAGCCTTGCAACAGATGAGTTAAATGGAAGACCATGTTCTATCTCCCCCTGACCTTGAAAAGATAGATAAGAGAGCAAAATAGAAAGTGATGCAAATACTTATGTAGGAACACAGATAACTGTTGGGATGCCAGGTAATTGTTCCTTATCTACAGTGCAGACCCTCCATTGAAAAGCTGTGCCTTTTATGTATGGACCAGAAAGGAAGTGTAATTTTTTTTTTTTTCATTCTTTATCTGTTCTTGGACAAAACCTCAGAAAAGGTTCTGAAACTACTGCAGTGAAGTGTAGTCATTTTTCCTTCTACTCACGGGAGCCAGTGCAAAGCAATTATCATTCTAGGAGCTATGTTTCACTTTCAGGCTTATCTCTTGGGCTCTCGTACTCTTTAAGTATAGCCAACATAATTTTAATACAATGATCCTATGTCTAGTGGATAATCAGAGTGGTGATAATTTGTATACAGGCATTAAGAAAATGGTTTAAATTAAGTAGATGTTGAGCGATGCTGCTAATTCCACAGAACTAGAGAACCTTTTACAAGCATTTAAAAATAAACCTGGAAATTGGGGAGGAAGGCAATGAGTACAAAATGACATAGCACTAGATACCTTTAGCAAATGATTTGTTTCTGTAGAAGGTGATGTTTACTTGAAAAATGTATACAGCACAACAAAAGAGATTTGATTTCATTTTTGGTACCTCTGTAGAAGACTTTGTGATTTTGATTGAAAAATATAGGAAAGGAGTTGCAGGCAAGGAGCTCTCTCTAAGACCTCAAAACCAGCTCAACGACATTTTAAAAGCCTTATGATAAAGCCTTGTCATTAGTGTCCATACTGTTAATTCAGTAGCAATAAGAATAAGATATCAGCTGGCTAACTGCGTTCATCTCCCAGTTGCCTTAGTCTTTCCAGCCACTGGAATCCCGTGTACGTTTTTTTCAAAGGCTTACCAAAGTTGACTTTCTTCCACTGACTCGCCTTGGGCAGGTGGCAGTACATCTTTGACTCAGTATCTCCATCTGTGAAATGGGAATTATTGTTAAACATGGGTCTTTGAAGACTAATTACCGTTTTGTTAGTGCTTTGGATGTGTTGACTACTATGTAAGTACTTTGTTGTTTTTCATCCTGCCATCTCTGCATTAAGAAAGCAAAAACCAGTTTGAAAAATGGAGGTGGTGACTAAGGCTTCAATTTAGTCATGGATATTTTCAGAAAAACTAATTGACAGGACACGGGCAATAAATAAAAATTGCCGGGTATAGTGGTAGTGCTGCTTGGGACGGGGTGGCAGCAGCACCAGCTGCCACGGACCTCCGAGCAGCGGCAGCTCTACACACCCCCGGGATTGCCTCTTGGCGGTCTCCTGGGCCAGCCATACTGTCCGCTGCTTGGGTGATCCCAGGGCTGTCTGAGTAGTGGTCAGTGTTGCTGGCTGCAGAGCTGCTCCAGTAGCAGGCAGTGTGGCTGTTCCCAGGGCCAGCTGCATGGGCAGCCCTGAGGTCACCCACACTGGCCACTACAGAAGTTTGCAGGTAGCGGAACTATGACCTAAATGACAGACACAGAGCCCTAATGATGACATAGCCTCAGTCCTCAAGCTAGTACAGTGTCTCCCTGCAAACACCCACACACTCAAGCAAGTTGCAGCCTTGACTAAGGAAGTATTCACTGATTACAAGATCTTTGTTCATCTGACTTCTTGTGTACATTTGGTCTTCGGCTTGGTCTTTCAATTTGTGCTCCAAATGAGTTGCTTCTACCTCACTGGTATCGAAAGGAGATTTCTCTGAAGCCTATGATCATAATGAATAAAACAGTCACCAAGAACTTTCTTGAGGGTTTTTTTGTCAGGTCCTTTATCAACCAACATCATAACATATGCTGATACTTTAGTTTAATAAAGGGAGCCCTTACTGACACATGGTCAGCTTGGGGGAGGAGCAAGAACCAGTTTGCTTATTGATCATTAGAAGCTCTAGTGAATGTGCGAGGCTGTGCACTTTCTGAAAATTTTAATCTTTCGATGTGAAAATAAGACATCTGTAAACAGATTTGCTGGTGTGAAAATACTTCAGTTGGCCCAGGTATCATATTAAAACCAGCAGAGTTCTTGGTGGGTCTTATCTAGCGAAAAAATCTAGTTGGACTATTTTCTGTTGTCTTTTTATGTTTCAGGTTATACTTTCATGAGTTATAATTATTCTTATAAACGATGTAGGCCATACATATTTTGCATGATGAAAGCTGTGAGTTTCATTTCTAATATTCATAGGAATTGTGTGCATTCATTGGGAATCTCTTTTCAAATGTAGCATCTGTTGTTACACCACTTCAGCCAGAAAAGAGATGTTATATGGATCAAAATGATCAGTTTTTACATAGTTACCTCTAGTTACCCAATGAATTAATTTACATACTGTAGATATTAATAATTCTACAGTATGTCACAGGTTTTGATGTTTCTGTGGAATTTTTTTTTACAGGAAAAACTTTATAAAGGAAATCTGTTTTGCTAGATTCATAAGTATTCTAGTTTACTTCAGTTAGCTGATCAGTGAGGGCCATCTGTTGAATTTATTTAATGTCAGTGTGTAAAGCAAATATGCTTTTCCTTATTTCTAAACAGATGATGGGTATGGTTTGTCGTTTATCTAAAACAAATTATACCACACTTAAAAATCACATTTGAAATGCAAAGCAGATAATGATTCCATTTCTGGATTGTTATGAATATTCAATTCTTATATGCAAAAACAGAGGCATACATTGATGTGGATTTGCTCTTCAGTTTTAGGATCCAGGTTTTTTAACACCAGCTGTCAACTAACATTGGGCCAGAGACATCTTTGGTGTAATTCAGTTGAAGTTAACTATATAATTACTATCAGTAAATATGGCCCATTGTGTTTAAACTTGGTTCTCTGCTGGAAAGGTTCAGGGCACATTCTGTGTATAAACATATTCCTTTTTTTTTTTTTTTTGCTTTTAAGGTAGAACCAATATGGTGAATAGACTTGTCGCATTAAATAGTTTGTAACATACAACAGAACTTTTTCCTCTCAGAAAACTTAACTGTTTATTTTCCCCTTGAATAGAAAATCAGCTGCATTTTAAAATCATATTATAGTGATTTAAGTTGGAGAAGTGCTATTTACAAGATTATTTTATTATCTTGCTACAGATTTGAAGCAGAACCTTCTAAGGATTTCATTAGTGTCATTTGTGTGAAGTCTAATCCTGATTTGACAAACTACAATTGCTCTTAATTTCTCTGTTCAGATTAGGACATGCTATCTGGTTTAGCACAGTGTCAAGTCACTTTCTTTCATGTCCATCTGTAGAATAGAGTAGTGGTTAGACTCAGTGGTTCTCAAACTTTTTGTATTGCTGACCCCTTTCACACAGCAAACCTCTGAGTGTGACCTCCCTTATAAATTAAAAACATGGGGTGGGGGGGAAGGGAGGGTTAATTTTATGTACTTTACAGGGGCTTGGGGCTGTCCAGCTTGTGACCCTCATGTAACCATCTTGTGGAATCATGACCCCCCTGTTTGAAAACCCCTGGGTTAGAGGGCTGTATCCACTTTATATAAGACCAGGTTCCTTTATTGAGAAGATATAAAAAACTCTTTGCTGCAGTTCCCTCTCACTGGCTCTATGGCCATGTCCTCCCTAAATTACTGCCACAACTTTCTCCTCCACACCTAGTCCTGACAGAGCCTATGATGAGCATGTAATTGAGGCTTTGACTCACTCTTTCTTGTCTCAGATTAGACCAGACAAGTAAAGCAGGCTGAACTTATCTAGGAGGTGCAGTCACACCTCACCATAGAGGCAGTGGAGGAGTTTCCTTGGGAGCTAAGGGGCAAGGTATTCTAATCCTGCTTTTTCCTAATCCCCAAGGTAAAGAGGGGGTCTCACACCCAGTTTAGACCTGGGAGGCTCAACCAATTCATGGTAAAGCTGAAGTTCCTCATGGTCTCCCTGAGCTCTATTACCCCGTCCTTGGATCCGGGAGACTGGTACACCGCCCTCGACATGAATGACATGTACTTTCGCAAAGCTATTTGGCCTGCGCACAGATGATTTCTGCGGTTTGTAGTCAACCACAAACACTATCAGTTTACGGTCCTCTCCTTCGGTCTATTGACAGCCCCCCAAGAGTTCAGCAAGTGCATGTTGTTTGTAACAGCCTTCCTTTAGATAGATGCAGGTATTCCCATAACTAGAAGACTGGCTGCTCAGGGAGCATACCAGAGAGCTGGAGGAATCTCAGGTCCACTTAGTCAGATCCACTTTTGAGAGACTGGGACTGCTTCTCAGCATGATCAAGTCAACCTTATCACCGACCCAAAGAACATAATTAATTGGAGTGGTGCTCGACTAGACACAGACGAGGGCGTTCCTGACAGAGACCCAATTCCAGACCATGACAGACATTATCCAAAGCCTCAGGCGGTACCCAACCACTACTGCAAGGGTATGCCTGAGTCTCCTTGGTCACATGGCAGCTTGCACAGTCTGCATGCTAGACTGAGGTTCAGGCCCTTTCAAGCTTGGCTGGACTTGGTAGTGATGTTGCCAGGACACACAGTTTAGTCCCTACATTGGTGGCTCAACCCTCAAATGGTATGTGAAGGTGTTTGCTTCAACAGCCTACAACCCTCCTCCTCCCTAGTAACGAATGCACCCACTCTGGGTTCAGGAGTGCATCTGGTAGATCTGCAAACAGAGGGCCTGTGGTCGCAGAATGAGTTCTCCCTCTATATCAATATCAGGGAGTTCTGAGCATTGCGACTAGCATGCCAAACTTTCCAGTCCCAGCCGCAAGGTCAGTGCATGGCAGTGATGATGGACAACACCACTGCTGTTTTACATCAACAAGTAGGATGGAGCCCATTCGTCTCCGCTATGCTGGGAAGCTCTCCAGCTATGGAGTTCTGCATAGATCAGTCCATTCACCTGGACGCATCCTCTCTCTCAGGAGTGCAGAATGAACTAGCAGATCACCTCAGCAGATCGTTCCGCAACCACGAGTGGTCCATCCATCTGGATGTCATTCATTCCATCTTCCAAAGGTGCGGGTTTTCACAGATCAATCTTTTCGCCACCCAGAGCAACAGAAAGTGCCCAATGTTCTGCTCCTTCCAGAAACGCAGTTCGGTTTCAGTCACGGTTACGTTCCTGCTACCCCGAGGAGACTGCTTCATGTATGCCTTCCCACGAGTACCCCTTGTGCACAAGGTGCTGCTCAAGATCTGCAGGAGCAAAGCAAAGGTAATTCTGCTGGCGCCAGTGTGGCCCTATCAACATTGGTACACCACACTTCTGGAGCAGTCAGTGGGCACTCCGATCGTGTTACCACTCTACTCCGATCTAATCACTCAACACTACGGTCACCTTTACCATCCAGACCGCCAGTCCGTCCATCTCATGGCCTAGAAGCTTCATGGTTAAACCCCATGGAGCTCCTGTGCTCGGAATCCGTAAGGGAGGTTCTACTCTGCAGCAGGAAGACATCCACCAGGGCCACTTATCTAGCCAAGTGGAAGAGGTTCACTCACTGGTGTGCCCAGCAACACACACTTCCACCCTAGGCATCTATACCGCTCATCCTGGAGTACCTTCTGCACCTCAGCCAACATAGCCTGTAAGCGTCATCCATCAAGATACACCTCACGGCCATCTCAGCCTTTCATCCGGGAGTGTGTGGGTATTCTCTAGTCACTAATCCTGTGGTAGGACATTTCCTTAAGGGCCTGAAATGGCTACATCCACAGGTTAGACTGCCTGTTTCTGCATGGGACTTTAACCAGGTCCTCTTCAAACTAATGGGGCCCCCATGTGAACTATTGGCGACTTGCTCCTTTCACTATCTGTCGTGGAAGGTAACCTTCCTGGTGGCCATCACATCAGCTAAGAGGGTGTTGGAGTTAAAGGCCCTTACCTCCAATCCTCTGTACATAGTCTTCAGCAAGGACAAGATGCAACTAAGAGCTCACCCAGTCTGTCTTCCTAAGGTAGTGTCATAATTGCCAAGACATTTTTCTACCTGTCTTTTATTCTAAGCCTCACAACAGTACCCAAGAGCAGAGGCTACAGTCTTTGAATGTTCAATGGGCGCTAGCATTCTATATCAAGCTCACGAAGCCGTTCAGGAAGTCGAACCAACTATTCGTGGCAGTGGCAGACCAGATGAAAGGTCTCCCGGTCTCATCTCAAAGGATATCCTCCTGGATTACAGCCTGCATCCACACTTGTTACGAGCTGGCCAAGGTCCCAGCCCTGGCTATTAAGGCACATTCCAGAAGGGCACAGGTCTCAGCAGCAGTGTTTCTGGCCCAAGTACCAATACAGCAACATGATCACTGGTGCATATGTTTACCTCTCCCTATGTGATCATCCAACATGCCTGAGATGATGCACCATTCGGAAGAGTGGTGCTCCAATCAGCTATTCCTTAACTTTGACCCCACTTCCGGTGTTGAGCTTGGGAGTCATCTGATTAGAACTGACATGAGCAAGCACTTGAAGAAGAAATGGTTATTCACCTTCTCATAACTGTTGTTCTTCGAGAGGTGGTGTTCACGTCCATTGCAATACCCACCCTCTTTCTCCTCCATCAGAGTAGCTGGCAAGAAGGAACTGAAGCTGTGGGGTCAGGTCGGTAGGGTCATATATTGAGCGCCATGAAGGTGCAACTCCAGGGGGGACTCCACGGCTGACCCGATGGGAGCTGCTAAGGGAGAACTTTCTGATGCGTGTGGCTTGTACACAGCTGATTGGAATGGGTCTAAAAAACACATCTTGAAAAACAACAGTTATGAGAAGGTAACCGTTTCTTGAATCTCTAGATTAACTGTAATTACAGTAAAAGCGACAAAGGGTCCTGTGGCACCTTATATAGACTAACAGACGCATTGGAGAATAAGCCTTCATGGGTGAATACCCACTTCGTCGTGTTGGTGGTGTTCAGATGATTTAATTTCTTGCAGCTGTAAAAATTTAACTAGATAAAAATGCTTAAAATCCATAATTCTGTGCAATGGTGAAAATTTAAAACAGTACAAATATAAATACTTAAAAATAAGCATCAATATCAGTCAAAATTGTTAAAAAAAGAAAGTTAAATCCAAAAGCATAAATATCAGTGAAAATTATAGAAAAAGGTGGTTTTGGGGGTTTTTTGTTCGTTTGTTTTTTGGCCAAGCCTATGAATAACACATAGGAGTTGGTTGAGGTAACAACTAGAACTGAGCCAATAAATAAATTCTAGATTCTCAAGAGAGGAATTATGTCAAAGTCTAGCACTGTGACATTAAACTTTAGAGAACGGAAGTTTGCAATATTAAGAAGCCTGTCAAAAATTCTCTCTCATTTATATGGCCCTGTATTATCTGAGAATATCACAGTTGTTTTAGTAACTTATATCCTACAACACACCTATGTTGTACTATAACCCTAACTTTGCACATGGGAAACTGAGACAAAGAGGAGAATCAGTGAATTGGTCAAGGTCAAATAAGTTTGTGTCAGAGCAGAGTCTTGAACCCATGTCTACCAAGTTCCAGACTAGTGTGCTAACCTCTAAATCAAAGTTCCTCTGTCAAGACTTAACAGTCAGAAGTAAGAATATTTAAAAATCAAGTTATAGAAGCTATTTTAGTATATGGTGAGTCACACAAAGTATACATACCCCTAAACAAGTGGAAAGCCATAGAGGATGTTGGTAGATTGTTATTCTAAACTCTTTTCAGGTAATAAAGATTAGGCACTGTCAAGACTGAGGTGTCCAATGTGAAGTGCTGGAACAAAGTGATAAATTATACTGATACGTCCAAGAGTTGTGAAGAAACATAACAAGGCCAGTAGCTGAGTTACTAGCAAAAATATACAATCTCCAATTAAAATCAGCTACTATTCCAGAGGACTGGAGTCTCACAAAAGTTGTACCTGTCTTTTAAAAGGACATGAGAAGTGATCCTAAGAAAAAGAAATGAGAGAACCTTAGTTTAATCTGAGGAAAATGGGTTGAAGCAATAGAATTATAAAATATCATAGAAGTCAATTTATCTGACCCTCCCTTAACTGGCTCTCTGCATTTACTAAACAACCAGGACTCCAGAGCCAGAGCGGGTGATGTCTCCTGTAGCTGCTAGATGGCACTGCAGCATTGCATTTTTCTATTTTCCAGTTTATCCAGAGTTTTGATTATGTGATCTGGCCCTGTTCCAGTTAGACCAGATTAAGGGGTTTCTGCTATACTTAAACAAGTGTACTTTATAAGCAAATTGGAGAAATGGTCTGAAGTAAATAGGATGCAATTCAATAAGGATAAATGCAAAGTATTCTATTAAGGAAGGAGTAACACTGGTCTACAATTTTTTAGAAGTCGCCTGCTTCAGAGATAATAAATATCACATTTTATGTATTTTGATGTGCTGAATTCAAATATGACAATTAAAACAACTGGCTACTGTTTCTAAGATATTTAAGGTTTTACATTTTATGTCTATGTATATTGTGTAGATAGTAGAGTTTTAATCATAAATTGTAAACCTAGGTCTTTTCATGTGTTTATGGTTGCTTGACAGGTGAAATATCATCATGTCCTGTTTATGTAACACTTTAAAAATCAGCAAAAGGGTTATATAAATAAAATGAATTATGAAACAAAAGGCAAAAAACTATTATGTACATAGTTTAGTCCTAGTCAGTGTCTATTCGGCACTTCTTGGCTTGTCTCTTGTATTAATTAAATGGAGCATCTCTTGTCACTGTCCAGCAATAGTCTGCAAGCATTGATGGGCTCCATTTGCCCTGATAGCGTTTCTCCATTGTTGCAATGTGCTGGTGAAATCGCTCGCCGTGCTCGTCGCTCACTGCTTCGCAGTTCGGTGGAAAAAAATCAAGATGAGAGTGCAAAAAATGTATCGTTAGTGACATGTTGCAACCAAGGTTTTTGTATGCCTTGAGGAGGTTTTCCACCAACAACCTGTAGTTGTCTGCCTTGTTGTTTCCGAGAAAATGTATTGCCACTGACTGGCAGGCTTTCCATGCCGTCTTTTCCTTGCCATGCAGTTCATGGTCAAATGCATCATCTCGAAGAAGTTCACAAATCTGAGGACCAACAAAGACACCTTCTTTTATCTTAGCTTCACTTAACCTTGGAAATTTTCCACGGAGGTACTTGAAAGCTGCTTGTGTTCTTCATCAGACCCAGCTTGATGTGTAAGGGTGGTAACAAAATCTTCCTTGATTCAACAAGTGGTGGATGCTGAACGCTTTTCCTCCCAGGCTCCAATGACTGTCAGAGTGGCCAATCTTTCTTGATGGAGTGGGAATCTCTTGCACGACTATCCCATTCGCAGAGAAAACAGCAGTACTTTGTGTATCCAGTCTGCAGACCAAGCAAGAGAGCAACAACCTTCAAATCGCCACAAAGCTGCCACTGATGTTGGTCATAGTTTATGCACCTCAAAAGTTGTTTCGTGTTGTCATAGGTTTCCTTCATATGGACTGCATGACCAACTGGAATTGATGGCAAAACATTGCCATTATGCGGCAAAACAGCTTTAAGACTCGTCTTCGATGAATCAATGAAGAGTCTCCACTCATGTGGATCGTGAACGATGTTGAGGGCTGCCGTCACACCATCGATGTTGTTGCAGGCTAAAAGATCACCTTCCATGAAGAAGAACGGGACAAGATCCTTTTGACGGTCACGGAACATGGAAACCCTAACATCACCTGCCAGGAGATTCCACTGCTGTAGTCTGGAGCCCAACAGCTTTGCCTTACTCTTGGGTAGTTCCAAATCCCTGACAAGGTCATTCAGTTCAGCTTGTGTTCTGAGGTGTAATTCAGAGGAGGAGGATGGGAGAAAATGTGGGTCCTGTGACATTGATGGTTCAGGACCAGAAGTTTCATCCTCTTCCTCTTCCTCGTCTGCCTCAAGTGAGAATGATTCTGGTGCCTCAGGAACCGGCAGTCCTTCTCCGTGGGGTATTGGGCGTATAGCTGATGGAATGTTTGGATAATGCACAGTCCACTTTTTCTTCTTTGACACACCTTTCCCAACTGGAGGCACCATGCAGAAGTAACAATTGCTGGTATGATCTGTTGGCTCTCTCCAAATCATTGGCACTGCAAAAGGCATAGATTTCCTTTTCCTGTTCAACCACTGGCGAAGATTTGTTGCACAAGTGTTGCAACATATGTGTGGGGCCCACCTCTTGTCCTGATCTCCAATTTTGCAGCCAAAATAAAGGTGATAGGCTTTCTTAACCATAGTGGTTATACTGCGCTTTTGTGATGTAAAAGTCACTTCACCACAAACATAGCAGAAGTTATCTGCACTGTTCACACAAGTACGAGGCATCTCTGCTCACTTTGGCTAAACAGAAACGTGTCCCTTTGCAAAATCAAACACTGACAAATAAGAGAGCACGACACTGTATGATTTCTAGAGCTGATATAGGGCAATTTGTTCAGCAGAGTGATGTAAGCTTTGTTATGATTGCATCATCCATGACTTCTAGGAATATCATGATGCAATTCATAGCCTGTATGACGCAATACCAGCTTCAGATTGCATCATTCATTGTTTTGCCTAAAAAGCAAGTACTGTCCAAACCCAGTTATAGATTTATTCCTAGATCCAGTCAAAGATGTATTTTAGTCATTTCTGGTTTAAATTGAGATCCCTTCCCTTTATAACTCACTTATCCTCCGCCATTCCCATGTCAAGGGTCGTATATACTAACCCAATAGCATATCTTGAAAACTAGAGCCAATCAACAATTTTAAGCATCATTTTCGTTCTCAGTGACCCAGAATTAGTAAAGTTTGACTACATTTATTTCAGAAGCATTTTGGCTGTAGAGCAGTGTAATCAGTTGCACACACACAAAATAGGAAATGACTGTCTGAGAAGGAGTACTGCAGAAAGGGATCTGAGGGTCATAATGGACCACAAGCTAAATATGAGTCAGTAGTGTAAAGCTATTGCAAAAAAAAAAGTGAACATCATTCTGGGATGTATTATAGGAGTGTTGTAAGAAAGACACGAGAAGTAATTCTTCTGTTCTACTCTGTGCTGATTAGACCTTAACTGGATTACTGTGTCCAGTTCTGGGCACCACGTTTCAGGGAGGATGTGGACAAATTGGAGAAAGTCCAGGAAAGAGCAACAAAAATGAATAAAGGTCTAGAAAACATGACCTATGAGGGAAGATTGAAAAAATTGGGTTTGTTGAGTCTGGAGAAGAGAAGACTGATAGGGGACATAACACTTTTCAAGTATGTAAAAGATTGTTACGAGGAAGTTGAAGAAAAATTATTGTTCTTAACATCTGAGGAGAGGACAAGAAGCAATGGACTTAAATTGCAGCGAGGGAGGTTTAGATTGCATATTAGGAAAAACTTCCTACCAGTTAGGGTGGTTAAGCACTGGAATAAATTGCCTAGGGAGGTTGTGGAGTCTCCATCATTGGAGTTCTTTTAAGAACAGGTTGGACAAACACCTGTCAGGAATGGTCTAGATAATACTTAGTCCTGCCATGAGTTCAGGGTACTGAACTAGATGACCTCTTGAGGTCCCTTCCAGTTCTATGATTCTATATGTGTAGTAAAATTAAAATAATTTATATAAAAGGAAAATTGTGCTTCTATAGGATAGTACTATTTGAGCATGGCAACAGTATACTTGATAAACAATACCTGGCTGACTTAATTTGGAGTTTCAAAAAGTCTTTGACAAAATTCATCTACAAAAGTAAACTAAATTAATGGGGTGAGAGGGAAAGTACATTCATGGATTACAGACAGACAGAGCGGGAATAAAGGGTCATCTTTCAACATGGTAAAAGGCTAACAGTGAAATGCTTAGCAGGATTGGTGTTTTAATATATTAATGACTTGGAAAAGAGAGTGAATGCTCAGGTGGTGAAATTGGCCGATAAAATTTGAAGCAAGTTGTAATTAGAGAAGGCAGTGAGGAACTTCAGAGGGCCCTAGCATAACTAAGTGAATAGGTAGAAAGGTGGCAGATGAAATTCAGTGGTGACATGCAAAATAATGCACACTGGAAAGACTAACTTGAACTGCTTATATACTCTACTGGGTTCTGAGGATTTGCCGCCATATGGAGTTATTTGGGAACACCTGTTCCTGAATATTTGTGTGTTGGCGCTCTTATTCTGGAACAGCGGGGTCCTGATCCTGCTTAGTTTAATCTATACAGGAACAAAGCCTATTTGTTTCAGCATAAGAGTATCTACATGCAAAGTTGCTCAAGAATAGTGGTTTATGAATAGCTCCATATGTAGACAAGCAGTAAATTAACTGTAACCATGCAAGAAAAAGACCTGATAGATACTGTAACAGGGTAGTGGGCCGTGAGGGCATGTGCACATCTGTGTGCCTGTTTTGGCCTTGCTCTGTTTTAAAACTTGGAGCTGTAGTTGCAGGGCACATGAATAGGATCCAACGTGTTCTACAGGAAACCAAGTACTGTATCAGACTGCTTACCTCTGGGGCACGGGCAACAGATGGGCTTGGGATCACAGAGCCTTAATATAGGAGTCTCCGTGTTAGCCAGGAAGGATTACCATAGGGAGAGAACATGTCTATTCTCACATTTGATAGAAGCTGTGAAAGCCTGAGATGATTAGTACATCAGGTATTTTGAGTTTGTGCTCTTATTTTGGGCTTTTGTTTGAAAAGGAGACCAGCCCTGAAGACAGGGTGTTGAACTAGATGCAATGCTGCCAACTCTTGTGTTTTTTTGTGAGGATTCTCATATTTGGTGTTTTTCTTAAAACAGTGACTTCTGAAATACTATTGTATTGTGATTTCAGCTTTCATAAAATGTATACGTGATTCTAGCCCTTGTGGTTGCAAAGAAAAGCTTGAATATGTGACTCAAGTCTGTAGTAAAAATTCAAGACTAAAGGCAAATATAAAGAACCCACATTTGTTGTTTTATAAAAATATGATTTTTAAGCCAATCTCCACTCTATTTGGGGGGCCTAAAACATTATATTTTTGAATGCTTGGTATTGCTAGTGCTGGAGAGGTTGTTGGGAGCTTTAGCTGCTGCCTGCTTGCTTCTGTGTACAAAATAATGAAAGACACGGAGAAGATAAATCAGTGCTCCAGTTGCCATGTCTCAGAATATGAGTTCAAGACAATGTTCAGCTAACTAAATAACAATAAAATTAACTGATTAAAAACTACATTGCATAATAACCTGTAGAACTCAGGGCAACATATATCATCGAGGATATAAGATGCTAATAATTCAGAAAAATATTTGATTTTAATGCAATTGTGGGTGGTGGTGTTCATATAAGGTAATGGGTAAATAAACATTTTTTAGAGGGAGGAATCTAAAACATCATGTTTCAAAGATGTAAACTACCACTGACTAAGATATTAGGAAGAAAGTTTGTTGATAGGTTCTTCTAAAACTGTTCACAAGTGAGTTCTTGCATCTTCCTTTGAAGCATCTGGCACCTGCCACTGCTAAAAACAGGATACTTGACTAAATAGAACAGGGTGGGCAAACTTTTTGGCCCGAGGGCTGCATTTAGGTATGGAAATTGTATGGTGGGCCATGAACATTCACAATTAACAATTCAGATATATTCAAATAAACTCTATTTAATAAAGAAACATTTTAGTGGAAATAAACATAAAACCTTAATTATAAATATGCCATCATAACAACATATTACAATAATTAAAGCAAACTTAACTCCTTTCTACTCCCTGTTTGATTAATGTGAACAATGCAGCTGGTCACCTTTTTTTACAATGGCATCAAAGTCCGGTGTCATTCTCGTTGTGGAAATCCGCTGTACTGAGCTGAGATGCTGGTCAATTAATTGGGATCTGCAGCGAAATATATTGTAATTCAGCAGGAAAAATGTTTGTTTGCAAACATAGGTGGAGCCAAACAAAACAAGGATTTTCTGTGCCACCTTGCAGATATATGGGAACTCAAGGAGATACAAAACTCATCCAGTTTTTCTGAATTGTGTTTTTCCTTCAAGGTGGAATCACACTGGAGATCAGTGAGCTGCAGTTGTAGTTCTTGTGGGGCTTTCTTGTAGTCAAATGACAGTGGACACGACAACAGCTCCAGTGTCTTCTCTATCTTCTCAAAGTCAGAGAACTCAAGAGAAAATTCTCCCATGCAAGTCGCTCAAAATTTTGCTGTAGTTTTCTCTCTGCTTTGGTGACATTTCCAAGTTTTTCAGTGCTGGAAAGTGAGTGACTACTTAGTCTTGTTTTCAAAACAAATTAAGGACCATCTTGGCTTTGAAAGCTGTCACACTGGAATACAATTTGTGTACAAACACATTCTTTTCTTTTCTTTTCTTGCAAGTTTACATTAAGTTCATTTACATGTGCCAATGTATCCACACCAAAAGCGAGGTCGCAGACCCAGTTTGATTTTTTTAATTCAGGAAAATCATTTTCTTTCCCCTGCATCTCCAGAAAAGTATGAATTTCATCTCTGAGCTCCCACACTCACTGCAATACCTTTCCCGTGCTGAGCCAGCAGACATTTGTATGATAAAATAAGTCCTGGTGTTCAGCATCAGTGTCTTCAAGAAGGGAAATGAGTTGCCGATTATAAAGTCCCCTCGCTCTTATGTAGTTCAGTATTTTCACTACTGTGCGAACAACATGATCAATGTCCAGGACATTTTTGCAGAGGGTCTCCTGATGTATAATACAATGCAGAAAAATCACTTCTTTATCAGGGTTGTCGTCTTTTATTTTGTCCTGAATTCTCTTTAAAAGTCCTACATTTTCCCCAGTTAAATTTGGTGATCCATCTGTGGTTACGTTTGCCAGTTTGCTCCATGGGCGCTTCAGATGTTCAAGGCATCCAAACACCATCTCGTATAAATCCGATCCTTTAGTTGTGCCTTTCATTGATTCCATTGATAAAAATTCCTCTGTGATTTCAAATTTGTCAATTCCTCTGACAAAAATCAGTAACTGTGCTGTGTCCTTAATGTCAGTTCTGTCATCCAGAGCTAATGAAAACAATGTAAAGCGCTGTGCTGTTTTGTTTAATTCAGAAGCCAAATGTTCATCAATCACTTCTACACGGCGAGTAACAGTTCTTGGTGACAAACTAATGTTCTCAAATTTGTTTTGGTATTCCAGGCACAGCATGCCAGAAACATCAACCATGCATTCTTTCATAAACTTCCCTTCAGCAAAAGGCTTATTTTGTTTAGCAATTTTAAACGCCAGAACATTACTTGCCTTTGTAGTGGCTTCCTGAATTGCAGCTTTTCATACATAAATATTTTGCTGAGTTTTTAAGTTTGTGGCAAGTTTCTCAGCTTTTCTTACTCTTTCCTCAGTTGTTAAATTGTTACCATAATTAGCATTGGTCCTACTCCCCTGGCTGGAGTGCTGGGCAGAGCACAGAAAGCCCCCGACCCTGCTCCCCCAGCCAGAGCGCCAGGCGGAGCCTGCCAAACCCAATGGTCCCACTCCCATGGCCGGAGCGCTGTGTGGAATGTGGCAAACCCAGTGATCCTGCTTCCCTGGCCCCGCTCCCCGGGGTGGAGCTCGGGGGCCTGCTGTGGGCCATAAGTAGCCTGCAGCCTGTAGTTTACCCACTCCTGAAATAGAACCACTGGTCTGATCTTCTAAGGCTGTTCCTATGTTCTTAGTTAACCATTATTTCCATTAGGTGGCAGTGTGTGTCACCGGTCTCTGATTTTACTGTGAATCATGAAAGTTTTTTTTTTACGAGTCGCTGGCTTTAAAATCGCTGTTTCATTCAAGAGGCATGTTTCAAAACAAAACAAAATCCTGAAATATTCAGTTTATACACTGAAATTTTATCATGTTGTAAGATGGAGAAGTTAATTAACTTATGAACTCTTTATTGACATAAGATTTAGACAATATTTTCCCTTTAAAATACTTAATCGGTTAGAAGGAAGACCTGTACAGTGCTGCCTTAATATATTAAATTTTCTGTAATGTAAATATCTTTATTCCTGTTCTGTTTGTGCTTAAAGAAACTCAATTTAAAACATACCTCTTACAAATTGTTTCTAATGTTGAAATATTTATTAAATGATACATAAAAAAAATAGCAACTGGACAGCCATTTTTAAAACCCAGTGCATTTTTATGAGCTGCCCTAAAGAGATCTTTCCCTAGCTACTTAGAAGCAAGACCTGTAGTGTCTGTGCAGACCTGATGACATTTTTCTTCTGGCTCTAATGATACCCTATAAACTGAAGAATTGCTTTGGCTATTGAAGTTTCTTAGTTGGTCATGTGACCTACAAGAGACTGGATGCCTTAGCACAACTCTTACCATGTTTAATTTTAAAAAGCAGTATTTGGGAGAATTTCTTTGGGATAAATCCAGCGCACTGTTTATGAAGGTAGGTGCTTTGGATTTCTTTGCAGAGCTGCAATTTATTGATTTTTATTTTTTCTATAGTCTCAGTCTGGTAAGATGATCCATATATCCTCTTACATTATGTAACGATGTTTTTAAAAACCTGAGTGGTACATTTTGTATGCTTTTTTAATTAGCAAGGGAGACAGTAAATCACTTAAAAATTAATGGAATATTCTGAAGTTCAAGTTATTTTCTTCTTTCAAATCCTGTGTATTTATTATCATTTCATCTGAAGACTGGGATAGCTTTTTCTTGGTTATTCGTAACCAGTCATGTGGAGAGCTCAATCATGGATAAATAGAAATCGGCAGGAACTTTTGACAGCATATTTGAGGATTTCTCTGCAGACTCAAGGGAATTTTTGCAGCATTTCATTTTCCAAATCTGCAGGATTTCTGTACACAGGGGAAGTTATTTTAGCTTTCTAAAGAATTTGGTCCTATTTTTATATGCTCAGATAACCAAAAATAAAACAAAACCTTGCTTTAAATTGAGTTAAGACTGAGAGTATATGAGAGTAACATACAGATAAAAAAAATACAGGGGTGTTTTAATTATCCCAAAACAAGTGTTACAAATAGTAGAATTCAGAGTTACTGTTGAAATTTTAAATATCTACTGTGACAAAGCTCTGTCCTTATCTTCGTGGATCCTGCATTTCCTAGCGGATTTTTACTAGCCTCAGTGGCTCACTGTGACCCTCCACGGAGCCCTTCTCTCTCTGGAGACAAGGTCACAGCCTATTGAGCCATTTTCATCACAAACCAGTGAGGAGAAGCTATCCTTCCTGGCACAGTCTCTATTGTCTCCCAATGTCAGACACTAATTAGGGGAGGCAGAAAGAGGGGAGCCCAGGCCTGCCCTCTACTCTGGGCTCCAGCCCAGGGACCCTAATAGTATCAGCTAAGATGGCTGACCTTTTATCCACAAAACACAATACAATTCCCTGGGCTACTTCCCCACAGCAGTCCCCGCTTCTTCAAACTCCACTTCACCCCTACCTCAGGGCCTCCTTCCTTCTGTATGATATGTTGTCCACCACTCAGTCTCACCAACAGCATAACTTCCTTCCACAGCTCCTGACACCCACAGCCCACCTGACTAACTAGGAGGTTTTTATCTGGATTCAGCCAGTCCCTGATTGGCTTCAGGTATCCCAATTAGGCTAGCTGTTTCTACTCCTTTCTAGAAGGTTCTTAATTGGCCCCAGGTGTCTTGATTGGCCTGGAGTAGCCTTTGTTTGGCTATCCAGGGAACAGGGACCTGCACACCCTGAGACTAATGTACCTGCCTTCCAGCACTCTCCTATATCCTTCTGGTCTGACTCCATCACACTACACATGTTAAGGTGTGGCAATGTAGTATTAAGGCACCCAAACAACCTTAGGTGTGGTGGTACCAGGCAATAACTAATTATACCTTAATGCGTATTAGTATGTTTTGTTACCAGGTAAAACTAATTTTTAAAGATCTGTTTGGATTTTTTTTAATAATCTTATTCCCTTCGTAGCATCATTAGAAGAACAAATCTGTTGGGCAACTGAGTGGTGGGCATTATAATATTGGCATGGGGGGGCATAAAAATAACCTTTTTTTAGCATGTTAATTTAGTGTAGTGTCAATGTGGGGACTTCCTTAGTGGCTTTCTCCTCACTGCATTGATAAAGTGCACTCGAATATTCTTCATTTGTTAATGCACACAAGGGAACTTTTAAGTGATGCCAGCAGGGTCTACACAGGCCAGTTAATGTTGAACACATTGGGGCACTTTAGAATTAATGCACATTGTTATACCATGTAGAGAAGCTCTAAGTTTACCATGGGAGTGGAGATTGTATTTATGTGTGCACATACACACCACTTTCTGTTCAGATTTCATTTTTCTTAAAAAGAGCAGAAAACAGTATTTATAATATATTTTGGTAAAATCTGATTAGAAAACCTCAATAGAAACAAATATAATGGAGTGAATGACGAGAAAAAGTTATTGCTAATGATTTCAACTTCTAATAAATTACAAAGCATACATAACAGGCTGTAAAGAGAGATGTTTTCCAACGCCATACTTCATTCCACCTTCACACATAAGTGTGTGAATGAAGGGGAAACAAATTGCTGCAATACAGCAAATTTATACTATTTTTGGAGTGAAAATGAATGAAATTTAAATAATTCACTCTTGGCTGAAACTAAAAACTATAAATGTATTTTATCCCTTACTCTGGATTGACATGCTGTATATTAGTAATAAGAGAACATTGTATCATCAACAGTAGACAAGAACATATTCATTAGTTCTGAATTACAGTCAAGAATGGAAGTGCACAACAGTTTCATGTAATTTTTCAGGGAAAAGTGAAGTATTAATCATTTTCACAGAAACTACTGTTTTACTGCTTAAAAAAACTTATTTTTCCAAACTTCTTAAACCACATTACCCCATTGTACAATGGCAAATTACATAACAAGAAACTTCTGGTCACCTTATAAGTCCTTCTGAATCATCTGTGCAGTACAAAGGTATTAGTGTGTGTTTGCAACCCTTTGGCTTGGGATTCCCCCAACATGGGGATTCCACAATGGATAAAGAGCCAACTCCTATATAATCCTTCCCAATGCCTTCTGGTGCAGGTCCCCTTGGACATTATCTTGGCCTTGTGCCTGCTGCTTGAGAATGGGTCAGTTTTTGCCCAGGACATGACTGCCAGGTTCCTCAAGGACCCTGAGCGCCTTTACCCTCACATCAGGGACCCTGTTTCTCCATGGGAACTGAATCTTGTGCTGTTATAGCCCACCTTTGAACCTCTGGCTTGCTGTTCTCTCCTCTTTCTTCCCTGGAAGATCACATTCCTGGTTGCATTAACATCCGCCTGCCGGGTCTCTGAGATTAGGGTGCTTACCTCGGAACCACCCTGTACGGTCTTTTACAAAGACAATGTCCAGCTGTGGCCATGGCTTTCCTACCCAAAGTGATCTCACAGTTTAATACGGACCAGGACATTTACTTACCTGTCTTTTTTCCAAAGCCACGTAAGTCACATAGGTTGCATTCCCTAGATGTCAGGAGGGCACTAGCCTTCTATATTGAAAGGACCAACTCATTCTGGAAGTTGATGCAATTGTTTGTTGCAGTGATCGACAGGATGAAAGGTCATCTGATGTCCATTCAAAGAATTTTTCTTGGATCAATTTGCCTGCATTCGCTGTTGCTACAATCAGACAATGGTGCCTCTGCTAGCGATTGTCACTGCCCAGTCGTCAATGGCACAAAACTCTTTGGCAGCTTTCCTAGCCCAAGTGCCTATCCCAGGACATCTGTAGGGCAGCCACTGGTCGTTCGTCCATATGTCCTATTACATGCTTACCCCGCAGGCCCGGGATGATGCTGACTTTGGTAGAGCTGTGCTGCAAGCTGCTAGGCTATGAACTCTGAGTCCAGTTCCAGAGATACTGCTTGTGAGCCAGCTAGAATGGAATTGACCTGAGCAAGCACTCAAAGAAAAAACAGTTACCTACCTTCTTGTAACTCTTGTTCTTCGAGATGCTCATGTCTGTTCCATTACCCACCCTCTTACCTATCTATCTGAGTTGCTGGCAAGAAGGAACTGAGAGGGCATAGAGTAAGTGGTGCTTAATATACCATCACGTGAGCACGACACTCAATGGACTGTCATAAGTGACCCTCCGGATACCGCTAAGACAAAAATCATGAATGACTGTGCATGTGGACATGCACCCACCAAGAATGGAATGGACGTGAGCAAGACATCTTGAAGCACAACAGTTACGAAAAGGTATGTAACTAGTTTTTATCCCCATTTTGCAGATGGGAGAAATGGAGGTACAGAGATACTGACTTGCCTGAGACTAAGACAAAGCAAGTCAAAACAAGGAGACTCTCACTTCTAGTGCTCAAATTAACAAAGGCTAAAAAACCATGTAATAAGTAGAAGAGTGATAAGTGCAAGTTGCTATACTGTGTAAGTAAGAAATAAAGGTGAAGCAACACAGAAAAAATGGAATGAAGATGTGGAAGAAGAGAACTGACAAATGTTAGATGATTTTCTTTCTTTAGCATATAAGGAACAAACAGTTAAGAAATCTGGTGTCGGATGTTCTACAGAAGGTTATTCTCTAGCCCATGTTGAGACAGAATGTTTTACAGTCTCTGCCTTTGGTATATGACCCCTTTTGTTAATCCCAAATTAATCCGAGGTCTACCATCATGCTGTGCGTGGAATAACAGGAATGATTGAACCTGCAAAGATATAGTTTCTGCTTTTTGAACTGTTAGTCCATGGAGGTTATAGTCTTTATGAGACTGGAAACTTGATGAAAGCATATTGCAGTGAGAGAGTTAACAGTCAGCTAAAAAGAAGTGGGATAGTAGTAATAGTGCAAGGGGAGGAGTGAGAAATTAAATGGTATCTTTTTAGAAGTCTGCCTTATTGCTGCCTGCATTGCTCCTCTGGGATTTTTCCACTGAGTGCTAGAAAATCAGCAAGCACTTTTTGAAAAACATAGACGAAATTACTGCCATAAATTTTGATTTTTTCTTATGGTATAAAAAGTTAATTTAGATGGGGAGGGTTTATTACCAATGTTTTCTTGGCAAGGCTAAGTTCAATTAATTTCAGATGACATGCTCCAGGGTTCTCTTGCTCTAATTTTTTCTTTCCTTTTCCCTCCCCACTATGTAGAAAGTACAATTTGTTGTTGGTTTGCCTTTGGCTCTGGAGACCTCATTAAGGACTCGGGAAAGGATTTCTATCTCTTTTCTTTGACACCTTTCTGTTTTTCTGCTGATCTTGGGCCATTTGCATTGTCACATGGAAAGGAGTATAGGGCTAGGAATATAAAAGCTGTGGTGTTTATACCGCTTGCTTATTGATTAAAATTAGTATGGCAAATTAAAAAATTGCTACTCTTTCAGTGTTATACTAAAATATGCATCATAGTTGCATCATGCCTGCATTCCCATTTTAGAGCTGTTTAGACACGAGAACTGATGTAGTTTTTGTTGTTCAGACAGTTCATATGTAACATATCCATTTGTTTGATAGTAGGGAAAAGATGTGTAAGTAAATATAGTATTATGTTGACTTCTGAGACATCACATGCTGCTATTTCAAGTTCTTGTTCCTATTAAAATACTTAGATCTCTGCAAGCAGAAGTAATCTGTGGAATTTTTTAGACTACACAATACTACAGAATGTATATAATGGGACTACAGAGGAGTCAAGACTTGTTACAGTTTGTAAAGTGTGTAGGTTTACAGTAACAAAGTCCAGTGGCACCTTAAAGACTAACTAACTTAGTTAGTCTTTAAGGTGCCACTGGACTCTTTGTTACTTCTGCAATCCCAGACTAACACGGCTAACCCTCTGATTCTATGTTTACAGTGAATTTCTGTAGCAAAAGGGAATGCCTATGTGATGATTTGTTATACTTGCTAATAAGATTAAAATGAATAAATAAATACATGATCGAAGCCTTAAAGGCATAATCTTGTTTTTGTGACTGCCTATAAATGTCTCAGTAGGAGATTTGGGAGCCATTGTGCTGCAAGTACACTAAAAAAATGTTTCCTGAAACTGTAGGAAGCTTCACCAGCTGATAAGGTAAGAAGCAACAGGGTTAGCCCTCTTGCCTTTCTCTTTTTTTACTCACTTCAATTCCTGTTTTGGTAGTAGCATCATATAGTTAGGGCCCTACCAAATTTACGGCCATGAAAAACGCATCAAGGGCCATGAAATCCAATCTTCTACCATGAAATCTGTGTGTTTGTGTGCTTTTACCCTATGCTAAAGAGATTTCATGCATGAGACTAGCATTTCTCAAATTGGGGGTCCTGACCCAAAAGGGAGTTGCAGGGGGATCACAAGGTTATTTAGGGGGAGTCATGTTATTGCCACCCATACTTCTGTACTGCCTTCAGAGCTGGGTGGCTGGAGAGGGCAGCTGTTGGTCGGGTGCCCAGCTCTGAAGGCAGCACTCCACCAGCAGCAGTACAGAAATAAGGATGACAATACAGTAGCATTGTACCCTTACTTCTGCGCTGCTGCCTAGAGAGCTGGGTGGCGGGAAAGTGGCGGCTGCTAACTCAGGGCCCAACTCTGCAGACAGCAGCGCAGAAGTAAGGGTGGCAATACCATGCTATGCCATCCTTAGTTCTGCACTGCTGCAGGCAGCGGCTCTGCTTTCAGAGCTGGGCTTCTGGCCAGCAGACACCACTCTACACCTACCCAGCTCTGATGGTAGTGCTGCCACCCACAGCAACACAGAAGTAGGGGTAGCAGTACTGCAACCCCCCCCCCCCCCCCCCCCCCCGCAATAACCTTGCAACCACCCTGCAACTCCTTTTTTGGTTAGGACCCATACAGTTACACCACCATGATATTTCAGATTCAAATAGCTGAAATCATAAAATTTGCTATTTTAAAAGTCCTATGAATGTTGTGAAATTGACCAAAATGGACCATGAATTTTGTAGGGCCCCACATATAGTTCTTGTAGTCCTGAGTGCAAGGACTCTGTCGGTCCCTGGCCTTTCATTATGATGCAAGGGAACAGGAGGCTGCACCTGCACAGGACCAATCATATACTCACTGTAACTAAGGTGTTTTGGAATATAAATGGAATAAAAAAGTTGTTTGTTCTATTTATAAAACTACTGTTGTTACCCACACAAATTTCTCTATCCCTTCCACACTATAGGAACACACACCTTTACCCAGTTCCTAGGGCTCAGGGCACTTCTTCCTGCAGGTTGGCAGGATATTTAGCCACTGAAAGAGCCTCACACAGTAATATTCTTATCTTCTATTTATTGACAATTCCCAAACAAGCAGAATGCACATGCTAAGCACACAGTGTCATGCTCATCAATCCTGGGACAGGCAGGCAGGCTTCCCCTGTATATGACAGGCAAGGTCAGTCTCTGGATCTTAGCGACTGCAGGTCAGGGTCGTGCAGAAAAGTCCTGGCAGCTCTTATCTTAGGCTGGGTCTTGGAGGTGAGTTCCTTTCCTCAGAGGTTTCTTGTCTCCTTTGGTCTTCTTCCAGCCTTTTTCCTCCTTCCTTCTGCTTCTGTTACTTCTGATCTTCTTTCTCTCAATCTCCTTCTTGGATCCTAGTTTTTATAAAGAAATTTAAGTCTTGATTACCCTTAACCAATTATCTTAGTATAATTTTACTAACCAATCATAACAAAATTACCTAACCAATCACACCCCACCACCTTAACTGATTTACACCTAGCAAAATTAATTATACAGCAGGCAGAAACAATTACAAACCAGACAGAGATTACAGTGTCAAACAATAGGAAAGTGTCATGACAGTGCTTTATCTGGTGACAGTAGGAGCAATTAGGGCGAGTCCCCTCCTCCCAGCCTGGTGTGAATCTTTTAAATGCATTTGAGATGGAATGTGAGTATGTGACTCCAGGCCTACAGCTAATGGCTGCTGCATCTTCAGTCTGGCTGCAGAAGGCGGCTTTGGTTCAGGCCTTCCAGCATGGTTACAGAAAAGCCATATAGTTACACTGTAGAATATCAGTTTATGTGAAATATAAATGGTTACTTCTCTCATTGATAAGCAGACAAATGGAGTTAAATGCACTGTGCATTGACTGGTTGCTGGCCCGTGTAGTGTGGTACAGTCTATAATGATGTTTAAACCAATGTTCCTATTCCAAAGGCACCATACTGTGTTTTACATGCAGTTGCTGTCAACCTTTCCAGACCAGTGTACCCTTTTCAGGAGTCTGATTGGTCTTGTGTACCCCCAAGTTTCACCTCACTTAAAAACTACTTGCTTACAAAATCAGGCATAAAACTACAAGTGTCAGTGTGCATTATTACTGAAAAACCACTTACTTTCTCATTTTTACCATATAATTATAAAATAAATCAATTGAAAAATAAGTATTTCTACTTACATTTTAGTGTACAGGCATGTTGCGTCTTGCGCAAGGGTTCCGTTCCACGGTTACTGCGTAAAGCGGAAATCGCATATAGCCAGAACCCATTCACTTCAATGGGAGGTGAAATTGCGCCCCCTACAGGAAGTTTTAAATTTTTTCCCCCTTTCCTTTTTTTTTTGCAGACTGCGTAAAGCTGAAATTGCGTATGTTAAATACGCCTAAGAGGTGACATGCCTGTATAGTATAGCAGCATAAACATATCATTGTATGAAACTTTAGTTTGTACTGACTTTGCTAGTGCTTTTTATGTAGCCTTTTGTAAAATGAGGCAAATATCTAAATGATTTAATGAACCCCCCGAAAGACCTCCACATACCCTCAGGGGTACATGTACCCCTGGTTGAGAACCACTGTTTTACAGACAAGACCATATAGTTAAAATATCCCAAGATTTTGGCATAATTGATTCTTGATTCCCTACATCCCCCCTGCCCGCTCTCCTATAGTTGTTTCTGGCAAGAGAGAGTGATTTTTATGGTGAATGTAGAATAGTTTATATGTATGAGCATTATGTACAGTGAGAGCATAAACAATGCATAAGGCTTTTCAATATATTCTCAGAAAGACTGAACAAAGGCTCTTTAGAAGTGAGATGAACCATTTGTTTTACCTGTTGCAGTGTGTTAATCTAAAAAACTTCCCAAAATATCTATTTAACAAAATTAAGAAAAAATTTAGAATGTTGAGAATTTAATCAATCAGGTACCACATATACTGACCCTTAAAAATATCTATTTTGATAATGTAGGTTATAGAGATAGGATTTGTTAAAAAGTTATGGAGAGAGATTTCATGCAAACTTCATTCCACTGTTAACACAGTTAATATCTGTATTAGGATAAAAGACCAAGTAATAAAGATGAATGTTAAGTCTGTTTGAAAAGTGAGGCGTCAGACTGGAAAGAAGACTCATAAATTGCATGTTAAGACCATGTGGAAGTACAATAGAATGCAAAACCATAATGGTTAATAAGGAGGGAAAAGGATGTTGAAAAAGTTTCAGTTTAGAAGAGGTCCACTATCTTGAGAAATTCGATATTTTAGCATAATATGTGTAAAATAATTGCTAATAAAGATAGGTACATTACACAGCCCACTGTTTTTCCAGAAAAGGATTGTCAGATGCTTAGTTTTTATTTTGTCAAAAGAATATGTTTCTAAACATTGTGATAATCCAAAAGGTGGATGGTAATAGCATCCGTGTAGAATTTCTGAGTTGTTGAATCTGTCGTGCTTTCAAATCTTTTGATATTAAAGTGCGGGGGGGAAGGGGAGTTAGAGGATATTTTCAACTGACAAAATAATTTCAACATTTGATCTTAATCAGTCAAAAAACCTTAATGTCAAAATAGTTCCCAGCAAATTCTGCCTGTCTCCTGAACATTCAAATGTGTTCAATAAAACGCTGCTTTGAGCTTTGGTTGGGTGCATGCTTTAGCCAACATTTGTTTAAGGATTAAAATACACCTCCAGAACCGTAGTGAGCTGTGATTTTACATAATCTTGAATGCTGTGCACAAGATAGTTGCTCAGCATCGTAGATGTCCATTAGCAACTGATATACTCCATTCTCTGCTGTCAGTTTATTGTTCAGTCTATTTAATTTGTTATGTGAGGAATGAGAACCCTGAAGCACAGGAGAATCCACCTTCTCCACTATGGAAATAGAAGGAAGTAAAAAATCCTAGAATAATACAGACATACGAATGAAAGGCTAGAATGGACCCCACGGAGTTACTGAATCCACTCTCTGCACTGACACAGGTCCACATATATTTAGGCCTTCTAACTTGTTCTTAAAAACCTCCAATGACAGAGATTCCACAATTTTTCGTGAAAGCCTATTCCAGAGCTTATCTATCTTTATAGCTAGGAAGTTTTTCCTAGTATCTAACCTACATCTTCCTTGCTGCAGATTAAGCTAATTACTTCTTGTTCTAACATCGGTGGACATCGAGAACAATCGATCACCATTTTCTTTATAACTGACTTTAGGATGTTTTGAAGGCTGTTATTAGGTCTACACCTCCGTCTTCTTTTCTCAAGACTAAACATGTCCAGTTTTTTAAAAAAATTATGCATGGACCAGGTTTTCTAAACTTTTTTTATTATTTTTGTTGCTTTTTTCTGGACTCTCTTCAGTTTAGCCACACTTTTCTTAAAGTGTGGTACCCAGAATTGAACACGGTACTCCAGCCGAGGCAATACCAGTGCCAAGTAGAACAGGATCATTACCTCCCATATCCTACATCTGACAACTCTGTTAATATACCCTAGAATAATACTAGCCTTCTTTGCAGCTGGATCACATTGTTGACTCATATTCAGTTTGTGATCCACTATAATTCATAGATGCTTTTCAGCAGTACTACCTCCTAGTCAGTTATTCCCCATTTTGTAGTTGTGCATTTGATTTTTCCTTCCTAAGTTAAGTACTTTGAACTTTGTTACTGAATTTTGTTTAGTTGATTTCAGACCAATTCAAGGTCATTTTGAATTCTAATCCTGTCCTCCAAAGTGCTTGCAACTCCTCCCAGCCTTGTGTCACCTGTGAATTTTATAAGCATGCTCTCCATTCCATTATTCAAATCGTTAATGAAAATATTGAATAATATTGGATCCAGCACAGACCTCTGCAGGATCCTAGTAGGTGAGTCCCCCAAGTTTGACTGTGAGCTATTGATATCTACACTTTGAGTACAGTGTTTCATATGCACCCACCTTATAGTAATTGAATAAGTGGAGATGAGGCAGGGAACATGGGAAAAGGGACAGTAACGAGGTGGTGTTTGTAAAGGCAGCAGTAAGTGGACAGAATCCAATCATGGTATGGATTTTGAGGGAACCCTTCTGCCAGGATGGAGAGGGCTCTATGGTGACAGGTTGAAAAGAAATTTCATTACTGGTCTTTGGTCATCACAGGTTTAAGAAGCAATATCTCTTCCCTCTCCATGGTTCCCAGGTCATTTATCCTATGGAGAGTGTTAGGAGAAGACTCTGTGTAGTTCCCTGGGAATTTTGTCATGTTCCATGGATTTTCCTACACAGTTGTATGCTTTAGTCTTAAAATTCTAGTTTAAGATAAATTCTACTCATGTCAATCTGTGGCATGACCTTGTAGTTGTATCTTTATATGTTGAATTTTAGACAGTGAAGGATACACATTAGGTCAGATTTCCATAGTGTGTCTTCTATCATGGCCTGTAATTATTCACCTTGTTATAAAGACAAGTGAAAAGTAATGATGGATTGCACAAGATGTGTAATTATTTTCCAGGTATGTAAGTTTAATGTGTAATAGTCCAGTTAACATTACCGTACCACAAATATACCGTTTTCCAGAATTAAGTTATGCAACTGCCATATCAACCCTGCAAAAAAGAGAATAAAATATGTTTTTTCTTGTTGTTTGTTGTCATAATGGCATTTCAAGAGAATAAATACACACATTCACTTCCAGTAAATAATTTCTGAAAAGGATAATACGTCCACAGAATATGTTTTGTTGTTGATGTCTTATTGGAAAGGTTTTCTTCATCAGCCTTCATAGCTCAGATTTATATTCTTTGCGTTTTCTTGTTGTATCATGTACTTCATGGACAATACAGCTTAATAAATCTGATTTGGCTCCAAAGAGAAATCCACCCTCTTAAAACAAACACCACCATCACGACCACATTGGTAGACAGATATGCTTACAATATCTGGTATTCTGTTTTTTTAATTGTTTTTTAAAGTGAGTGTATTGTGTAATTTAATTACACTAGAAGAAATTATTTAAATGCCTGGAAAGTGTGGTTTAAAGCAGCTTTGTAGAATTGTCATGAAAATGTATGAGCCCAAGTATAAAATCTACTTCTCCCCCTACACTATGATCTTAATAAAAACTAATATTTTGCTTGCCTAACAGAACAGTTGGTTCATTCAGCCAAGTAGAATTTTGCAGTGCTAAGCTAAAATTATACCATAAATGAGAACTTTTGACTCATAAATTTCAATCAAATTAATAGGTTTGGGTCATTATTTAATGAGTTAGCACAGATTATAATAGACTGGTGATCTGTATTTTGTTTTGTTAGGTATATTAGACTTATTTCCAAGAGTGGTAGAATTAAAGACCGAAAGAAACAAGATTTATTTTATTTCATAATTGCGCCACTGAGGTTTGGACTTGCATTTAAAAACCTCATGCGGGGTTTTATCAGTATAACCCTCATCTTTAATGGGGAAGCTTCATGACAGAGATGAGGCACACCTGTTGAAAATCTAATCTTAAAAAAGAAAACACCCCACATGGCTTTATATGAAGATAAATAGATACCTCTATTGGAATCTTGCAGAAATCAGAAAATGCACTTTTTTTTCTTTCAGTGTGATATCTATCTGTTCCCAAATAAGGCAAACAATTTTTGTGTATTGTGTGTACAGCAGCAATAGCATGATTTTTTAATAAAGAAAAATGATAATCTTTAAAACAAATTGAATTTGTTTTCTAATTAAACTTTTCCATAGCTCAAAGCAGTTTCAAACAGATTAATAGAAATAAGTATTTTATATATTTATATACATACAGAATATCATGTATCATATTACAAGGCTGAAGCTGATTACCTCTTTGTGTCCAATTCCTTATTTATAGTCCATAACCTTCTGTAACATCATTCATAGTACTGTGTGTGTGCATCAGAAGGAAACAGACCAATTCATAATTATGGCTGTCTTCAAGTGGTTCAGTGAGATTCTTATACATGTGCTTCATGCTTGATAAAGAAAAGGAACGTGAACTCTAATAAAAACACAAATCCTTTCTACTCTGCCATTTATACTGGGTTTGAAAATAAGCTGTACTCACCCTGGTAGAAAATAGCAAAAATAGTTTAAAATAGATATAAAAAAATAATAAACCTTCACCAAGAAAAACAAAAGCCGATGTTGAGAATTTGGTATTGAAATGGTCAGAAAAGGTACATTGCAGGGAGGGTATCTTCCTTTCTGTTTGAAAAGCACCTAACACATTTTGGGTGCTACTTTAATAGAAATAATATATTTTCACAGTCTGAATGTGAACAAATTATTCATTTTACTGCAGAGAACTTAGTTATCTTGAATACCTTTGGCCACTAGAGTGTGCTGCGCAACTCCAAACCTCTTCTCACTGAAGAACAGAAATTCTCTCATTCCATGTTCTCACTAAGCAGATAAAGGATTTATATTCTTGTAATGCCAGATCAGTTCATACATAACATGCAGCCTTTAACTGTGGAAACTTATTTGAATGACAGTAATGGTTTCATTGCAACTTACTTAAATGTTTAATGTTGTATAATTTACTGAAATGTGTATAATCCTTTGTTTAACTAGCTCAGAATAAAACACTGTTAACATTGTTTTTAGCTTTAATTAATGTGGTTAATGAAACTTAAAATGTTATAGCCAATCTCAATGGTTTTAGTTCTGTGATCATTCTTAATGAGAGGTTATTTGGGTAAAAAGTTTGAAATTAAACATGTTTTGAAGATTTTTTTAAAAATTGTTATTTTCCTTCCACACTCATTTTCCCAAGGTCTTGCTATGTTGCTAATTAATTCTGTTTCAGTGGACTGTCAGCTGCCATTTCAGGAAGAAGTTGATTAACTGCAGATTCCCTTCCTCCCCTCTTGCTAAATTTTAATTTTGCAAAGCAGTATTGTAGACATTTTTTTATCTATGTGCTGCTTCTGTGGAGCAGAAGCAAATGCTATGTTGACTGAAATATCAAAATTAGTGTACCTAACAAATAAGGGGAATAAAGTGTTGCTATCTCCAACAATGGTGGTTCTTTATTTGTCCTCTTTCATCACAAAATGTGTAACTTCAGCATTAGCGCCTAGAGATCTCATCAGTGCTGCTGCTGTATATGTAACAGATTCCGGATAATAGAAGGTCTACAAATGCAGTTTACCGTGTAGTTTTCAGATGTCTGAATTTACCCTGTGAAATAAAGCAAGTGATAGAGAAGCCAGCTAAGACCATTGTATTTGTATTTGAAATGCAGTAAGTTAATGTTCTGTCAGCACTTCCTATTGCAATAGCCTGTTTTCGGGACGACATAACTATAGTATTAAAAATGTCATTTTTGACAGATGACATATTTGTAGATGAGTCCTTAGCCAATAGGAATGTTGCATCTTTAAGATGCTTATTTGTGTGGGACCATTAATTATAATGTGGCAGGGTGGATTTGATTTAAATCACTAGTCAGGAAGACTCAATTTAATCATGAATTTTTACATAAAAGTGCATTCTTCTTGGTTGTTATTAAGTGTAATATGTATTCTTCACAACTCAGATAGATGTAGGTTTCATTTTTAGAAGGTGCACACTATACAATTTTAAAGTGATTTATTTTGAAAACTTTTCAGATTAGTTTTACAGCTATGTCCAAAAATGAATGATTGTTTGTTTATTTTATTTACCAAAGGTAATTGAAGCAGATATTTACGAAGTTATTGAGAAGTGAACTATCTTCAACTCAACAGGTTAATTATTAATATTTGGAGGATTTTCTTACTATGCTGTATTAGGAGGAGAACATCACCAGACAGACATTTCAATTGTTTTATTGGTATTCTGGATTTTTTTCTTCAACAGCAAACATATAATATTTTAACAAAAAAAACATATGAATTTAGTTAAACGTTCAAGTTTTTTAAAATCAAGTTTGTTTTTGTTTTTAACTAAAATAGTTAAATGAATATTTTAAAAAAGCAAAAAACAAAAATTAAATCAAGTATGTCAGCCAGGTCAACATGAGAAACTTAGAATATTGGCTTCTGCAGCTAACTCAGCCCTCACCTTCATTTTCCAGTTTGTTCATAATCTGGAAAAGAAAAACAAGCTCTCCTGCTTTTTCAGGTCCCAAATGAATTCTCAATTTGTAATGAATTAGTCCAAAAGAAGAAAATATTCTTTCTACACCAGCAGAAGTTACTGCTGTTAAAAGGGAGATGATCACTTCAACAGTCTCTAAATCCAAGTGCTTAAGTGACTTCCACCAGTTCATTGGTGTGACTTTCTTTAAAACATCATCAGCAAACATGTATTTCTTGAATGGTTCACCCCTAGCTCTGAAGTTTATTATAGTTGGCATTAAAGAGGTATGATTGCTGGATGTCCATGTCATAGCCAGCTCCTCTTCTTCAGCAGTTCAGGTTTGAACCTGGTACCAAGTATTGAGAACATCTGCAAGAAAATGAGCTGGAGACAGTGCTTGTAACACTGGTCTACAATTTTTTAGAAGTCGTCTGCTTCAGAGATAAAATGTGATATTTATTATGTATTTTGATGTGCTGAATTCAAATATGACAATTAAAACAACTGGCTACTGTTTCTAAGATATTTAAGGTTTTACATTTTATGTCTATGTATATTGTGTAGATAGTAGAGTTTTAATCATAAATTGTAAACCTAGGTCTTTTCATGTGTTTATGGTTGCTTTACATGATATTTCACCTGTCCTGTTTATGTAACACTTTAAAAATCAGCAAAAGGGTTATATAAATAAAATGAATTATGAAACAAAAGGCAAAAAACTATTATGTACATAGTTTAGTCCTATTCAGTGTCTACTCGGCACTTCTTGGCTTATCTCTTGTATTAATTAAATGGAGCATCTCTTGTCACTGTCCAGCAATAGTCTGCAAGCATGGATGGGCTCCATTTGCCCTGATAGTGTTTCTCCACTGTTGCAATGTCCCGGTGAAATCGCTCGCTGTGCTCGTCGCTCACTGCTCCGCAGTTCGGTGGAAAAAAATCAAGATGAGAGTGCAAAAAATGTATCTTCAGTGACATGTTGCAACCAGGGCTTTTGTATGCTTTGAGGAGGTTTTCCACCAACAACCTGTAGTTGTCTGCCTTGTTGTTTCCGAGAAAATGTATTGCCACTGACTGGCAGGCTTTCCATGCCGTCTTTTCCTTGCCACGCAGTGCATGGTCAAATGCATCATCTCGAAGAAGTTCACAAATCTGAGGATCAACAAAGACACCTTCTTTTATCTTAGCTTCACTTACCTCCGTGGAAAATTTCCAAGGTTACTTGAAAGCTGCTTGTGTTTTGTCAATGGCCTTGACAAAGTTCTTCATCAGACCCAGCTTGATGTGTAAGGGTGGTAACAAAATCTTCCTTGATTCAACAAGTGGTGGATGCTGAACGCTTTTCCTCCCAGGCTCCAATGACTGTCGGAGTGGCCAATCTTTCTTGATGGAGTAGGAATCTCTTGCACGACTATCCCATTCGCAGAGAAAACAGCAGTACTTTGTGTATCCAGTCTGCAGACCAAGCAAGAGAGCAACAACCTTCAAATCGCCACAAAGCTGCCACTGATGTTGGTCATAGTTTATGCACCTCAAAAGTTCTTTCATCTTGTCATAGGTTTCCTTCATATGGACTGCATGACCAACTGGAATTGATGGCAAAACATTGCCATTATGCGGCAAAACAGCTTTAAGACTCGTCTTCGATGAATCAATGAAGAGTCTCCACTCATCTGGATCGTGAACGATGTTGAGGGCTGCTGTCACACCATCGATGTTGTTGCAGGCTACAAGATCACCTTCCATGAAGAAGAATAGGACAAGATCCTTTTGACGGTCACGGAACATGGAAACCCTAACATCACCTGCCAGGAGATTCCACTGCTGTAGTCTGGAGCCCAACAGCTTTGCCTTACTCTTGGGTAGTTTCAAATCCCTGACAAGGTCATTCATTTCAGCTTGTATTATGAGGTGTGGTTCAGAGGAGGAGGATGGGAGAAAATGTGGGTCCTGTGACATTGATGGTTCAGGACCAGAAGTTTCATCCTCTTCCTCTTCCTCGTCTGCCTCAAGTGAGAATGATTCTGGTGCCTCAGGAACCGGCAGTCCTTCTCCGTGGGGTATTGGGCGTATAGCTGATGGAATGTTTGGATAATGCACAGTCCACTTTTTCTTCTTTGACACACCTTTCCCAACTGGAGGCACCATGCAGAAGTAACAATTGCTGGTATGATCTGTTGACTCTCTCCAAATCATTGGCACTGCAAAAGGCATAGATTTCCTTTTCCTGTTCAACCACTGGCGAAGATTTGTTGCACAAGTGTTGCAACATATGTGTGGGGCCCACCTCTTGTCCTGATCTCCAATTTTGCAGCCAAAATAAAGGTGATAGGCTTTCTTAACCATAGTGGTTATACTGCGCTTTTGTGATGTAAAAGTCACTTCGCCACAAACATAGCAGAAGTTATCTGCACTGTTCACACAAGTACGAGGCATCTCTGCTCACTTTGGCTAAACAGAAATGTGTCCCTTTGCAAAATCAAACACTGACAAATAAGAGAGCACGACACTGTATGATTTCTAGAGCTGATATAGGGCAATTTGTTCAGCAGAGTGATGTAAGCTTTGTTATGATTGCATCATCCATGACTTCTAGGAATATCATGATGCAATTCATAGCCTGTATGACGCAATACCAGCTTCAGATTGCATCATTCATTGTTTTGCCTAAAAAGCAAGTACTGTCCAAACCCAGTCATAGATTTATTCCTAGATCCAGTCAAAGATGTATTTTAGTCATTTCTGGTTTAAATTGAGATCCCTTCCCTTTATAACTCACTTATCCTCCGCCATTCCCATGTCAAGGGTCGTATATACTAACCCAATAGCATATCTTGAAAACTAGAGCCAATCAACAATTATAAGCATCATTTTTGTTCTCAGTGACCCAGAATTAGTAAAGTTTGACTACATTTATTTCAGAAGCATTTTGGCTGTAGAGCAGTGTAATTTAACTCTGTCATTGCATATTTCTCTTTTTAAGATCTCACTCAGTTCCTTCCAAATTTCAGTAGTGTCAGCAATAAAACAGTTATTTCCCTACATTTTGCTCAAGGCTACAGAAATAGGCTTCAGGATACTTAGCATGTGTTCAACATTTTTTTTAAGCCCAATATTGGGAACTTTGGCTGTGACTGTGCCATCTATTTTTTCATAGTTTTGTTCACAAACTCATCAGATTAGGCCAGTTCTTGATATAGTGCTCAGAACAGTCCACTACTAAGTTCCATCGCACATCTTGTGGGAGAGTTAGCTTGGTCCCTCCCACTTTTTTTCAGAGCAGCTGCTGCAAAGTGGTTGTTATGAAAGTATTTTGTAATTTCAACAGCATTAGCTTTTATTTATGGAACACTGAAGTCTTTGGCTAGGAGGTGCATCAAATGAGCAGTGCAACAATATGTCATTAGCTTGGGATCTTTTCACTCTCTTCTAAATTTTTTCATCTTGGATACATTTGCAGTATTGTCTGTAATCAAGTTGCGAACTAGACATTTGAATTTTTTTTCAAAGTTTGTTACAGTTTTTACTGCTGCTTCTTGTAAGTATTATGCTGTGTGTGCATTTCCTGATGTATCAGTTGTTTCTGTAAGGAAGACATTCCCTTCTTCTTTTGTCACACAAGCACATAGAACAAGATCATTGTGGGCAATGACTCATGTTAACAATTTTACCTCTAGACCTTTTGCACGCTACTCAATTTCTCTTTCATACACTTTATCCAGCAATTTGCCTTTGACATCTGCTCTATTGGGTGAACTGTATCCTGATCTTAATGACTGAACCCTGTTAATAAAGTGTGGGTTCTCAATCGTACGGAAAGGAGAGTTTGTTGAATCAACAAACTGGGCAATTTTTTCATCAGTTACCTCTTTTTGTAATCTGCTGGTTCTAATCACAAACTTATCTATGGTTGTTTCTGGATGGTGGAGTTTTGTGTTTTTCTTTTTGCTACAGATGATGTGCTGTGGCTCTGTGACATATGTGATGTGATTGAAACACTATCATTGGCAGATAACTCTGAAACTAGAGAAAATGATGGTGATCTTGAAGATGGATAGTCTCAGAATCAGGTCTGGCCTTACCATGAGGTGAACTGAGGTGGCTGCCTCAGGTGCTAGACTGTGTGGGGGAAGGGCACCACTAAGACACAGAGTGTAGAAAATTGTGTCTGCTGCTGGTGCATATGTATTATCTGTGCTCTAGATGCACAGAGATGAGGTGAAGTGCTGTGCTGGAGGAAGGAGGGCATAATAGGCAGCCAGGAGAAAAGGTAAGAGGGATTAACAGAAAGCAGCAGGAGCTGCAGGGAGTGACAGAAGGAGGAGCCTTTTATGTACCTCTGTAGCATCCACAGGAGCCTAGACTGATTAACTGATTCTCAGGAAGTTTCCTGTTTCCGGCTGCTTCCCTGAACCCACTTGAGGAGAAAAGGCAGTCAGCTGAAGTAGTAGGAGCTAGTTAGGCCCTTAGGACGATGGTATCTTCCCTCATTCAGGCCCTGCTACCAGCCTGCTTATTTGTCCCCTTCAACTGAGTCTTGAGAACCATGATAGCTGGCACAGAACAGCAGTTATGAGTGAAAGAAGAAAACGCCTCTTTGGGGCAGCAGTCAGAAAAAGAAAGAAAGCAAAGGAAGCTTTTCTATCTAAGCAGGAAGGAGCTGTCCTGAAATACATAGACAGAAATGTTCACAGCGAGCCTTCTGGCCCCAGTGAGGATGAAAGTAGTGAGGAGATGCCTGATCTTCCAGTTCATAGAGTGCAGGTGACCTGGCAGCTACTGCAGCATCCATATCTCCATCTCAAATGGATGTAACCATGCATATTCGTGAAGAAAAGTGTAGCTCAGAGAAGAGTATGATGGGGGTGCAAGAAACAGCTGCTGCTGAGTTTAGTTCCTTAAGTCTAGGTGATTCGGTACTGTGGACTCACTTGAGCAGTAGCCTGAAGGACTTCCTTGTACTGCATGGGCCACAGCATGTGAAAAAATTCATGTTCCTCAAAAACAATGAAAATAGAAGTTTCCAGCCATCACACTACAGGTGTTAAATTCCCAATGGTGACAGAAGTTGAGAGGCCATTGCTTATGTACTCAAAAACCCAGAATGCTGCATACTCTTTTTGTTGCAAACTGTTCCAGTCTAATGTTCCAGACACATTAGGTTCTACAGGAACGAAGTATTGGAAAAATCTGGCTAGAAGTCTGGCATGCCATGAGAAGGCAGCAAATCACCAGAGAGTATTCCATAGGTGGAAAGAGCTTGAGATGAGACTAAGGTTAAAGGCCACCGTAGATGATCAGCATCAAGAGAAGATTGCATTATTCTCTTTACTGGCAAAATATTCTGAAAAGGCTCATTGCTTGCTACCCAAAACCTAGCTCTGCGTGGCACTTTAGATCAGCTATATGTGCCAAACAGTGGACACTTCCTTAAAATTGTGGAGCTGATACCTGAGTTTGATGCTGTCCTCCAGAAACATCTAAGAAGAGTCACCACCCAAGAAATAATTATAGACTTGAAGGTGACAATTTTACAACAGAAAAGCTTCAAAAACAGACTCCAACGAAAAGGTGCTGACCTGGAATTAATTTGCAAATTGGATACCATCAATTTAGGCTTAAATAGAAACTGGGAATGGCTGGGTTGTTTCACAAATAGAATCTATTTCCCCATGGCAGGTATCCTCACACCTTCTTGTGATATAGGTCATCTTGATTATCACTACAAAAGGGTTTTTTTCCCTTCCTGCTAATAGCTCATCTAAATTAAATAGCCTGTTAGAGTTGGTATGGCAACTTCCACCTTTTCGTGTGTGTGTGTGTGTGTGTGTGTGTGTGTGTGTGTATATATATATCTTCCTACTGTCTGTTCCATTCTGTGCATCCGATGAAGTGGGCTGTAGCCGGCAAAAGCATTTTCTGAAATAAATTTATTAGTCTCTAAGGTGCCACAACTACTCCTGTTCTTTTTGTGGATACAGACTGACATGGCTGCTACTCTGAAACCCATCACCCAAGAAATGCGCACACACACCACAACCTTGGAAAAACAATTCAAAGTGAGATCATACAGTTACTGGGAACAAAAGTCAAACAGAAGATTGTGGCAGATCTGAAGTCAGCAAAATATTGCTCTGTTATCCTGGACTGCACACCTGACATCAGCCATACGGAACAAATGCCTTTCATGATGTCTTTTGTAACAACAGCAGAACCTAGTGAAAATGTCCCTGCAATGGTGACTGTCAGAGAGCATTTTCTAGAATTTATTGACATTGATGATACTACAGGAGCTGGTATGACAAATGTGCTTCTTAAAAATCTGGAAAATATGGGAATTGTGATAGCTGGCATATTAGGTCAGGGCTACAATAATGGTGCCAACGTGAGAGGAAAGAACAGAGGAGTGCAGATATGTATCCGAGAGTTAAACCCTTGCTTTTTTTGTCCCATGAAGTTCTCATTCATTGAACTTGGTGGTCAGTGATGTAGCATCAGCTTCTAGGGAGGCTGCTGAAATTTGTAATGTAATTCAAAGCATGTATGTGTTTTTCTCTGCACCAACTCATCGATGGCAAATTTTGAAGGAACATCCTCTCTGACACTGAAATCACTGAGTGTCTCACGGTGGGAAAGTCAGGTGGAGGAGATGAAGCCTATCAAACACCAAATTGGGAAGATAGATGATGCCATAGTTGTCATTATGGAGGATAATGCTATGGCAGGAACTGTTGGTGGAAGAACAGTGGCAGAGGGAAATAGAATCACCAGAAACATACATAACTTTAAATTTCTGTGTGGCTTAGTGTTGTGGCATAACATACTGTTTGAAATACATTTGTAAGCAAGAGATTTCAAGGTGTTGATCTTGATATATCTGGCAAAATGGGACAACTGGACAAAGCAAAGTCATACCTACAGTCTTATCGGTCAGATGAGGGATTTCAAAACATTCTGAAAAGTGCACAGAAGTTGGCAGAAGAACTTCACACAGAAGCTATTTCCCCACCCATTCAAGAATTCAGGAATCACTGAAGAAGATGACATTTTGATTACAACGCATGGGATAATCCCATAAGAGACCCCAAACAACAATTCAAAGTTGAATTCTTTAACCAAGTTCTAGATTGTGCAACACAGTCAGTTGAAGAATGCTTCATGCAGCTCAAGGAACACAGCAGTATATTTGGGATGTTGTATGATATTACAAAACTCCTCAGTATACTCAAAGAAGACTTACACCAGCAATGCAGAGCACTAGTGAGAGTGTTAACACATCATGACCTGCACAATATTGATGCGAGTGATTTAGGTGATGGAAGCTCTTTCAAGATACATTTCAACAGGATCAACTCCAAAGGCTGTTCTGGAATATATGTGCACAAAAGAAATGACCACCCTCTTTCCAAATGCTTTTGATACTCTGTGCATACTTCTAACAGTTCCTGTAATAGTTGCCAATGGAAAATGCAGCTTCTCCAAACTGAAGTTAATAAAAACATGTCTCTGCTCCACAATGACACACGAGGCTGGTTGGCCTTAAAACCATCTCAGTACAGCATGAGTTGGCCCAGACTATGGATGTTGAGGAAGCAGAAGCAGTTCAAATCTTTGCAGCCAAGAAGGCACAGAAAGCACCATTTTGATTATTCAAACAGATAAACATGTCAGTGTTTACTATACAGATATGAAAAGTTACATTTGCTGTTCAGACGTTTGAAAGTTAAGTGTTACTTAAAATTTTTACAGAAGGCATTTAAGTTGTTGGTTCTCCTTTATTGGGGTAGGTAGCAGAGCAGTACCATGAGAGGAGTAGAATAGGAAGAAGGCAGAATTGAGGGCTTTCAAAGTTTTGGCCCAAACAAGGGGGCATGAGGGCGTTATTTGAGCTCCCTGCCTCACGTGCCAAAACGTTCGGGGGCTGGCCCTGGTCAGAATCATGTTTATGTTGAGGATGGATTCTCCTAAACAAAATAAGTTATTTAATTATTATTACCATGTGCTCATTTAGTATTACTCATTGCATTCATTGACACTCAGTACTACTTTAAAGGTGAAATTGTAAAAGGAAGATCTGCCTTTTTGCAGCTATTTTTTATCACAACTGCAGTTAAAATGATAGTACCATAAAGTAATAACTATATTTTTGACTCAAACATGACAATTCAAGAATAGTCCAGAAGGAAGACAGGCAGTCCTTAAGAAAAGTATGAAATAAAAAAGTTTACCAACCTGAAGATTCTGCATGTTCCGACCTGTTCCTTTCATCATCTTCAAAGCAGCTTCCTCCATGAGAAGTGTTTGTTCTCAGATATTGTTTCATTTGGGCAAGCAGGCCTTGCATTTCTTTGTTGCATTGTTTGCATTTTTCACATATGCCTCTCTTACCCACAGGTAGAGGAACTTCATTAAAATATTCCCAAAGTGGGTCTCTCTTACAACCTGCTGCCATTATAGGTTTTCCCTTCTAGTGAGAGAATGGTATGGTGGATCTCAAATCAATGAAAGCTACACTTCGAAAACCTCAAGACTTCTGGAGTATGCTGCCCAAACAGTTTCACTTTTGTTTCTGCTGCCTGTCCCTCCCTTCTCACATTTATCTCCAGACTTCTTCTCCTTGTCCAGATTGATTCCACTCCCAAGAATCTTTTCTATTTATTGAACTTTTTGAAACTTTTCACTTTTAGAAAGAGGTACCGTATTGACTCTGTGTACACAGATTTGCAGAGGGACGATAGGGTTGAGGTCTTTTATTTCTCACCTTTATATATTTATTTATTTTATTGAAAAACATTTTTGCTGTTAACAAGCATGTTATCTCTGGAGACACAAATCCACAGTTTGAGAACTGCAAAACTAAGCAGCTCTGATGGTATCTTCTTGACTGAGCACCAAGTCCCATTGGGTAGATAGAAAGAGTAATCTAAATAATCTATACAGTAGCCCCTGGAACCCCATAAGATTGGGTCCCTAATCCATGAACTGTTGGAACTCATTTACAAAACTTTTCTTAAACATTACATAAGTATATTCTCATACTATAGAATTAGAATTTATTATCTTTATTCCATGATGAGATATCTTTGAGCTATAATGTATCTTAATTAAAACTGTCTTTATTTTTTTCCTTAAAAAGTATTTATCAAAAAAATCCATTTTTTAAAAAAAAAATCATGGATTTTTATCCATGCTATAATGTGGACTAACTGCATGCTCTCCTTCACAGAGGTAAAAATGTTTTTTTTCTTCTTTTTATAAGTTTAAAGAAATAACTTGCTGTAACTTCCCCCCCCCCCAACATAAATCTTCTTAAAGGTCCAAGTACATATGCTCTTTCCTCTGTTGTCCTCTAGCCTCTACAGCCAATCTTTGATCTCCAAATTACATATTAGTTTCCAAATGAGGGTTTTTAATCTGTGTTTTATGGCTTTATTATCCCATTTGCTGAAACCCTTGGCATGACCTCACCCATACCAGTAAATGTCTTTTCTCTCCCTATCCCAGAATTCTCAGAGATTCCTCATTTGCCCTACTCTCAAGACCCCAAAATAGTAACCATCATCCATATTCCAAGTTTTCCTTTGTTGAAACTCCCTTTGGAGCCAAACAGTGTCACTCTAATTTACTGCAGGGTGTCATTGTTTAGCAATGAAGGTGCAACTCCCTACCCAGCAAGGAGTTCAGGGCACTGCAGTGTGACCTTTTGTGTTTCTTTCCCCTTAAGTTAAAAGACTGCTAAGTAGAATAGAGAGAAAACAATAAAAACAAAGATAAGAGTGAATCTTGCCATATGTCCTCCCATATGTAGGCACAAGGGAACATCACTGTAATGGTTCTCTTAGGGCAACCCATTGTGATTAGGTATTGGGAGGATGTATGATGTATTTCTTCCTTAACTATAAATTTCCTTGCTTTTACTATCATCTGTCAGAAGTGTAAGGTTCCTTTTAATGTGGTTTTTGGTGTGTGATAATAGATAAGGTTGTTCTCTTTACGAGATGCAGTGTTGGCGGTATTTGACCGATAAGACTAAATTAAGTGATAAATTAGGACGTAACATTTTCTAAAGACATTTTGTGTTTTAATCAGGACTCAAATAATATAGGATGCACAGCTACTGAAGTGGTAACAAGAAAGGAAAACTAACAGGTGGTGGTAGTTTTTGTAAGGGATAATATGTGTAAGTATTGTTTCTATGTTTAATTGTTCATCATGAAAAAACAAAGCTGTGCTTGAACATACAAACATTCAAGACCTCCTGAATGTATACATGAAAAAATTACAAGACAATCATCAATTATATCTTCGCTGTTTCTTAACTAACAAGTATAACATTGTTTGTTTTCTTCAGCTTTAAATACATTTGTGTAGTATTTTGTAATGTCTGTTTTCATTATCTAAATATATTATTCATTATTTTAATGCTGTACTATATGTTTATTACATAAGAACATAAGAATGGCCGTACTGGGTCAAACCAAAGGTCCGTCTAGCCTAGTATCCTGTCTTCCGACTGTGGCCAATGCCCAGTGCCGCAGAGTGAGTGAACCGAACAGATAGCGATCAAGTGATCCATCCATCACCACCCTCTGACAGACAGAGGCTAGGGACACCATTCCTTACCCATCCTGGCTAATAGCCATTAATTGACTTAAACTCCATGAATTTATCCAGTTCTCTTTTAAACCCTGTTATAGTCCTAGCCTTCACAACCTCCTCAGGCAAGGAGTTCCACAGGTTGACTGTACACTGTATGAAGAAGAACTTCCTTTTATTTGTTTTAAACCTGCTGCCCATTAATTTCATTTGGTGGCCCCTAGTTCTTCTATTATGGGCACAAGTAAATAACTTTTCCTTATCCACTTTCTCCACACAACTCATGATTTTGTATACCTCTATCATATCCCCTCATAGTCTCCTCTTTCCAAGTAGAAAAAGTCCTAGCCTCTTTAATTTCTCCTCATATGGGACCTGTTCCAAACCCCTAAATATTTCAGTTGCCCTTCTCTGAACCTTTTCTAATGCCAGTATATCTTTTTTGAGATGAGACCACATCTGTACACAGTATTCAAGATGTGGGCACACTATAGATTTATATAAGGGCAGTAAGATATTCTCCATCTTATTCTCTATCCCTTTTTAATGATTCCTAACATCCTGTTTGCTTTTTTTGACTGCCGCTGCACACTATGTGGATGTCTTCAGAGAGCTGTCCATGATGACTCCAAGATCTTTTTCCTGATTAACTGTAGCTAAATTAGCCCCCATCATATTGTATAGTTGGGGTTATTTTTTTCCAGTGTTCATTACTTTACATTTATCCACATTAAATTTCATTTGCCACTTTGTTGCCCAATCCCTTAGTTTTGTGAGATCTTTTTGAAGTTCTTCACAGTCTGCTTTGGTCTTTAACTATCTTGAGCAGTTTCATATCATCTGCAAACTTTGCCACCTCACTGTTTACCGCTTTCTCCAGAACATTTATGAATAAATTGAATAGGATTAGTCCTAGAACTGATCTTTGGGGAACACCACTAGTTACCCCTCTCCATTCTGAAAATTTACCATTTATTCCTACCCTTTGTTCGCTGTCTTTTAACCAGTTCTCAATCCATGAAAGGTCTTCCCTCTTATCCCATGTCAACTTAATTTACGTAGGAGCCTTTGGTGAGGGACCTTGACAAGGGCTTTCTGGAAATCAAAGTACTCCATGTCCACTCACTCCCCCTGGTCCACATGTCATAGTCATTTTACATGAAAGGTTCCTTTATCTATCTGGTATTATAATAGTTCAATCAGCATTCATCTATTACTATACCCTTTATTTTCAACCAGCAGTGCCTCTGCAGTATTCCAATTCAGGGGATAAGGAAGTTAATGTTCAGGCTAATTTAGCTCTGAACTAGCCTATGAGAGCCATCAAGTTTTCACTGCTATTTTGTTTTGTCATCTGTCATGTTGTATAAGTATGGTTTAGTCCAGCATTTCCCAAAGTTTAGGATGCAGCCTTTTTGGGGTGGGGGGTGAGGGGAAATGCAGACCTGTGAATTAATAAGTAAGTCTTCAATGCATAAAGGGACTGTAGGAGGACATGACTGATATAATTTCCTTTGAGTGGGGCTTCACTTCCAGAACTTAGGGTAATGAAATTTACTTTATTTCTTATTACGGTGGCACTGAGCACAACTCCAGGTTTAAGATTGAGCTCTAATTTGCACTTAAAGCAGTGATACAACTTCTTATTTGTATGAAAAATACTGTATTCTTCCCCATACTTGCAATACTGGGTACAGAATGAATTGTCTGAGATTTTACAAATAAATGTGTTAGTCCCTAAGTAAAAATGTAGTTAAAATTGTCATTTAAGTAACTGAGCATCTGTCAGTCTTTTCTTTGGTCCAAATGATCTTAAAACAATAAGGCAGAGTCTTTAAACTTTCCATATAGTTGATGTTAATTGAAATTGTACACATAGGCGATATCTGAAAAAATTAGGTTGTAATTAAACTAAGTTATTAATGATGTGTATATAATTGCTTTGGTTATATGGCTACAGACTGGTTCAGATAACTCTTAAATGGAACCACTGTGACATCAGAGGTAATTCAACTAATTGCCACCATTTCAGTACAATTAATTTGTGTGCAACATTTCTATTGGTTGTAATGAATCAGTCGTGTGGGGGAAGATTGGACATGTATCAAGACTACTGACTGACAGTTTACTTGGCCCAGTTGGCTGTGCTGTTTAAAGATTGTGTCCATATACTAGTTTGACTATCAGTGCTTGGAAGGCTCTCTATGGCCCTACTGCCTCGGCTCCACTATGCATTGAGATGACAGTGATGGCGGACTGGGGCAGATGTGCAGGGGAAACCCATAAAGAACAAACATTTTGGAGATTGGATTCTCTCTTCATGTTGTGTCAATTATCATAGTTATCTATAGCTATAAGTAAAGTAATATTAAGGACCATATTTGCCAGATGCTTCACTACCTTGCATAGCACTGGCAATGCAAAGCAGCTGTAAATCCAATTTATCTGGCTGGGACACTTTGGCAATTTTGCAGTGCTTCATTAAATCTGCTATTTAAAGCTTGAAAAAAATATTTAAGGGTGATATAGGGATACCATAAGAGCTAAAGTATGGGACTGAGGGATCTGGGCCATAAACATTATTATATCTTAATCCAATGGTTCTCAACCTGCAGCCCATAGACTGCATGCAGCCTAGTTAGCACACAGCTGCAGCCCAGCTGTATGCTAAAGGGTGGTAGGGTCCAGGACTGGAGCTGCCACACAGCAGGGCCTGGAGTTAGGACTGCTGCCAGCCCCCCACTACAGGGTCAGGGCTGGAGCTGCTGCCTGGCTCCGCATAGGGTCGGAGTTGGGGTGTCACCCAGCCCCACACACCAAAATCTGGGGTCAGAGACCGAGCTGCCGCTGGCCCCACACATCAGCAATCAGGGTTAGGAGAATGTTAGCGGTGGCCTGCCCACCTTAGCACTTCTGCATGTGGAGACTGTTCTGGGCATTTTTCAGTGATTCTCCACTCTACAGCAGTAGAGACTCTTCTGCTAGATGTTATGAGTTCTGCCAGTCAAGTAGTTTCCCTACTTTCAAAGCTCCTAAGGTGATCCACAAGTATTGCCATCTGTACAGGTCTGCAGGAGCCATTTCCTTAGGGTATGTCACATTTTTATTTTCTAACTCCTCTCCCTCGTTGTGATATAAAGGCTGTATATAAGTTCATATGAAGAATTTGACTTGCTGATGCTTCTGAAGGTGTGGGTGTTTTTTTTTTTTGGTCCAGTTGCACTGGAAAAGCTAGCCCAGAATTTCAATAGCACCATAAAATTTGGGATGACATCTGTGAAGCCTTGTTATCAAAAAAAATGAAGTTCCTCTGATTGACTTTTCTTTAAACCCCTCTGTTAGAGGCTGGTGGAGTACCTCTTTCTCTTCTTTCCCTTGCAACAGAACTTTATAATGATGGAGTTTGGTGAGAGAAATGAGTCTCTAGAACCATCTCCTGAAGCCGTCATAATCTTGCTGCCACTATTTCCTCCTGATTTTGGGATTGAGTGGGAGTGATTGTAATTGTTGTTCAACCCAAAACACACAGCAGAGAAACATCATCTTCGTCATGATGGGTTGACATTTCCTCAGGGAGGCACATTCCGTAACTTAAGAATAGTGTTTTGCTACATTGACTGTCCCAAGGGTATGCCATGAGCAGTGTAACTGTTGTTTGAGGGTCTGAAAAGTTGTCAGCTTGATTTGACCTCATGTCTTGTCCTTAATGCCAAGTCTTTTAAAAACCCTTCTGCTTGTCCACAAAGTAGCTTCTCAGAATCAATTAGAATACAATTCTATTGAAAAGACTGGAAGAAGAATTAAAGTACAGTAATAACATTTTCATATTAGTTGCCATATTGGCATTGATGCAGAGAAATCTGTTAGAAAAACTGTTTGCTCTTTTCCCATGTGTCCACGCTGAATAACTGCAGAGTTGGGTATGCTGTCTTTTTTCTAAAAGCTGTCATATGCTTTAATAACTGGCTTGACACTTATTATCTTTTTTTTAATGCAAAGAGGAGATTGTCAGAGTTTGCAGCAGTAAAATGACTCCTTTGTTACTTTCATTATTTTCAGTATAAAGGCTGCTTCTTCTCCCCCCGCCCCCACCTCCCTTCGGCCCAGTCTCTTGATAAGATTGGAGTTCACTCGGTAAAGACATTGTGAAGACATGAAATGCAAGTAATGTGGACAGTATCAGGGCAAATAGGATTCAAATAACTTACTAATTGCTGTTCTTTTATTTTAATATAAAGGAGCAAAACTGTCTGATCAAAGCCTAGTTTAACTCTTTAGAGTGCAGTGTAGTTATTTATAGGCAATTTTATTTTAGTAAAATTTTCTTATATTGTTTTAAAATTGGTGATAGGTTATTGTCTGTTTCACAAGAACCTCATAGTTGCTTCCCCACAACAATTGTCTAGCTAGTTAGATATCCTGTTTGTGGCAGTAACCTATAGAATGCACATCAGAAGAAAGCATAAACTTCATACATTGTTCCTCTTTTTGCAATAATCTGTGGGGAGAATTTCTTCTTGACTCTGGTGTTTAGTTTATGTTCCAAAGTATGAATAGTCCTTTGATTTCTATCCCATCTATTCTAATGCCTGACTATTATTTCCGTGAACACTTTTACTAAGATTTTTTAAAAATCTTATTTGCCTTAATATCTTGCAGAAGTTTATTTAAAGTAGTTGATTTTTTAAAATCATGATTCTGTATTTAAATCAGATTATTTTTAAATTTAAATCAGATTTTATATTTTCATGTTATTTCTCTGCTTATCATTTAATGGTCTCAACTAATTATATGAATGTTTTGTATTTATTTCTTTTATTAGTTTTCTAATTGCTCATAGAATTTCAGATTTTATGTAGAGCTTTTTTACTATTAAGAAGTTTTGCACATAAAATGTTCATCTTTGCTGAAAAAACATAAATCCAGGTCCTCTTTATCATCCTTATTATGAGAAAAACACACTCTTGACACAAAATTTGATAAGCATATAGTCCAGCCTGCATTTGCAAACACCACAACAACCACCTTCCTATCTATTAAAATCCCACAAGTGAAGAAATGTGTGATGCTTCACGAGGCTATACACCAGCATCAGGATATGCGTTTTCAAGACAATGGGACATGTGCTCCGAAGTCATATAGGTGCCATCGAAAATCCCACTCCTAGTTGCTTAAAAATGGACTGAAGGGTCTAATTTTCAGCTCCTATTTTTTAAAATAGTGTGTTTAAAAATGTTCACAGTAATTTTGTTCATGTATTGAAAGTCTAATTTTTCATTGTTAACATTAAAGCATTTTTGTTTTGAGGTGACAAATTTTAAGCTTCTGAGAGAAGTTTTTAGTTTTTAAATAAAAAAAATAGAGTTTTAGCCCCTTATGCTGCAAACATTTATATACATATGTAGTCCCATTGAACTCAATGAGAGTATTCATAGCAATAAAGTTAAATATCTGCTTAAGGGTTTGCAGGATCGGGACCTTAATTGTCAATATTTTTTACCTTATGTTTAGCAGTTTTGTAAAACTCATATAAAATACCCTACCAGTAGCAGCACCTAAAAAACAAAAAAAAATATCAAGATTTATACTTTAGTTTTTGGTAATTTTGAATCTAAATCTGTAATAACACAAAGTTTTGTAAATCAATTTTATTTGTTTTGCACCATTTCCTATAAAAACAGAGGGACCTTACTGAAGTTACAAAGGAAGCATCTCGTACCCTATGATATTCTCATTCATTTATTTATTTAGATTTAGAGAGAGAACAAGGATCCTAGTCAAGGGTCTAGGCATCCCTGCCATAAATTAGAAAAACAAACTGCCCTCAGAACATACAATTCCGATTTCTTTCAAAAGTCCATATTTGCAGCAGCTCATGTAAATAAGATTTCTGTGTACACTGTGTAGTTGATAGACTTGTGCTGTTTCATACTGTGGGGAAGTCTGTCCAGCACTGATGACCCTTCATATATGTAATAAAATAATATAAACATTTTGGAAATGTACGTACATGATCCAGGATCTCATTCATGAGGTTATTTCTCCCATTCAGTTGTGTATGACCTTTTAGGCTATTCAGAATGATGTGGACACATGTGTTTTAGCTTCTGCATTCAAAGACCTGTGTTATAAGTGGGGCTGGTAGCATCATCTGTTGTTAAGGTTGCCCAACACTTCAGTTATGAGGCCTTGTTTTCAGTTGCTTATAACTTTGAAAATTAACCATTTGGGGTAAAATATTCCATATTGGGTGTCTGCTTCAGGCTAAATATTTGGAGAATTTCTGCCGAAACAGTTCAGTCATTTCTGAGAACAAGTTTAGGAAAAAATGTTTTCCTTGTGTTAAAATATTTATCCTGGTAATCTGTTTGAGATGCTCTAGAGTTCCTATCCTTTGGAGCAGAGACTTGCAATTTGGCAGAGGGGTGGCCTTTGTGTCAGCGATATGCTTTTTGTCCTTCTCATGTAAATCTGCCTAAATTTGATCAAATTATAAACTTTTAAAAAAAGCACAGTCCACCCATACTTAGAGACTTGCTAGAACTTTGCATCTAAATTCACTGAAGATTCTGTCTACACTAAGCATGTTCCAGCCCAAGGCTGAGCAAGACTTTCCATTCAGTTGCAGCTATGGGTTGCTACTGCCCATGCTGGGTCTGGGTGTCTGCGCTGAAAGCAGGGGGCTCAGAGAGTGAGGAAAACACAGGAAAAAGCTGCCTGATTTGAATTCAGAGATGACAAGACCCAGATCATCTGGGGGTCAGGGAAGATGATCAGGACAAGGAGTCTATGGGGCACAGAGGAAAACTGAGACTGAAAGTTAAGGATGTGAGGACCCTGGGTCCTGTGGGGAGGCTGGGACTGGCTGGGAAAGGATACTGGGTGGCTGAGTGGGAAACTGAGTGGAGGAGATTGGAAGCCAGTAGGTTGGAAGGAGGCTGAGATCAGATGGGGGAAGAAGGTAAGTGGGGAAGGACACAGGTTTGATAAGGAGCCAGGTACTAGATGGAGAACTGGAATTGGCTATGCAAAGAAACTGGGAAAAGAGGCAGGGTCAAGTAGGGGGACACTGAGACAGAACAGAGAGCATGGTGAGATAGACTGGGAGCAAGTGTGGATGAAGAATGTGGGTGGCTGGAGACCAGAATGAGTGGTGGTGGGAGGGAGGAAAAACAGATCAAGAGCCAGGGCAGGAAGGAACTGAGACTGGTAGTGATTTGACTGGGGAAAAGTAATGAGGGGTAGGGGAAAAACTAGCAATGGTCAGGTAAGAAAATTGCGGGCAAGGAGATGTGAGGGGTTACAAGGAAACTATGAATGGTTTGACAAGGAGGCTGGAACTGGGAGTGGGAGGCAGGTTGGGATGGGAGTTCAAATGAGTGAAACAAGGACTTTATGGGACTGGAATGAGAAGTTTGAGGGGTGGAGATTAGAACTGGCTAGGTGGAGAATGTAAGACTGGGACAAGGAGCGAGGGTGGGAAAGAGACTAAGACTGGGATAAGGACAGGATAGAGTGGATTGGGCAGAAGATGTCATGCTTAATGGGAGTGGGCAGATGTGACATTTCCCTTCAGAGCATAGAGTGGAACCCAAGATCCCAGAGTTTACAGTTCTTCTGCTCTCAGCAAATGTCTGTGAAACTCACTGGCATTCTCAGTCCCATCTCCTCTATAGCTGAACCACCAAGATGATGATAACCTACTGTTATCAGTTAATCCATTAACTCAAGCAGCGGAGTGCTGTGCAATGCTTCTAAAGGTTCCAGTCAGGCTGATGATCCGTGTGAGCATCAATGTGATGCCACATGATGGAATTTGATTTTTTCAGTTAGATTTAAAAAAAAAAATTAGGAAATTATAGACACACAAACTGTGTTAAAAGAAAATTAGTAAAGTCAGAAAGTCAGAAGTTGGGAAATGTCACAATGAAGGTTGCTTGTGCAACCTTAATTTGACTGTCTTGCTCATATATATTATGACACAGCGTGTAAATACATGATCCCATACTGTGCATGATACTTGAGAAATTTAAGCTTCCTTGCGTAAGGTGTTCAACATAGGTAACCCATTAGGCCTGCAACCTCAGGTACAAACCTCAAGGAGGCACTGGAGAACAAACACTTTGATATGAATCCATTTTATATTTAATGCACTAGACCTTTCTCTTCATAATTGTTTTTAAAGATAGTTCAGTGCTAAAAAGTATGCTGATGGCAAAGTGAAGTTGAGAATTTAAATACACAAAAAATAGAAAATTTGTAAGTTATGGCTCCCACAATACTGTTAATTCAGCTACATTACAGTTCTCTGCAGAATAAAGTAGTACCAAATTAGGTTGACACTATATGCAACCCGATGAGTTATAACAACTTTGAGGACCATACATTAAAAGTTCCAGACTTCATTATGTTTAAACTTTCAACCTTAACATTTTATTAATATAGGGGTTTTTTTAATTTTAAATCTATCATACAGAAATTTGAAATCTTAAAACTGACATCCACACAGCTGGTTTCCAGTTAAACATTTATAACAATGAAAGATAAATCTGATGTGCAATATTCTTGCAAGTTTAAATAGTACTAAAATGCCATAGAAATAGTGAATTTTTCTTGTTGACACAAAGCTTAAAAAGAAAATTTTATGAGAACAGATTGTAGAAAATGTGTTTTAATTTATTGCCTTGTTCATTGCATGCTAAAGAAGAAGCAGTGAATCATATAATTAAATGTGACTGTAATACTTCTCTATTGTGGATTTCAAATTATTACCCACTGGCATTTTAGTTAGTCTTTTTGAGGCATGAGCTTTTCAGAAGAGCTACCATTCAGAAAAAAAGGAAACAAATGAGAGAGAATCATTTTAGCATAGTTTGACGCTAATATTGGCTTGACTTTGACCCTACATTAATAGAATTATTTATCCAGAATCACCCATAGTACTCCCTGTTCTTTGATTAATTTTTCTGTGTGATATTGAAAGAGCACAAACTAAAACAGGAACTACTGATCTAGACAAAAGAGTAAGACACTAGGTCTTTTCCAATATTTCTGTGTAGCCAGCCTTTAAGAATAGGTAGTGTAGCTACGAACGGTTTTCAACTGTTTTGAGCATTAATTCCTTTTTTGTGTGTTTTGAAGTTGTTTTTACTTCTAAAAGAGTAAGAAATGGGAAGGATCTGTTCTGCGCTGGTGAGTGGTAGTACTTGGTCAAGCTTGCAAGGCCTTACATTCAACTTGACGGCATTTCTCTGGGTGTAATGCCATAACTTCAGAATGCTGTATCCCAACAATTCAAACATTTCGGGGATTATTCTAGGTCTCACTGTGCAGAACCGTATTGATTTTGGGAAAAGCCAAGAGAGAGGAAAAAAGAGAGTGCATGAAGCCCGTGGCATCTGGTTAGCCGAGCTATCAGCCATCTCTGTAATTGTCTGTAAATTAAAGAATTGGCATGGGGAGGTGTGGTGAATGGGGACCAGGGAAAGGGGGAAGCACACAGAGCACTTGAAATGTGCGTGGGGAGGGGCAAGGTTGCATGGACTTCCTGAAACAGAAGCAGATGGGGTGGTGGCTCACAAGGAACGTATGGAGGAGAATGGAGTGATGAAGGAACATCTGATGTGTAAAAGGAGCTCTGCCTGCTGTAGTAACAAAGTGTGTGACTCCCTAGTGGACTCAGTTCTGCACCATTAGTCACTCTTGCTTGCAGAATAAGGGGGTTTGAAGTGAAAGGGTAGCAGAAACAGGCCTTCTAGAAGCATTAAAGCAGTGATGTCTGAAGTTTTCCCAACCAAGGGTATCACTGGTATTTTCCAAGATTGCCGCTAACTTGTATAAAACAGCAGATTATTTTTATATGGCTGTTGAAGCAATAAAGGCTGCAGATCCCTGCTTAGTCTTTTTAATCTTTATTGTTTAGATTTCAGCATGAATGATGGAGGAGTTTTGGTAGCATTTTGGAATTTCAGGGGCCCACACTTTGGCCTGCTTTTCTGTACAGGGATAATCAAAAGAGAGCCCATGGCTATCGGGTAGTATCAAGATAAGTGTTTAAATTATATTGTGACTCTCAGGAAGGTTCTTCTCTTTGTTATTTGTCATGCACAAAGTACAACAACCAGTTTGGTTTTGGTAATCCAGCTAAAGACTCCTTGTAGACTCTCCTGGCAGCAGGTATGCAGAGGCAATTCGTTGTTGTATTGGGGGGGAGGAGGGGGCAGAGTACAGGAGGAGCAGGGGGCACACAGTTCTCATAATTAATGTTAACTCTCTCTGTCATTAAGGAGGAAGATGTTATATGCAGGTAGTATATAAAAGTTTACACTTGCAGCAAATGGAATAGCAAAGGAGATTCCATGAGGCTATTTCCACTTTGTGAGGAGCTGTTACCACAAAGATCAAAGAAGAAATGCTTCTCTCAGGAATTTCTTTGTGAGCAGTGTGAGAATGTGATAGATTTTCTTTAACACCTGTTGAATGCCTTGTTACTCATACTCATGAATAGTAACTCAGCTTCAGTTTTAGGATTATGACATTAAGAGGTCAGAAATAGATGAAATGTCTTAATTATGATCTTTGCTTTTTTTTTTTTTTTAGTGAGCTGGGTGATTCCTCCCTCTCTGTTACACACTACCATATTATTTCTGCTTTCTATGTACATTTTCTTACAGAGAAGTGAGCATAACCCATATAATAAGGCAGATTTTCTTAGGATCAACAATAATCTGCAGATCCATTTAATACTAGTGACAAAGATACTGGAACAAATTATTAAACAATCAATTTGAAAGCACCTTGAAGATAATAGGATTATAAGGAATAGCCAGTATGGATTTATCAAGAACAAATATTACCTAACCAACTTAATTTCTTTTGTGACAGAGTTACTGGTCTAGTATATAGGAGAGAAGCACTAGATGTGATATATCTTGATTTTTAGTAAGGCTTTTGACACAGTTCCACATGAAATGCTCGTCAGTGATCTAGAGAAATGTGGTTTAGATGAAATTGCTATAGGTGGGTGCACAATCAATTGAAAAGCCGTACACAGAGTAGTTATCAATGTTTCACCGTCAAACTGGGAGGACATACCTAGTCGGATCTTTCAAGGGTCAGTCCTGGGTCTGGTACTATTTAATATTTTCATTAATGACTTGGATAATGGAGTGGAGTGTATGCTTTTAAAAATTGCAGATGATACCAAGCTGGGAAGGGATGCAAGCATTTTGGAGGACAGGACTAGAATTCAAAATGACCTTGATAAATTGGAGAATTGGTGTGAATTCACCAAAATGAAATTCATTGAAGACATGTGCAATGTAGTTCACTGCTACAAAATGAGGAATGACCGGCTAGCTGGTAGTACTGCAAAAAAGGATCTGGGGGTTATAGTGGATCACAAATTGTGTATGAGTCAACAATGTGATGCAGCTGCGACAGAGCAAATATTCTTCTGGGGTATATTAACAGGAGTGTCATACGTAAGACACAGGTGGTACTTGTTCCACTCTACTGAGCACTGGTAAGGCCTCAGCTCTAGGTGTTTGTCCAATTCTGGGTACCTCACTTAAGAAAGATATGGACAAATTGGGGAGAGCAACAAAAATGATAAAAAATTTAGAAAACCTGACCTATGTGGTAAAGTTTAAAAAACAGACATGTTTAGTCTTGAGAAAAGAAAACGGGGGTGGGCGATGGGACCTGGTACTGCTTTCCAAATACGTTAAAGTCTGTTATAAAGAGGTTGGCAATCGATTGTTCTCCATGTTCACTGAAGGTGGGACAAGAAGTAATTGGCTTAATCTGCAGAACAGGAGATTTAGGGTAGATATTAGGGAAAGCTTTCTAAGTATGAGGATGGCTAAGTTCTGGAATAAACTTCTGGGAAGGTTGTGGAATCCCAATCAGTTTTTAAAAAACAAGTTGTACAAAATCCTGTCAGGGATGGTCTAGGTTTACTGGGTTCTGCCACAGGACAGAGGGGCGGTCTTGATGTCTTCTGGATGTCCCTTCCAGTCCTACATTTCTATGATTCTATGACAATAAACTATATTTTTTAAAAATATGGAATTTCTCCACGGACTTTCCAATTAACCTCACATCATTCTGGTGGTACATACTGTTTTATGAAATATCCTGATGAAAATGACTACTGCATTGAAATTAGATTTTTTTAAATGTATATCCTGCAGAAAATAAGCCAATTTAGTTTAACAATTAGAATTTTTTTCTCCTTAATAAACATGTAAATCTCAAGTAAGTATGTAATCTGTTGTTTAGTGTGCAAACTCCACAAAAGTTTCATGGCTATAACTGTAAATCAGTATAGCAGCAATGTGGATGCATCTTTTGTCTGCCCTGAGCATCCTAATGTTGCTTTTTGCCTCTCATAAAAGGACTTGATTCTGTGAGGAGCTGAGCACTTTCTGAAAGGTGACTGAGTCTCTCTTTACCCAGTGACATCAACACTGTTTGAGGGTGGCCCAGCAACTTCCATTATGTCAGCAGCACCTCACAGAATTGAGGGGTTTATTGTAAGGGCAAAATGACATACACAAACATGGTCGTAAATTTGAAGGTGATCATTTTTGGGGGGTGGAAATCTCTTGTGAAATACACATGAAAATGCTTAAAGATATCTGCTACAATGAAGCTACAAATAAATTTTGTTTGGGACATAACACTAAGAAGGATCAAAAATCAGCTTCACATATACAGAAGTATTTGGAGAAAAGCAATGCAACCCCCCTCTCTTTAGTCCCTACCTGGCAAGAACATTTGAAAAGGAAGCTCTTAACAAAGTACTGTGTTTCTGGAACTCAGTAAATAGGAACTATTGCTGAAAGTTGTGTAATGTACATTGTATTAACACTTTGGTTTGTCTCTGTCTAGGTATCCGAGCAAGGTGATATTTTAATGGACATTACAAAGACACCTTTAAGATAGGTACAGACCAGAGAAATTAATTGATGGTCTATCTTTTAGCATATCAAAACCATAGACTGTATTCCAGATTAAAAAGGCAATATTATTACTAGCAAAACCCAATACTGGATATGCTATTAATGAATTTGTTCAATTTCCTTGTTTAGTGCAGGGGAAGAAGAAATGACCAGTAGAAGATGTATTACTTGAGTATTGTTTCCAAGTTATTTTCTAGGTAATTTTCTTCATTTTAGCACTGACATCGAACTCCCATAAATTTCTTTTCAGAATCTCATGTAGGGAGTGGACTTTTTATATTATTTAATTCAATAGTCTGGACTTAGTTGGTGTCACTAATGGTTTCTTAAAATATCAGTGCATCTCTAGAGATTTCCTTTTTAAACTTATTGTGAAGCAGATTATTTGAAAGTCTCTCTAAGGTATGAATTTGTTACTTACTTTTTTTTATTTTATAAATTGTTACAGTTGGTTTATTATTCAGGGCCCCTTCAGTTGATGTGATAGGTGAAAAGGAGTGAAATTTGACTGTGAAATGTGTAGAGAATGCTTAGTGGTAAAATGTGTTCAGGCATGTCCTGTTAAGATTTCTCTTGAGAAATTCATGTGTGTTCAGAGAGAAAAAAAGTGGCATGTGTTCTTGAATTGTTATCTCGTTTCCCCATAAAACAAAATGACTGAAGGAAACGTGGAAGGTGGGGGGAGAGATTGTGTAGTGCTCACAGGTTCATTGCAGTTTCTTTTTGAGTAATTTGCATAAAATCTTCATTAGTTTTTGTTGCTTTAAATCAAAGGAAAAGGAGTCTGAGGTGGCTGCATCATAGACAGGAAAGCTCCTTCTAAGTTTTCCAAAATTTCAGGAAGATTGTGTCTCTACATTTAATTACTTTAGTCTCAACCATCAGCTGGCTTGTCAACTAGTAAACTCTGATAAAAGGAAAGAGTTAATCATTTCACCAAGAAATAGCAAGCTGGGAATAAAAAATAATAAAAAGGCCATCTGAGAAGTAAGCACCAGCTGTTTCCTACCTGCAAAAGTGTACTCTGATCTGATGCTGGTGTATGATAATTAACCTCCATCATGCTAGAGCTGAGTATTCATCACTAATATATTTCCTTATATGGTGAATGGTCTGTGTAGCTAGAAAAATGATCAGGTATCAGTGGTGACCAGCTAATCCATCATATTTAAGAATCTTCATTAATTATTCAATTGAAACATCTCTCTGTCTAATTTAGTAATGGTATTTCTAGGGTGCCCATCATCACTTTAGCATGTAAGTCCCAATATAATGCATGTGTTGCTGTGAACTGCTATATTTCATTTATACAGAGATATAGAATATCAGGGTTGAAAGGGACCTTAGGAGATCTACTCCAACTAGGACCACTCCTCACTTGAATCATCCATCAGATTTTTGCCCTATTTCACTAAATGGCCCCTGCGAGGATTGAACTCCCAACCGTGGGTTTAGCAGGCTAATGTTCAAACTACTGAGATGTTGCCTTGTACTTGACCATTTTCTCTTGGCCTGATATTAAGTCCCAAACTATCATTAGTGAACATAGATTTTTTTTTTTTCTTTTCCTCTAGTAGTCATATTACTGTAGCATTTTCTTTCTGGCTAAGACAATGGTGAGTGAATCCAGAGCTGCTGGATGGATCTGCTGAGAGGGTTCTAAAAATTGAATGGCAACCCTTCATACAGAAAAATGAGTTATCACATTTATGAACAGGTTACATGATCTAGAGTGCCTCATTGTTCCAACTACCTCCACATCAGGTCACGTCTATAAAATCTACTATTTCAAAGAATTGAACCTGTGATATAATAGAATAGCATTTTAAATGTTTATCTTGCTCTGCATTATCATTTGTTTTGTTATTTTAATTAACTGCTGATTCCCACATCGCATTCATCATATCAGTACCCCATAAAATATACAATTAATTGTGGAACAGAATAATTAGGTCAATAGATGAAGAATGTTGTTTCAGTTGAATTCATAATAATGGAGAGGTTGCCCAGAAAGCCATATTAAAAGTAAAACCTACATTTTGAAAATAAAACAAAGAAAAACATCTTGTAGGAGAAAATTATCATGAAACCCATAATAGCTAAAAAAGGTATGATAAAGTCTAAAGAGAGCTTTCCATTTTCAGTCCCTTTTAAAATTCTAGTGCTATATTCTATTAGTAGTCTATATAAAATAATGAGAGATTGAACCCTGCTGGTATAGAACTATTACTAATCTGTTACTTTAAATGCATTTGTACTTCAAAAATTGTCTGAGGACTTCTCAGTTAAGACCTGTTGCACTGTTTTCCAACTAAACAGATGAGACCTACTACTCATCTTTGAATAGTTCAAATTGAAATTTTCAGACTTCTCATGTCTGAAAGTAGAGTAAAACATATTGGTAGAGAGAGACAGGTTTTTTTCCATTTAGAAATCAAATATACCCATATCAAAGTAGAATACTGTAATTATCTCTAGTTTTCAACCTTTTTATGTAATTTCTTTTGCAAGGGTCAGATGTGGGAGGAGAAGGAATAGATTAAAATCTTGTCAGGCTTTTGCAATATAATTAACACACACGGTTTTTAACCACTAGTAGTTTAAGTTTTTGTGACTAGTCTTGCAGGCTGCTCTTTTTTACATTGATCTTCTGTGGTAGAACCCCAAATCTCTGTGTTGCCCATCTCACATTCAGTTGCAGAGTTCTAATTCATAATGGAGCTTGGACTGCTTTTTCTGATTGCAATATGGAAGCGTGGAATCTCATTGTGGGCTACAACACTTAGAATTGGAATCAGTAAGAACTGGCTGGCTGGTTGGTACAAGCAAGTTTTTAGTCCAGGGGTCTCCAAACTTTATGAGACGAGGGCCATAAACTGGACCAAGCACAGACCAAGTCTATGCTTGGTCCAGTTTGTTACAGTGAACAAAATGCAAACTCTGATCCTTCTAAACAGATCTGGAGTCTATAAGAGAAAAGAGAGACTATTCGTTTCTTTCTGTTTGCTTGCTCAGTTTGATTATAACTGTGTAAACCTTGAGGGTGCTAATTGTACGTGTGTCCTCTGCTTAGAATTCACTTTCATAGTAAATGGTCTAGATAGAAGCAGCTAACTCCATTCAAATAACACTGTAAATTTAAGTAACTTGAAACCTGTAGAAGATTATATGAAATAAACATAGAATGAAACATAAAATTCAGGGCTGTTGAACTAAAGTTACATGAAGCCCACCTGAGAATAAGTATGCTTTGTGCTGGGCTTTGTGCTGTACTTCTTTCTTGGCTTTTGTAGTTGACAGAATTTTATATTATACCCTCAGTAGAATCGAATACAGTACTGTGAATCTCAGCTCAGTGTGAGATTATTGCAGAATGATGTCCCTGTGAGGAGGGAGGGCAGTAGTGCTTCTCCTTTTCCTAGCATTGTTTTACATGGTGTTTTTCCTTCATCCTGTTACTTTGGCCCCTCAGAAAAGATACCCAGCTGTCAGAGACAGTGCCAGTGTGGAGTTGTATTGTAAGTAATCTGTACTGACAGTTGTCCTTGAATTTTTCCTTTCTTGCTTTCCCAGCACTGTACTTCTGTAACTTGTTCCTATCTGTTACATCATTTGTTTATTCTTCCTCTGGTTCCTTTTCACTGACATAAGGATACCACTGGACTTTCAATCAGCTCAGACATGATTTCAAAATATAACTTTTTAAAGTTTTTTCCTTCTGTCTGAACTATTTATTTCTGATGCCTTTTGGTGCTTGTTATAGTTTTGATTGAGAAGTCTCTTGAGATTAGTCTTGGCTCTTTGATTCAGTTACTGGTAGCTGAGCTGAAGCAACACACTATATAGTTTTCACTATATAGTGGCTCAAATTCTACACCATTAATTTTGTTTAACTATCAGCAGAACTCTTTCTGTGGCATCACTTTGGTGCAGTTTATTAACTAAAAATATTGATTGACTTTTTCCTAAGACATTTGATTTACAGCGTTCAATCTTGTTTCTTCCACTTAGTAGTAGTATAAGAATCATTGACAGAAGTTCCTAGCAGTGACCTCTCTTGACTCACTTATTTGAAAACTCTGTCAATGGTAACTTAATTTTTGTAATTTACTTTTTTAAAACCAGAGTTTTTCGCATTATCAGGTTTAGCTTGATAGTAAAGCAGGTGATGAACAGTTTTCTCTGCAAGATTTAATTTGTGCAGAATTTTACGGTTAGTTGTGAGTAGTGCATTGCATCTTGATGGAACCTAAAAGATAGTATTCTCTTATTCTCATTTGAAATCTACATCCTACATCAGTGTGTGTTTCACCTACAATCCTTCTCTCTGAGGAGGTCTAGACAGGCTACCCTTCAAAATTACTCAGTCATATTTTTGAAGATGCTGATGTAAAGATTTACCTCCTCCCAACGGCTAAACACCAACTGTCTGTGATACTGTTGGTCTTCAATGCAAGAAAAATAAACCCGGATCTCCTGCTTTATAGCACAGGACACAGCTATTAGGCAAACAGGTATTTTTATGTTTAAGCATTTTTTCTTTAACTCTGATTTTTTGAAATAGCATTTAGTGTGTTGGGTTCCTAGAAAATTATATATAGATTCATGCACCACATAGAGAAATAGTAGAGAACATGGAATAACAGGATTATAGAATGACTGAACCTTCTGTAAATAAGAGAAGCAGTGACTATTCATCCTGTTGGAAGGAATTAATTCAGTAAAATGTTGATATTTCTTTTATTGTCTAACTATTGCTATCAATCTACAATGTGTAATTTGTAAATAAGACTTCCTAATGAGTACTCAGTCATTATCTAAGGAATGTCAGAAAAGATGAGATCTCTTAGCCTGTGAATTTTTTTACATATTGCTATTTGTGACATATACTGAATGCTTACTGGTAATAACATGTCATTTCTGAAGTTTTAGACATTAGAGTCTCACGTTACACATGGAAGAGTTTTCGGTTAAATGTGTGAACAATTAGGTGCACTTTTATTGTTTCTCTTAAAATCTTACATATTTGGTAGTTTGGGTCTCTCTTGCACTTGTGGTGGTTTTGGGTCAAGAATCTTGCATACAGGTGTTTTTTTATTAATCTAGGGATTCTTGGGTGCAAATGTCAAAGAGCCAGTCTAGCACCCCGTCTGGCCACTCACCAGACTGCTGTGAGGGGATTCCCTCTGCTGGATCCTCTGTGTTTTACTCCCCCAGATTCTGAATGGAGTCGACTCACTCCCACTGTCTTTAGGGTCTCAGGACACATCTTGGAGTGCAGAACCACTATCTGGTACCCCCGCAGAGAGGTGTGATATCACAGCCGCATATCCAGTGCTAACACTTGTGCTGAATCCTCAGGTTTCCCACCCCCATAGTTTAAACACATGCTTTCCCAGAACTCCAGCCATGTGTGGTTCTGGGTCTACAGTTTACTTCTTCAAGGAGCACATGAATAATGTAACACGTCAAATGAACAGGCACTTCACACAGAATTCTACAATGATATTTCTCTTGCTTTAATAACACAAGAAATACATAGTTCTGTTGAAAAATATTAAACCCTACATACACCATCCCTGTCTCAGGTTCCTTACCACTACACCACATTCTTTGGGCTGGGATCAGATTCATCTGGAGCCATCCAGGATCCTTCAGCTGCAGTGCATGGCTTTTATGAAACATGGAACCTTCTCTAGACCAGTTCACTTTCTCTGATCTTGACTGGTCCATCCCCTTCTCTCCTGCCTAATGTTTTTTGTGTGTCCCTGAGCCTTCCCCTAGTGAGCCCTCTTTAAACCCCTCCTTTGTCACCTCTGTCTGTCCTGTTTCTCGTAACTTTCCACTTACTCCTTTCCCTCTTCCTCCTGACAAGTGGGAAATCTCCCAGTTACAGCAAACATCCTTAGCGTATCTATTAACACGTCAGAGCATTCATTAGAGTTAAATACGTCCATTGTCCCTAGTCTGGTGAATTCATGCTAGGTCCTATCAGCCCATGGTGGATTCACATAGACAGTTGTTTTCACAGCAATAACTTCATAATAGTAACTAGAATTCATAAATCATACACAGGTTCCCCAAATTGTCACCACAAATAATTGCATGTTAGAATTATAAAGTTATCTTATTTATAGTAACGAAAATGTTCTGCTCAAAAAAGTAATTATTTAGTAATTACATTTTAATCTTTAAGCTTCCTAAAATATTTGTTTTATTTCATGAATATATTCAGACATAAAATTAGGATATCAGCCTGCTCAATACAAAATAGTTGGTCTGATCCTATGTGAAAACTGACAAATGGTTACAACTCAAAATTCATGTTGCACTCTAATTACTTCTCTTATGTTCCTGCTTATTTGTTTCTTCCCACATTATAGGCTATCCACACACATTACAGTTTCTTAAAAATTATTATAGCCTTTGCTTTGCAGATGTCAATAACCTATGTACACAAAAATACAGTATTTCTTTGCAAAAGTTTCATAATCTTGTGCATCTATTAAAGCAATATTAAAGATCATTACATTAGAAATGACAATGAAAAAGTTTCTTGCTACTGTAATTTCCTTTTTTGTGTGTCTGCTATTTCTTAGAAATGTATATGGACATTCTGCAGACACAGAGCATATGACATGTTCATGCTTAAGTCTAACTTTAAATAGAAAAATTAAGTTGACTTCATTCAAATGCAGACTGTGTGTGTATATACTTTAATTTCTGTGATAGTCTTTTATTTGTAGCAGTATTTACGGGATTTGGAGGATGATCCTATGTTTTAGGACCATGACAATTTAGAGTCAGATTATCTTTTGCATTGAAATAAGTTAATGAATAGCGAATGTACACACTATGCATCCAAAAATATATGCAATCTTTTTAATATCTAACATTTGGATGTTTTTCTCTTTCCACGTATATTTGAAAATGGATTATTGGTAGGGCTCCATGTCTGTCATGGAGGTCATGGAAGTCACAGATTCCATGACTTTCTGCAACCTCTGTGACCTTTGCAGCAGCCGGTGTGGCTGAGCCCAGGGCCCCATTGCAGCTGGCTCTGGGAACAGCCACTGCTGGAGCGGCTCTGCAGCCAGCCACTCGGACAGTCCCGCACCCAGATGGACTGGCTGCTGCTGGAGCTGCCCTGGGGCCTGCTTGTCCTGGCTGCTACTCCGGTAGTCCCTGGCAGCTGGCTCCGGGGACCACCTGAGTAGCGGATGGGGTGGCTGTCCCCAGGGACTGCCTGAGCAGCAGTCCCAGGGGCGTCAGGAGCAGTGCGGGTGGGCAACATGGGGGCAGCCGGAGCAGCTGCTTCTTGGCAGGCCATGGCAGCTGGTGCTGCAGACCCCCTGGATCCTTCCCAGAGCAGCTACCCCCCGAAGGCACCTCCAAGTAGCAGCTTCCCCGAGCAGCGGCTCCCTCTGGGGCCGGCTCCCCCACCCTGGAGCAGTAGCACCCACCCCTGGTTCCCCCTAGCAGTAGCCCCCAGATAAGATTTAGTCAAGGGTATTTATAGTACAAGTCATGGAAAGGTCACAGGCCATGACTTTTTGTTTAATGCCCGTGACCTGTCCATGACTTTTATTGAAATACCTATGGCTAAATTGTAGCCTTAATTTATTGGAAATCATCCCATACTCTTTCCCAAATGTTACATATGTGTTAACATGAGTACAGCTATATATTTGCATGTTTTGGATGTACTTTAAGAGTCAACTTGGCTGGTACTCAATAGTTGTGCAATGGTTCCCAAATATTAACAGCTCATGAACCCCTTTCATGAAAATATCAAGTCTCTCAAACCCCCTCCTAAAAATAAATATTTCCAGGGATTTTCTCCCTTACCTGAGAATAAATTATAGAAGCACTGATCTTGGAAATAATTTGGTATTTTTTATGATATGCTTATTACACACTATTTATTATTGCATTATTATTTATCATTATATTATTAAAATGGCAACACTCTTCCAAGATTTCACTTTTGTAGCTCATGTCACTTCGATTAAGCCTCCTACATGTTTCATCAAGGAGTACCAGACATGAAACAGCATGAAGTTATTTAAGAAGCTGACTCAGATAAAGAGTCAGTCCAGGCAAATAACACACAACTACAACAAAGCTTAAACTTGTTCTGCCAGGAAGTAATGGTCCCGGGACTTGGGCTGCCGGCCACCACAGGGCTCAGGTTGCTGTCCCTGGCGCGTTGGGTCCATAGGGATGGCTCTGTCCATCATTATGGATTTTTTTTTTTTTCTGAGAACCTCCTGATACATTTCACAAACCCCCAAGGATTCTGGTTTTAAATTTGTGTTTTTACACGGCACTAATAGAAGTGAAGCCTCCCACGATTGTTGCTTGCAAAGCATAGAAAAAGGAATAATTGTTTATATTAACACAGCCCAAAGATTTAGGTTCATTCCTTACATTTGGGACCCTGAATTTTGAAATTACAGTGAGAAGAACATGGGGGTATTTTCATGAGGCAAATGAACACAACGAAGTATCTTTGCCTTTCTTTTTCCCACCCAACTCTAGGCTTTTCCAAGGGGAACAGTTTCCCCAAACCATAATTTATTTGGTTTCTTTTACAATGAATCAAGGCTACATGGCTTCACTCTGGGTACTACATGTTTGATATTACAGTCCACCACCAAATTTCCTCTCTTTTTAATAACACATTTTAATAAGTATTATTATTATAAGCTTTTTATAATGTTCCATACAACACCATTGTACAAAGTGTGAAATGACTATTTGAAATACAGTACAGCTATCTATAGCCCTACAATGAAGTCTGTAGGCAGAAAACATGACCTCTGTCATGAATGATCAATAAACTTTACAAATATATTTTCATGTAGGCCAACAGGTCTGTGGAGTTTTCCAGAGCTTTCAGTTATCCTACATTGTTGCTGAATATGATTGTAATCGACTGTTCTGTATAGTCCATGCCAATGTGGTGGACTTTCAGGATTGGGTTATTTTTGCTTATTTGTGTTTTTGAAATGATTAGTTAACAGCTACAGGCGGAATTTTTTTCTTGGTATTTATAGCTCAGTGCTCTGTCTTTTTATGGGAAGGACTATTTCCGTGGAAGGCATATTTTGAAGGCAGTATGTAGTTTTCAGTTAAGGTCCTCTCTCCTTCATCCACTTCCCCCTTCAGTTTTTAATTTGGGTTGCACTTGAATTTTTTGACACAAACCAGTCTTGCACATTGAGGTCAGGGTCTCAGGTTGATCTAGAATAGATTTGTCCTTTGCTCTGACCTCTGGCTCATACAGTCACCTTTTACTAGCACGGGTTGAAGAAGATTCTCACTGAAACGTCTCCTTTACAGTAGTAAGTGCTTCAAGTCGCTCCTGAAAAGAAACATAGTCTACAATGCTACTTTATGTATTCTTCTTAGTATCTATTCTATACCTGTTTGTGTCTTCTAGATTTTCAGGGCATAGCCTTTCTCGTTTGTTTTGAAATGTGTATACTTTTTCTACTGTCAATCTCTGATCCTAAATAATTTACATTTTTAGCATTTAATTGAACAAAGAGGGATTTCATGATTTACTTTCAGCTGATATCAAATTATTTTTCTAGATAGTATAATATAAAATTTAAAAATTACAAATTCTGAATAAATTCCATAAGCATCTTACTATTAAGTACAGTGGAGCCCTGGTATAACACACCCCGTAATAACGTGAGTTTGATTATATCACGATTATACCGTGGCTCCCAAGTCCTGAGTTCTCTGTCCCCAGCAGGCCGCAGCGAAGAAAGCTGTGAGTGAAGCTGCATCCCGCGCATCCCGGGACAGGGGACTCCGGGCGCTGTAGGCGCGGGTGGTCCTTGCCCCCAGCAGGAGAGAGGGCGGCAGGTTCCACAGAGAACTCTGGGGCTGCAGTCTGCAGCCCCAGAGTTCTCTGTCTCCGGCAGGCCTGGGCCTGCAGCTTCTCTCCCCTGCTAAGCAGCAGGGAGAGAAGCTGCAGCCTCCCACCTGCTGGGGAATGGGACCCCACTATAATGCGACCCTACATTTAGCACGATGGGATTTTATGGATCCCATCGGTCGTGTTATAGTGGAGCTACACTATAATAAAGAATTGTAGATGATAGAAATGGGAGGGTTGTGCTGGTACAGTTAATTTGGCCTTGCAACTCATGATGCAGGCACATTTCAATTATCACTGTCTTTGATGTTTTTGTTCTGGTCTGAGGAAACAGAGTTCTCTGTACATTTCTTTCTATTTTATGGTACTTATTACATTTACTTCATTTTTATGTTTCATTTAGCTTTTACACAACAGGCGAGGGAGAGGGAATGAAAGCCACTAGTTATTAAAAAATACATAGTTATAGAGCTGGGTCCCAGGAAATTAAACAGCATTTATTTCAACATTTAGATATAACAACTACTAGTTTGAACCATAAAAATAAATAGATATAATATCTTACAATAGATTGTATCCAGAACTTTTTGGTGTGAGGTTGATGATTGATAATTTCTGGTAACAGCATGCTGGAGAACAATTTATTGTGTCAGTAAAGATTGAATCTCTTCTTCTTCAAAACCTGTTCTGATAGTCCTCTTTACTATACCCGCTCAGCTTCACATCACAAGTTGGAAAGGACCCATTAAGTCATCTACTGCATTACTGGGCAACTGAAGCAGGATTGCTTCCTAAAATGTTTTCTCTAGTGAAGTTTCAAATAAGACTGTTTATAGGACTTTCATGATTCTCCTAGTACAGTGTTATAGATTTTACCATGAGTAACTCTTTTGTGAATTAGTGTTTTCCTTTCTTTCATTTCATTCCATTAGTTTTGAGTCTACCTCAGTGGAAACCCCTAAGAAGTTCCTCCTCGGTGTTTATACCCTACAAGATAGGTGTTGATTGTTTTTATATTCTTCCTTAAAAATCTGGATAACTTGTAACCCGTTTCAAAGTGGGCAGTAATGTAGTGCTGACAGCCATAGTGTGAAGTACTGACACATAGTGAAAACTCCAGGAAATTGGGCTTTTTTAGGTTTTAATATATTTAATGAAAAATATCCCTAAACAAGTGCTGGCATTTCTGCACAATGAAATGTGTCCTAATTATCTCATGACAGTGACCTTCCTCAGTACTAAACTCTTCCCTGAAATTTCATCTGCAATTCTTAAATAAAAAATAAATAACCAGCTGCTAAATGAAAAATTCAGGCTCCGGATGGAAGATTTCATGACCAAGCTGCGTTTTTGTTCTGATATGCAGAAGATGGGGCGTCTGAGTAAGGCCGTTTTCCTTTCTGAAGGCTTGTATGTGCTAATGGTTTGAGGAGAGTTACTACAACAATTATTCAAGAGTTAAAATAAATAATCAGGACCTATATTTGATTTTCACTACTATATTTAGTATTTTTGAATGTTTATTATTTTTCATTTTATTTTTCATTTTAGTCTTGTGCTGTCAGGTTTATTGAAGTGGGAGCAAGTACTAGCACTTTCTAGGATCAGTTCAGATCTCCATCGTCAGCAATTTCATTTTACTGTAATTAATAGATGTGATAGTAAATGGATATAAATACGAAATAAGAGAAAATATCATTGAACTGAAATAATGGTTCCAGTATTCATGTCTGTTATGTAGAAAACAAAAATATGGATATGTACTCATGTTTGCTGTACTTTGCGACTCCTGTGTGTTCAGTTAATGCTGAAATAATTATCAGTATTAATTTGTTCTTCTCTTGAAAGACAATAACCATATTTGGGGTATATGGCCATTCATAAAGAGCTACAATGAAAGTAATTATGCCACCAGGTTCTGCAGCTCCATTTGCTCTCATTTTGCCCCCTTTCTTAAGTCTTCTTTTGACTGAGACAATTCCCAAGCCTTCTCCACTTGGATTAAGGTGTTAAACCTCTTTACTAGAGCTGGTTGAAATTTTTAGTACAAAGTGATTTCTTGAAAAATGACTTCTTTAATGGTCATTTTCAAAATTTTCTGTTTCACAAATATGTTTCACAAACATTCATATCTGCATTAAAATTGTATCATTTTTTAAATTTTCTGAAATTTTTAATTTACTAAAAATGCATTTTCTTAGTAAAAACAAGGTTTTTGTTAAATGTTAGATTTTGTAAAATATAAGTATAGATATTGAAAAAAATATTAACGAACAGAAAAAGAATAAATTCAAATCCAGTAGAACAGAAACAACTACTAAAATTTTCCACAAAATTGTTTTTCTACAAGCTCTGCTCCATACCTCTTCATTCCCTGATATCATGTGATGATGAATGAAGATGAGGTGACCTTTTATTTATTTATATATTTATTTACTTTTATGAGCTATCAGTTTTTCCATAGTACTGTTTACTATGGATCTAGAGGTATTGTTGATCTGCATATGAATTGTAGATGGAGTCAAGAGCAGTTCCATTCCTTTTATGAGAGCCCATGGGCAATTGTTCATTTGGCCTGGGTAGGGTATCATTCAGGTTGCCATTCTGTTGCTCCTACCTCAACGTGTATAGTAGTACCACAAAGATATGAACACCAGAGTTACAAACTTGCTGGTCATCTTGACACCCTGTGGAACCGGAAGTCCTGAATCAGGCAGCAGTGTAGGGGCACACACGAAAAAAGGAGCAATTATTGTACTGGCCCTGAGGCTCAGGGCTTCAGCCATCTGTGGGAGAGGGGCTCGGGGCTTCTGAGCCTTGTGAGCACCAAAACTTAGGGTTTCAGACTGAGGGGGAATGCTGGGCCTCGGGGCTTCTGTCCTGTGGCTCCAGTCCCAGTTTCAGCCTTCCAGGGGTGTCTTGTCTCGGGGCTTCAACCCTACAGCTCTGTTCCTGGTTTCAGCGCCACATGAAGGCACTCAGGCTCAGGGGTTTTGCTACAACGGGAGTGCCGGTTTTCCCCCCATGGCTAAAGCCCCAAGCCCTGATACCCCCATGAGGCTAAAACTGGGAGTGGAGCCATGGGCCTGAAGGCCTGAACCCCAGCACTTTCCCCAGGTCTAAAGCACTGAGCCCCCAGTACTCCTGTTGGCCATAAATCCTGAGCCACTCTCCTGGAGCCCTGGCACCTTGAGGGTGAGAAGCCCTGACTCCCTCCCAACCAGAGCCCTGACCCTTCCCCCTCCTCTGGTGGCTGCAGGCTCCCCCACCACACACACATTCCCCCTCCACCCTGTGTGGTTGAAGTCCATAACCTCTTCTTCAGAGTTACAGAACATTTCAGAGTTACCGGTAACCTCCATTCCTAAGGTATCTGTAACTGAGGTTATACTGTATATGGGGCCACTAGTAGGATCAGTGAGGAAATATGGGTACCATTGTCACCAGTATATGAATTAAATTAAATTCTATATCATTGGATCTGGTTGGTCCAGTTCTGTCGCTTACCAAGTGCCAAACCATTTCCTCTGGGATAAAGCCAGCCTGGCTGACTGACTGACATTTAGTGCAAACAAGGCAGAGCCAATGAAGCTGAAATGCAATAAACTTAAAATTGTCATAAAGAAAATATTTTGCACAATGTATAATTAACCTGTAGAATGCATTGCCATTAAATATTATAATCCAAAAATTTAGTAAAGTTAAAAAGAGATGTTTATATGTATGCATAAGGAGAAGATCCACAATTTCATTAGATAAATTAAACATTTAACCTGGATGTGCCGTAAATCCTCGTGCTGTGGGCACAAGTCCATTACTAACTGGTGTAGTTAAGGTAATTCTTCCTTTAGGGTGCTAGTTATTCTCTAATTGTCCCCTGAAGAATTTCTTGAACCTTCCTCGGAAGCACTGGATACTGGCTGCTGTTAAAGATGGGATACTCACCTTGATGGACCATTGCTGTGTTGGGGCAACTCCTAAATTCTTGACTGTGAAATTAAATTAGTTAGCCAGTTGTGTCATAGATACTAAACTCAGCAGAGATGACAGGTGCCTCCCCATACTGGGGGAGAACCAGCTAAAGGGGAGGATGTGTGACCTCCTCAGCCCAGGTTCTCCGTGCTCTTCCCATCTCCACCCTGCCCCATGTTATCTCCAAGAGTTGGGCTGAGAGCCAATTTTCAGCTTCTCTCAGTGGCAACCAGGCCCAGGATGGGAGTGGGACAGAGCTGCTCCCAGTTGCTGCTCTGTGCAGCATAGCCTGCTGCCTGGGAGAGAGCCTGGCTGGAGAGGAGCAGCATTGTCAGGCTTGGCTTCCAGGGACAGGAGCTGAGTATTTCGGGAGGCTGGGGAGCCTCTGGTTTGCTCGGCTGCTATCCCCGGAAGCCGAGCCTGGAGGAGAGGGGCAGCCTTCCACAGCCAGTTCTCTCCCAGGCAGCTGCTGTGCTGCACCAGGCAGCATCTTAGCATGGCCAGAAGAGGGTCTGAACCTCCCCTTCTGCTCCAGCTCTGGTCCTGCCCCATTTGTTTCTCACCCAAGCCAGCTGATTGGGGGGGGGGGGGGCGGCCACTTGACCCCAGTTGCCACCCTTCTGACACGTCGCCTCTGCTAAACTCAATGGCAATAGTTCTCTCTCTTCTTGTGTTTCAAAAACGTAACTTACTCTCTCTTCAAACAAAACGTATTGAGAATTAATTGGAGCAGTCAATTCTCTTTTCGTGCTTAGAAATCTGTCACATTCATTGCACTGTTAGGTTTCAGCCATCCACATGAGTCACAATGGGAGGAATTAAACTTATTTAAACATAGTGTTATATCATGGCTTCGCTCGTAGGTTTAAAAGCCCAAAACAAAAGAACATACATTTCATTTCATTAAAAATAAGTGAGTGGGACAGAGCTGAAGTAGGTAGTATTAGTCAGGTGGGCCCATTATGTGAAAGACTATACAGACTAAAGATTTATTGTATTTAGATGTATACTGCAGAAGAGTGTTATGCGTTTGTTTTTGGTTTTGTTTGGATTGGGGGGTTTTTGGTATTGGATTTAATGTAGTGTTTGTCCACATATATGCTTAAACTTAGAGATGAGCAATTTGCCATTTTGGGCTTGCATTTGGAAAGGATCAATGGCATATTGCCAAGGAAACATTACAAAAAGTGAAAGGAAATCATTGCACACTAGTTAATATGTGAAGATTCATCTTTTTTTAACTTTTCCATTTTAGGACAATTCCCCTCATCCCCTTTATTCTCTCTCATTTTCTTTCTGTAAAGTGGCTATATCCTTGGAGAAGTCTCTGAGGCACATTTCATTGTGTTTGGTGCATTATGAGGATGTGTTAGGAAAAAAACAAGGAAGATCAAAATAGTAATAAAGAAACATGGCTGCATATAGGTACCAGCTTTGTGCTTGTTTCCAGATATTAGCTTCCTGCTCCCAGAAATCAGTCAGATGTTCAGCGTTCAGAGTGCTTGGAGGCTTTGAAATAGGTAATATAGGTAAATAGGTAAATAACTTGATTTCATCATGAACTTTCAGTAATTTTAGCAAGGGCTTGTTGTTCTCTTGTGTTTTGCTTCTATTGCAGAAAAGAGAACTTCGCAGACACATGAAACTTAACCATTGTTGTGTGATAGGACTTAAAATTCAGGGAGGAAAGTTATTTACCCAATAAATCTAGTTACAGGCTTTACAGTAGGGACAGAAGTTTGACAACATACTTTCACCTCCAGGATCCCCAAAACTAATAGAGTTATATGTGTAGCATTCCAGAGACAGACAATAGAATATAGCCATTAACACTATAAGCAAAAATATTTTTGTTACCCTACGTAGTTTGTCTCCTCTCTCTCTCTTTTTATTTATAATTTTTTCTTTTCCATGTCTGCTTCTTCCCATTCTGTCCTACAGATTCCCACTTGACCTAGGATGGGGTAGAGTGTGACGAACAGATGTCAGGGAGTCTTGACCACACTGTGCTTCCTATTTGCTAACTTGGAAGACTGTTGTGAATATATTCTGGCTAAATAGGGCAGAATATATTCTGGTGTGGAAAGGGAGAAAAAAAATGAGAACCACTGCCTTATTCCATTTTCATTCTTTTCATTTTATTTACTCATTCCTCCTCCTCTTTCTATATTCCCCAGTTCAGTCACTATCTTTTACTGGAAATTGTTTATAATCCACAGTAGCACTCCTTTCCTGTGGTGGTCTTACTCCATTTTTCCTTGTTATCTGCTGTCTGTTCTGACCTTCATTTTCCCCATACACTCTTATTCTTTCCTTACTCCTCTTTTTGTTTCCTTAGTTTTCTTTCTTCACAGTTCCTTTACTTCTTGTTGTACAATCTTATGCTTACTCTCCTTGTTTTTCCATCGTCATGGTCTTGGTGGTATGAATATGAATTGAGCATCACATAAAATTCATATGCACGGTATTTTAGGGAACATAAGAAAGAGAGAAAACATTCTGCAGACCTTAAAGTTTGATATAGAGAAGATAAAGTATAGGACAACAGCTTAGGTAAAGGTTTGTGTAGAGCTTTAAATGGTGAAGATCCCAGTGTAGATAAACTTTGTGGAAGAAATGTGCTTTCAAGGAGTGACTTGAAGAATTAGAGAGCATTTATGAGATAAAATGCAGGGAACTAACTGTTCTAAACATGAGACCAGCATAAATGAATATATGGAGCTGGGAGTAGAAGAAGAACAAGGAAGTAGTGAGCAGAGATAATTAGAGATGAGTATTAAGGAGCAAGCAGGAGTCTAAGGAATATGAAAGCAGAGGTGTAGAGAGAAGTGAGATTGTGCAGAACTTTGCAAATGAATATTGTGTGTTTGAATTTGATCGGCTAAGGCAGTGTTTCTCAACCTTTTTGTGCTAATGACCCCTTTTGGGCTTTTTTTAAAAAGAGAGGATCCCCACACACACACTAAGACTTGAAAAAATTGAGACCCCATATCTTCATTATCATTAAGTAAATCATGAGTAATATTCAGGGCCAGCCTTAGGGGTGGCAGTCAGGGCAATTGCCCAGGGCCCCATGCCACAGGGGACCCTGAAAAACTAAGTTACATGCTTCAGCCCTGGGTGCTGGGAGGGGCTCAGGCTTGGGCTTCAGCCACGGGCAGCGGGGGCCTTCGATGTGGGGCCTGGAGCAGTTCCTCTGCTGCTTGCTACCCCCTAATTCGCGTTCTTTACTTGTGACATCCCTAAACCCGTCCTCCTCTCCCCCACTTCCTCAGGGGCTAGCGACCCCCAGGTGGGAAAACACTGAGCTAAGGAATAGTGAGGCCATTGATGAGTTTGGGGGTTAGTGGAGAAATATTCTCTCTTGCCTTTCCCTATTTGGTTCTCTCCCTGGTTGAATTCTTCACTATACAGAAGATTTCAAATTAAGTGCCCTGCTCCAAAAAAACCCTGTTTTAGGGCAACTAATTGATAGGGATATATTCTGAATGCCACAGTGAGCTTAAATTTGGACTTTGTTAAAGGATGTAGCATTTAGACTTCTCTCTCTTTAAAAAATATGTGGAAGGGGGCAGGCTGCAAAGATAGAATTGGGATATCCCAAATATTCTTTACTTTAGTGACATGTTAAAAGTAAAGTAAAATATTCTTTACTTTAGTGACATTCTGTGTCAGAAGTGATGAATAGTTTTTCTGGGTTCTGAGCAGGTTCCTAATCGATTGGCTGCTAGTTAATGAGGGAGAAGCAGGGTAAAAGAAAATGAAGTCCAGCGGCATGTGCAAGAGCCCACCTGCCTTTTCTCTTCACTTCATTTTCTCTCTAATGAAAGAGCCAATTGGTTTAGAGAGATCAATGCTGACCTGTTAGGATCAGACACTGTTCTGGCAATTAAATTTAGCAGTACAAAGATTTTTTTTTTTTTTTGAAGGCCAGAGACTTTGAATTGAATAAGAACAACATTGATGTTGAAGGTAGGGTTAAAAAAAAGTGCAATTGAAACGAACAAATCATCATCATGTTCTCTGTTCATGAGATCAGGATTCAACAGATCATTGCCATTTTTCCTTAGATTTGAAAATCACTGGGTTCTGCTTCTATGACAGAGGGTTTCCATGTATTTCTATATACTGTATGTATTTGAAGGAGTTGAGTCTGCTTCAAATTTTAACATTAGCTTTTTTTCAGAACATTTTTTTTGCAAGTAATCAGTCTCACTGTACACCAGCGTAGGCAAACCTTTTGGTCCGAGGGCCACATTTGAGTGGGGAAATTGCATTCAGAGCCATGAATGTAGGGCTGGGGCAAGGGGTTTGGGTGTGAGAGAGAGTGCGGGATGCAGCAGGGGGTGCAGTGTGCAGGAGAGGGCTCAGGGCAGGGGGTTAGAGGGTGGGGTGCAGGAGGGGTTTGGGGTGCAGCAAGGGGCTCAGGGCAGGGGGTTGGAGTGCAGGAGGGGTGTGGGCTCTGGCCCATCACTGCTTACCTTGAGCTGCACCAGGGTGGAGGTGGTGCACAGTGGGGCTAAGGCAGGCTCCCTGCCTCCCCTGGCTCCCCTGGCTCCACGCCGCTCCCAGAAGCGACAGGCACTATATCCCTTCGGCCCCTTGGGGAGGGAGGACAGAGGGCTCCTCACGCTGCCCTCACCTGCGGGTACCTCCCCTGAAGCTGCCATTGACTGTGATTTCCCGTTCCCAGCTAATTGGAGCTGCGGGGGGCTGTGCCTGCAGGTGAGCGCGGGGGGCTGTGCCTGCAGGTGAGCGC